>CM076658.1:4892519-5376390 GCA_038496675.1 Rachycentron canadum
AGAGAGAGAGAGAGAGAGAGAGAGAGAGAGAGAGAGAGAGAGAGAGAGAGAGAGAGAGACCCTCAACCACAAACAGAGCCCACACCTGATAAGACAGAATACAATTTGGTCCTGGCTCTAGCATGGGGGCAATATCATCTGACTTGTCTTTTATTATTTTATCATAATTCTTAAATATTGATATTGGTATCATCTTGATATCAGCTTCAAAAGTCCAGTATCTTTCCTGCTCTACAACTAATCACATATCATATTAGATATTAGTAGAAATACAGAGTAAGCAGATAAAAGTAAAAGTTTTAAAAAAGATGAATTAGAGAACATTTAGTAGCAGGTTAAAACAATGGAGCCACCTCTGAAACAGATCAGCCACAGGGCGCCTGGATATCAAACAGGAACACATCACACGCCGTCGACCCGCTCGCTCAGACGCACGGCTCCATCAGAGGAGGGAGACGGCGCACGAGTTGAAGTGTGGCATGTGCGTGCAGTCGGCCATGTCAGACACGGCTCGTTTTGATGACACAAGCGTGCTGTGAAGATCAGCTGTGTGTCCGCTCGGCCCCCTTTCCCTCTGTTGTGTGAAAGAGGCCGGTGGCCTAGTTTTCCCAGCCACTGATGCAAGATGGCCACTCCCACTGAGTCCAGCTCTAAAGGGACACAGACCTGCACACTAACATGCAAATAATTAAATGCTCGACTGACTGCATGGTTAATTAGATGATCAGTAATTTGACCAAAACAAACAAAGCTGACATTGATAACTAATTAAGCATTTAAATAGTTGATTAGTAAAAATGCAAAACAGTTGCTAATTTCAGCTTGTCTGACAAAGTTCTATTCTGGTAAGAGACAGGGCCTTTTTATTATTGGTAATCTGATAACATAAGCAGTCTGAAGATGTGACTCACGAAAATGGCACACAGGCTTTTTGACAATGTGAAAAATCGCACCTCATCACTGCCAGTCTTATAGGTGTGAGACTAACATGCACGCTAATGTATAAATTTAGTGCAGCTCTGCAGCGTTTTCTCTCTGTAGCGTAACTGGCTTAAGGCCATGAATACATAATACACAATACATTTCTCATAACTCCGGGTAAATACAAAAGCAATAACGTCCTCGCAAACTTGCACAATATGGAAAGAACTGCAGGGCTTTTGTTAAAGTACCTCTGTGAGTGTATGTGTGGCAGGGTACTAATGTGCTCATTCCCATAATGCATCAGCCCCCCTCAGCGGCTGCACCACCATACACTGCATTGTCATGGAAACTAATAAACTTTGATCCTGCGGAGGCCACAACGTGATTCCAACAGGGGGTGAAAGGTCGTGAACATTGTCCTCTGAATCTATATCACCTGACAGCCTGGAACAGGTAGAAACACCTACATACTGAGAACATCAGACTTAGTGTATATGTGCAGTGTATCTATATATTATCATGAACTGTACCAGTTGACAGTTTGGACGGACTTTCCCATTGAAGTAAATGGGCAAATGTGTGCAAACCATTGACTGGTATTGTGTTTTTAGTTTTCAAATTGTTGAATTTGTATGCTTCTCTTACAAAGATGACATCTTAAGACTTAACACACACACACACACACACACACACACACACACACACACACACACACACACACTAAGGTAAAATATGTCAGAGCTGCTCGCATGTACCATCAATAATCTCCCTGCCTAAAATCTATTATATGGTCTCTTATTGAAAAAAAAAAACAGAGCAGGTTATAACACTGATGACAGATGTTGTCTGGGCCAATAAACAACGTTAACATATTAGTTGGTTGAATTTTCTATCTTAATTCAGTGTCAAATTGCTTACCACCCCCCCTGAGCTACAAGCCTCTCTATGTAGCCCTATCATGGTGAGATTAGAGTGGGTGTATGGTGCATGGTGTTATCAGGATTGGATGTAGCTGCCAGTAGCCGAAGGGAACTGTACCCTGCTGCTGCCCATTCAAAAACACATAACGCTGAAGTCACAGGGCAGCAGATGCAGTGGTAGCTCTTTGTCCTGCTTCACAATCACAGTTTCATAGATGTAGAGCTACAAGCTTCCTCATGGCACCAGATGAACACTGTGTAGCTTCACAAGTGGGTTTGTGGGTATTTAAGCATATTTTTCTGATTCGAAACTGGCAACCCTCCTGTCCCACAGCCCACCAGGATGGAAACTAATGCTACACAACAAGAAATGCAAAGACAGGCATGGGAAACAGACAGAAAGGGAGGAAGATTCCCCTGCAGTGGGTAATATATTGATGTATCTGACTGAGCGATACAGCTCGGCCCAGATCCAAACCCAACCTTAGCTCTCTAGATGATTTGGCCCTTTGATAGATGGTGCATAGGGTGCTGCAGTGTTTAGTGGCCTGGAAGACCTGGCAGATAAACAAAATCCTCTGAACGCACAAGCGGAAGGAAGAAGGGAGAAGGCAGTAAGGAGGGGAGGAGATCTTCAAAGAGCACACTACTGTGCCAAGCTTTTCAGAGAAGGGCCAAGGAAAAAGACTGCTCCTCTCCTCGTCCGTCCTGCTCTGTCATTTAAAGCAAAAGTCTGGACCGCATTCACCTCTGCAGCTTCCCTGCAGGCTGATTTCTAGTCATGCTCCGCTTCATCTTTGCATCCCACCAGACAGGAAGCTGCTGACGAACAGTCAAAGTCACAGGAAGTCGCAGAAAGTCACAGGAAGTCAGTGGTTTAAGGAATGTCGCTGCTATGGGGAGATATTCTCTTTCCTTTTTGTGTATAATCTGATGATTTGGTGTTTTTCGGTCCGTGACATCTCCTTGTGATGATTTAGTTGCAACCAGGGACGCTAACTACGCCCTTGATTTTCAGACACAAGGGCAGGGCAATATCCAAACCACTAGAACCTTCTACACTGGCATTTTTCTCACCTCTTCAAAGGCCTGAAGGAATAATGAGGGGGTTTTGTGGGGGTGGGGGGGTGGTGGCTCTGGTAAATATAGGGCCCTGTGATGGTGAGGAGTGAGGTCTGAAGGAGGTTTCACATTCACAACGGGCTGTAATAAAAGAGACAAGCTCTTTTTTCAGTGCAGGGAAGGGTGAGGTGCACTTAATTAAGACGGAGATGATTTAACCGCCAGTGAAAACACAGAGCTGAAAAAAGAAAAGTGGGGCGGCAGGCAGGGGAAGAGAGGGGAAATTTTAGACTGAGGATTGGATAACACTGGGGCTCTATTGTATGAGATCTTCCTTTACTGTTCAGCGCTTTCCAGGTCTATTCTGTTTAGACAAGTGATAGAAAGCTGCAGAAAGAGACAAAAACCAGCGCAGAGATACTGAAATCCTGAAAAGGGGCTTCAGCCCCTTTGAAATCTCGACAAGGAATAAATAACATATAGCCCTTCAGATAACCAAATTCTGCAGCTGACACCAAAGCAAGCCACAATGAAAAAGTTTCGTTTATTTTGGCTTTTGCTGGAGTTTTAGTGCAAATTTTATGGAACGACAAAATAGACTAAGTGCGACACCTTAAAGAGGCAACTAGTGAGATATTTCCCACTTCATGACGCCACTCTGACTTCTTCTCTCTGGATATTACTCCAGATATTTGCCAATACCAATTCCTGATCCAAAATTAGTGTTGTATTTAACAGATTAAAAAGATCTGTATCACATCGTGTTGAGAAGTGGTGGCACAGGCAATTGAGCGACCATAACCTGTCAGAAGTTGATCAATCGTGTAAAGTGGCCTTTCAATCTCTGAATTTAAAATGAACTCTTGTTTAGGAAAGTTCTTGTGTGGCTGCTCGTGTCTAGAAAACGTTTGTTTTGCTGTTAACTCGGCACAGGTGTTGGAAATATTAAAGCAATACCCAAGCCACAAACCTATTGAACCCTTCCCTCTGCTTTTCCTCCAATAACATGAGATCATCAGGCTCAAAGGTTTGTCCATTTGTTCCACAAAAAGAAAGAAAGAAAAATCAGCAATAAGTCAGGCTCTTTATTTTATTTTTACATGTAGAGGACAGTGCTGACTCTGTTGGAGCTCTGAATAAACCAACACAAAGAGTGTTTTCTGCATGGCGGTCCTTGTGACAACCATTATGAAAGGCCATATAGATGCTGAATGTCACTGTGATAGCTGTGTGTGATTTCTCTCCTCCAAGTGCCGCCACATACCAACACGTCAACAAAGATGGATTTAAATGAACAACCAGGATCCACCCTTCCTAATTTACCTGCAAATTAGCACCTATGATTTCCAGTGGAAACATGACTAAGCCCTTATGATGTTTTAATTTAAAAGCTCCTGCCATCATCATGTTTAGTTTATCCACAATGGCCTCTTTTCTGTCTGGCTCCGACACAGACCAATGATGTCTCCGTTCTCAATCACATCACATTCAAACAATATTACTACTTATGCTGGGGCTTAGTGTGGTGAAAAGGCCTTTGTAGGGCTTCAAAACAAAGAATTAGGACCACATATCTACCAGCCACAGTGAAAGCTATTCAGAGCATGGCCCCAAAACCGGCCAGACTTCAGTTGTGTGGGTGAAAATGCTCCTTCAAAAAGCACCATAGAGCTGCTACGCACAAAGCTATGGGATTACGGGGAATGAAGAGTAATTCTGTCAAAGCCTAAAGTCAACAGTAACTGCACAAACGCTGGCTCACTCCTGGGCGAGCTGTGCTGCCGAGGGGGAGAGGCTGATCTGGTTCAGATTAGCTGCTAGCATATAGCACCAACTGCGCTACTAAAACACTAGCTTCTGACAATTACACCCATTTTTTCATGTGTATAAGAGAGAAGTGTTATTATGGTAAAAATTAAGCCCTGACACATCAACATACAATTTACAATGAGCAATAGTCGCAGCCTTTTATTTTCAGCTGACTAATATCTGGATGGAGGTTATTCTAATTATAGTACATCGCCTGCTGACCTGGATTAAGCTCCACCCAACCTTTTCCTTCTGTTAACATCGACACACCAACAACAGGCTGTTACAGTGTTACAGTGTCGGTATATGTTTGTGTGTGCAACATGAGCACGAATGCAAAGAGAACAGACTTTTGTGGTAAAATATGTGCAACAAGTTGTATTTGTTTCGCAGCTTCCCCAAAATAGACTGTTCTTCTTCTCTTCCAATAAACATGGTCAGTTTTTTTTTTCCCCCTTCAAGGCGTGAAGCCATGCAAGTTGTGATGCGCCACGCAGCAGCGGCAGCCCCGCCTCCGTCTCAACATACTGACCCACAATTCATCTCTGCTGCCGCACGCTATAAATAGACAGATTTAACCTACAGCGAGGGAGAGAGGGAGGGCGGGAAAGAATGAAAGAGCAGTGTGGAGAGATAAAGAGGGATGAGGGCAGAGACAAACATGAGCAGAGCAGTCTTCCAGCTCCACTCTGACAATATTGGTGTTCATATATCTGATTTTGTCTTGGGTGACATTGTTCCCACAGATGAACCTCATATCTGACAGAAATATGGAGTGGCGGTGATGTTGAAAAGGCCTGTGAGCGATCAACTGCCACAGGAAGTCGCATACATCTGTCCTCCAGACAAATTGGTTACAGAACAGACTTTTTGAGGCCTCTCTGCTTCATTATGCGACAGACAAGAATTATAGGGATAACGTCCTATTCTCTTATAATAAGGACAAAATGGAGCACAAACAGAGAGTTAACATCAAGGTTAAATGATGCACAGCACAAAGAGGGATTTGACAAGGATCTAATTAAATATCTTTTTATTATTCTTTGATGAATCAAATAAAAATTTGATGAATTAATTTATACTCTGACTGACAAGTAGAACAAAACCCCAAAGAATAATCAGCTTTTTTGTGTTTATGGTCCCAGTGGGATGTTAGCATTCACAGCCTGCACATGAACATCTGTGACTCATAAAACCCGTGCTCACATGTGCACAAACACACACAACTGTAAATATACATAATATATTTACACCTAATAGGGCTGCGTGTTGTTTGAACTATACATGAGCATTGGGACGATGCTTTTACTTTTGAAACCTTGCAAACATTTGTCTAAAACACAAGCAGTGCATTAAGAAGTTAGTCTGAATAAAAAGTCTGGTTTATGTCTGAGAATAAGGAGGATTTGGGTCAGTTAATACCCACACATAACAACTGATTACTCAAGATTTAATCACTGAACATTTGATCAGTCAAATAAAACAAAACTGGTGCTGAGATGTGAGCGACATCAGAGAGTAGGTCTGGAGTTGAACACCTAATGTTATGTATCGAGATAAATGACAACAGGAATTACTGAGCCATCTGATTGGAACAGAAAGAGTTCATTCAGTTTTTTTTTTTTTTTTCTGGTTAAGACGACAAGAAATATTCAATGTCACGGTGTGATCGCAGCCAGAGAAGAAGAAAAACGGTTAAGTCCTCTGTTCTGCTCTGTCTGATAATCCCTGCAGCCTGGATCCTCTCATCTGACAACACAAACCATCCAGCTCGCCAACGCCGGAGAGCCTGGTATGATTTATTTAGCTAGGGAGAGTTGGGATTACAACAGAGGAGGAGAGGACGGGAGAGACGGAGAGAGCTTGATTGGTCTGCCTGGCGAAACATCAGTAAATCTTCCTCAGGTCTTCAGGTTTCCGCTCAGGTGGGTTTGCACCAGGTTTGCATCATCCACTCTGCATCTGCCTCGGGTTAATTTTTAACCTCGGGAATGATGTCACCCTCTTGCACTCCATGCTCCCGCCTCAACCCACATGGCGTGACAGCGGGACAGCGCGGCCAGCAGACAGACAGGCCCTACTGTAGCCATCATGTCCGACAGAAGACAAAGGGACCTCCATCCAGGCAGGGAGCCCCAGACTGGCTGAGTCATGGTGAGAGTGGAGGAAGGGAAGCAAATCCAGAAACTGAAGGTTTAGTGCCAATATTTCTTCTCCTGAAACCCGACCATACTTGTCTAAAAGAAAAATGGTTAGATTTTCAACCCCCTAAGGAAATATACTGTGGCTTACAGGGAATAAAATCATTTGAAGCAGTGGTTCTCAAATCTTTTTTCACACTAAGGACCCCTGCACTGACATAAAATAGACCACAGACCCTCATCTGATAAGATTTTAGCTTGGAAATGTTTTATTACAGAAAGTCTTTAAACCTATGACCAAAATAATCACACAGTCTGTCATTATGTTACTTATGGATGGAATTACAGTGGAAATAAATCATTCCCCTTTTTGCTGTGAATGCTCAAGGACCCACTTTGAAACCTAAAGCAAAAATAGGATTCAGCCAAAGAACTTTATTTTCAGCCATTTTGTGCCATTAATATTTTGCCAGGATGGTGTAGCGAAGAACGATGTTTGGCTCATCTAGAACGACATGATACGATCCAATGATTAGAAATCGATGCAGTAACTGTTTTTGGCCTAAAAGTTTCAGCCACTGTGACTATGAGATAAAAACCTGAGTTTTTCTTGTCAGGGAATTAATATTTTGCGAGGACGGTGTTGAGAGACCGGAAATGGGAATTAGGGATAAATCAATGAATCTATCCCTAAATTAATTAATTTATCCTTGATTTGTTTACAGGTATTTATTTCACAGTCACACTGGTTGAGTCAGGGATAAATAATAATAAATTATTAACAGGGAGAGTAAATCAGAGTAATATAAAGTTTGTCGTGCTTAAATACAATGTGCAAATTCTTAATATTGATACATTGATTATTTACCTTGCAAATCAAATTTAGATCGATATGCTTCCCCCATGAAGGACAAGTTGGCGAGCGCCGATCGATGTAGTTGTATTGTAGGAATATAAATCAATACATTGTTGTAGTCAGTGAATCGTTACACACCTAGTTATGTTCTTAATCCATTAATCTCACAATTATTGAATGACAACATGTTTGACTTTGTGTACACAAACATGAAAATCAGAATATCTAAATTCATGGAATAAAAAATACAACATTCAATCTGGTTGAGACACAGAGTCACAGCTGAAACGCTGCACGTTTAACATCACACAACACAGGACACACACTGCAGGTCACACCATCACAACCTATAAACCCGAAAATACAGCATTGCGTCGCCATTATCGGCCCCGCTGGTTGGTTAACCTTTTCCTGCCCAAGGCCTGCAGAGCTCATCAGCTGAGTAGCCAAAAATAACCAGCAATCCCAGCATGCCTCACAAGTTACCATGGGATCAAACAACAGGGGGAGGAGGTTGGACGCCAAGGGTTTGTTTAAATCACAGGGTGGAGGAGGAAGAGGAGGGGGAGGAGGGGTAATGGCCGTTAGACATGGTCAGAGAAAGAAGAAGCGAGGAC
Source organism: Rachycentron canadum (assembly GCA_038496675.1). Taxonomy (NCBI): domain Eukaryota; kingdom Metazoa; phylum Chordata; class Actinopteri; order Carangiformes; family Rachycentridae; genus Rachycentron; species Rachycentron canadum. The sequence goes on from CM076658.1 coordinate 4,900,849, forward strand.
GATTACAGAGTGATTTCACTGCACAGCAATGTCATGATGATAAAAGATGAACAATAAGCCCTTTGGCTTGACTGAGAGATTTACAGTGGGAGTAAATCTGTGTGTGTGTGTGTGTGTGTGTGTGTGTGTGTGTGGAGTGTTTTATGACTAGGCAGATCCAGGTCTTTTATTTTGTCCTTTACACTGTTGTCAAAGTGCCAGACTTCCATGGATGCTTTCACTGCTTGTAAATATGCACACACACGTACTAAACACAGACAGACAGACACAAACACACACACACAATCTTTCCCTTCTAGTCATGTCAAGTAAAGTCGAATTTATTTCGAGAGCCGGAAATCACAAGTTTGTCTCTGAGGGATTTACAATCTGTACGATGCACAACACCCTCTGTCCTGATACACTTCATTTGGATGACAACAAAACTCCACATTAAACATTAAAATCAGTTTTGCTTTTCCCTGTAAATTGTTGAAACAGCAGGCACAGACTCACTGAAACACGCAGACATGAATCAGTTTCTGAAGGTTCTGCCTTGAATAGCAAAAAGCAGATGGTCAACGGGTTGTTTCTGTGAGTGCTCATTTGGCTTTTTGTGACTTTCCTGAGCTCTGTGCAGTGGCCAGACAGAGGCAGGACAAAGTGCACACACCTGAGCCCTCAGAGGCCAGACAGGCAGACGTCTTCAGACACTAGGAAACTGGTGCCAGACAGTATTTCCAAAAAAAGCCACGAATGAAACATTATTCTCATACAAGATTAACTGTGACACTAATATTAATTTATCATCCAATATATCAATGTTGCCTGAGTCAACATACTGATGTAAAACACCATTTGGCCTAAAATAGGATTCGTTTAGGGAATTTTATTTTCAGCCGTTTTGTACCATTAATATTTTGACAGGACGGCCTAGAGAGACAGGAAATGGGAATGACATGCAGGAAAGTGTTTGGCCTGCTGGGAATCAAGCTCATCTGCTCAGAGCGTTTACACCACCAAAGAAATCGCTTCATCATCCAATAGATCAATGTTAACTGAGTCAACATGCTGGGCCTAAAGCAGGTGGAGGTTTTATTTTAAGAAATACATTTAATTTATACGATTTAATCATGTTCATAGTTAGAAACCTGAATCTAGGGACTGTAAAATAAATAAATTCAACTAAATTTAAAATTATAATATTTAATATTTATTGAAAATGACATAATTTCTAGTGTACTAAAAGTGCTACTTTAAAATCTGACTGAGGTCTGAGAGACAGGAGACATGTACAGAAAATCAAAATGCCATCTGCCAGAATGAAGCACAAACAAATGGGAAAGATATATTTTTAAATTGAAACTCAACAAACTCATATGCGCAATATTGGTGGGAATGGGCAATCCATCAGGGCAGATGTAGGAGGGGTCAAAGTTATTTCCAAAAGGGCAGCGAAGACACAATCACAGTATTCGGCTTCATCTGCAGGGTCACATTACTCCACAATAAGTCATTCTCTCTTTTTACACCCCATGCCTTCCCCCCGTTCCTCAGGTTCATGTTCATATTCTTCTTTTCTTTATACTAAAATTCCCCAGCATGCATGTTCGTAATATGAATATCCAGTTTAAATATGGTATTTTTCAACATTTGGATGGAGACGTACCAACACACCACTTGAATCCCAGCTCCATACTCTATCCTGATATGTTAAATATACACTACATACTAATTTGAGTCTATTTTAGACGTTGGAACATCAGAAATTACAGCTGCTGCCAGATTCAAACGTAATCCTTCATGAATATTGAGCCAAGATGTTGCTCTGGCTGTTTTCAGAGGGACAGAAGTGCCATAATGTGCTACAAACTTCATATGCAGTTTGTTGCTGGGACACATCTTATCCACACTTGCAGGTGTAGCCGTCGGTGTTATCCACAGACATGCCCAGACTTGTTCTTGAGGTTGGTGGCATGTCAGAGAGGTTTAAAGAGACAGAAAAGAGCTGGTCATGGATCAAGTGTTTCCAAGTAGCTGAATCCGACTTTTTCCACAGTTCACTGAACATTGAAAGCCTCGAGCTGCCTCTCTCTCTTTTTTTTTTAAATTAAGTGCAACTTTACCTGCAGCTAAACAGGTGATGTGCTGTTGCAAAGACAAAAAAAAAAGTTTGTAATAAGTTCCTGTTGTCTCACATGTGTTATAAGGTGAGGAAGTGTTTGGTGAAAGTTGAGCATTTTAGAAAACAATGGGACTCGTAGATCAGCTCTCTCTTAACAGATACAGAGGAGGGGAACAGTCCAGAGTTTCACCTTGAAGATCTGTTGAGCAGCTGCACTGAGGTAGATTTCCAGAGCAACGAATCTTAGCGCATCCATGAAACGTAACACTCCCAAGGTTAGGTTTGTACACACAGCACGAGCCACATGAAGCTTACAGACATTTCAAAGTACAACTTCACAGTGTCACGGAGCTTCAGAGGTTTGAAAGTCACAGGCTCATCTGCAGGATCTGGAGCCAAATACAGTCATTTTTCGACAGATGGGCATCAAGTATATGAAGCTCGATCCAGTTCCACCCCTTTGTTACGTGAGGCCGTTGAAACAGATCTACGCTTCAGATTTTTAAACGCGATTTAATTAGGTCTGTGTTAAAAATCTGTTTACAAATGCAATGATAAGAATGATATGGGTCAAAAAACATGTTTGATTGATCCACACATGAAAGGAGACATCACATCCCTGAGCATCATGGCTTATTTAGCCAGATCCCCTCTTTTTATCAAGCACAGTGTTTCACTGCTAAACACTTTCCAAAGCAGTCTCCAAGGCAACCTGGTGAACAGAGGATGGGTGGGTGGGCAGGCAGGCGGTTAGGGAGGGAGGGGGGCTCTGGATGTACAGGCTGGTGGGAAAACACAGCAGTAGGAGGACGCAACTGCCACATCTGACCCCACAGTCACCCGTGTGCCAGCTGCCGTCAACGTGCACGGGGCAGAGCAACAAGAGTCCAACAGTCAAACGCCCACAACAACAACAACAACATGATAAAAAGAGGCTTCCTCGCAGACGGTGACTGTCACGATCGCAGACACGCTATGGGAGAAGGGCGTGTGATCGGAAACAACTGAGAGCGAAGAGCTCGTGTTTGTGTCCAATGGTGAGGGAGACACAAGCGGAGACACAGATACTCATTTTCTTAAGTTGTCTTGATTTTGATCAGGAAAACAAAGATAAAAGAATATGTAGACAAGGCCTGAGAACAGCTTCCTCTCAGTTATTGCTCAACAGGCTCGGTCTATTTATCTATTTTAGCTGCAAAATATCTGCTAATGATATTTAAAAGACACATTTTGGAAAATGTTCTTGTTTGCTGCTAAACCCAGAGACATAAGAGAAGATCTGCACTACGGTGGTCGGCTTTCAACCTCTGCTTCCAGTGTTTGTGCTAAGTCCAGCTACACCAGACTGACACGAAACCGATTTCAATCTTTTTCAAGGAAAAAAAACATCAGACTATTCCTTTAACAACACAAACTCCAGTCCCAGCAGCTTCTCTCTCCCTGCACGAGCAACTTCCGAAGTGTGTTTGATTCCCTGTATCTGCCTGGTAACACAGACCGCCTCAGAGTCGACACAACGTCACCTGCGTGTGTGAGGTTTGTCGATGTGTCAGCACAGTGAAAACCTTGTGTCTTCACATTATTTTCCCTTTTTGCTGAAGGACCGTGTCTCTCTTCAGCTCACAGGAGCGTCTCAGATTATTAAAGCCTTTAAGTCCCACTGTGTCAACGTCAGGTAAAGCCACATCAACAGGATGAATCCATAAAACACACAATGAGACAGGAATCATCTAAGAGAGATTCATTCATTATCTGTTTACCCAACTACTGCAGAGGATCCGTGTACAAAATGCTACTTGTAGCTGTGACTGTCTCTCTTGACTGCAGCCTATATGTGTTTTCAAACCCTTCAGTGCTCAAGGGAGTTTGCACAGAGTCTGCCTGGCTACAGGAGGAAGTGCTCTTGGAAACTCTGGCCCAATCACGGGCCTGGGTTCTGGTCAGCTGGCTGAGGCTCATCGCTGCGGCCCAACCACACGGCAGGGTTTGTGGTCAGGTGACAGCTCGGGCCGACTCACAGCGTTTTGAAGCAGATGAAAACAAAAGCAAATGAGGCTGTGAGTCGTCCCAGCCAGCTGCCTCGCTGTGTGCACGGCTGAAAGAAGCTACAGAGCTCCATGAAAGGAAAACAGGATTTATCATCACTACGGCAACAAGTGTGTGTGTGTGTGTGTGTGTGTGTGTGTGTGATGAAGAGAAAGAGCTGGATAGTGAATGAGAGGCAGGAAAAGCAGAGAGAGAAGTTCTGATTTATACTTTGAGTTCAATAAAAATTGGGGCGGAAATTTTTTTTTTAAAAAAAGCTACTTTTACTATTAATGTTTTTGTTAATGCTTGAAGCAATTAACAAAAAAGTTTTTAGCAACAAAGCAAATTTCCATAAAAACCTTGATTCAAGTAGTAACATGAGAATGTGTTGTGTCTAAATTATAAATAAACAGAAATTGCTTTGGCCAAGGACGTGTAATTCTGTGTCTTTATGTTCTACTTTCTCTATCCCAGAAAAGTAAATTGTAATTATGTTGCCTTTCCTCTGTTTTCAAGTAGATTTGGGTTTTGGACGGACAGAACAAAACAATCTGACAGTGTCCCCTCAGACCCCGATAATTAACTGTTAGCTGCTCTTCAACAAGATTACTATAAATCTGCTTTAAGTCTGGCCATTCACCAAACATTCAGATGGTGATATAGCTGGTTACCCTTCACCCACACTCACAAAACCTGATATGATTGTACATTAAAACCATGACTCTGCAACTTCTTGGGCCATTTTTTAACCTCAGATCTTCCCAGATAATGATCTTGGGCTATTGTTTGAGGAATATTTCCAGAACCATGTGCTTTTTCACTTAGCGAGAAGGAAGCAAAGACAAATGAGTGGTGCAGATGTATCACAGTCACAGTACAGCATCAACTACCACACGAACTTCTCCCGCAGTTCAACAACATGAATGTTCAAGACACTGCTTAAGCTTGTACCCAGGACACACAGCAACCCCCCCTTTGTTTTCCCTATCCAGATGGCCGCCATACAGTAACACCCCCCCCACCACCACCACCACCACACACACACACACACACACACACACAACCATGTCCACCTGTTTAAACCAGAGAAGCTCAGACAGGCCGGCAACTGTCATTAAGAACATGGGCCAGACGCTGAGAGTTAGCTTGTGTGTGTCTGTGTGCATGTGTGTGTGTGTATCCAGGGGGAGGGGCTATGATAAGCCACTGGGATGTGCCTTTATCTGGCGGGCCAGTTAGTCCACTTCTTCAGAAGCAGCCAGAGCCGGCCAAGGTCGGGCCGAAGATTTAAATTCTTCTCCATCTTCATTTCAAAAAAAGTTCTATAACCTGAGGCTCATCATTCAGCCCCCATTCAAACTATTCACAGGGTCATTAATCTCCTTTATTATGGAGTGTTGGATTCAACAAACCACTTTTAGCCACTAGCTTTAAGTATGAATTATGCAAACTGTAACAGCCAAACTATAAAGTGAGAAAACATTCATCATGCAGCCAGAGGAATGTCACTTTTTATAATTGTTTCCATTTCTTTTTCTCCATAAAATATTAGAGGATAGTTTCATATCAGGCAATTGCTGGTCAGAAATAAGGAGAGTAGTAGTAAACAAACAAGCCGAACAAAACAGACAAGTCGATTAATGAGAGAGCGAGAGAGAGAATGAAATGATGATTGTGGACAGATGTTATGTCACAGTGACCCTGAACTTTGACCTTTGACTGCCAAAATGTAATCTGTTCACTCTTGAGTCCAACTGAATGTTTGTGCAAAGTTTGTAGGAATTCCCTCATGGCGTTCACAGGAGGGGCGGACAGAGCGAGTGGGATTGTTGAACATCATCATCAGCTGGTGATCTTATTTTCACGAGTAACCGAGCACACATGGTCTCCCCCCCCCACGCATCTGAGAGCATGGTGGTGCAGGTGGTGGCCATTTTGGATCTTAACAGAGAGGCATTCAGTGGGTTTTATCAGGCAAGAGCAGGTCACAGATAACAGAATGAAAGGGCTGTTGTACGAAATGCTCTCTAGTGCTGTGGAAAATCAATAAAGGAGGAGTCGTGAGAAGAGAGAGAGAGAGAGAGAGAGAGAGAGAGAGAGAGAGAGAGAGGCACTGGACATGTGTGACTGATGCTCTGACCTTGGAAACATGTATGTGTTTTTGAATGTGTGTACTCTGACCTAAGATCCTAGAATAGGAAAAAAAAAAAAAAAAAACTTTCACAAATGTGAAAATAATGAGTAAAGGTCTTTCTGCTGCTTTTTTATTCCTAAAAAAATAAATAAATAAAATAAATTTTTTTAAAAAAATCACATTTTCTTGCGACATATTGTGAGGGAACTACAATAAATCACTATAAAAATAAAAAATTTCAGACTCAGCACTAAAGATATTCTCAACTTTGAATGGAGACACACAGCGGCTGCAGCAGCCATGAAGTCTTACTCTGCATGTCCCTACTTATCAAATTCCTATAGTTCCTGCTTTATTACTTTGTTGTGCAACTTTCCCGATTGCCCCCTGGTTTAACATGCAAGTGCCCCCAGACAACAAACTGTGAGCCACATTAAAAAAAACATCTTGAGGACCAGGGCTAAATGTGATGCTAACAAGAGGAGCTTATATTAGAGATATTAGCATAATAGAGCAATATTAAAGGACCAGTTTTTAGCATTTAGTGGCGTCTAGTGTTGATTGATTGAAGACTGCAACCAATATGATCCCTGCCTTCTCAGGTGTGTAGGAGACGCTATGGTGGCCTTCAGGTAATGTAAAAACACAAAAAGCCCCAATAAGAGTCCATGTTTGGTTTGTCCATTCTGGGCCACGGTAGAAATTTATTTATCTATAAGGAACGTTTTAAAACGTGGAAGAGGACCTGCTCCAGGTGTGGACATGAGCAAAAACACAGTTTCAGATGATTATAAACCAATGAAAACATAATTATATAGTATTATATTTCTGACAAAGGTTCCCCCTCTTAATCCTACACACTAGTCCTTTCAAACAATATCAGCTTCATGCTGTGATTCTGTTATGTGGTGTCAGCTCTTTAACATCAGAGAGATCTGGTCCCTTTTCATTTTTCTGGATGATCCATTTTCCTGAAACTGACTGAAGTTTTCCTGCTGCTTCTCCATCTGGACTTCGGCTCTGGTCACATGGATGTGGAGTATTCAGAGGTTGTGGCTTGTCAGCAGTTACAGTAGCATGATTGATCTAACACACGGAAAATATTAAGCAAGTTGAAACAAAACAAAACTCGCACAGGAATATTAGTAATTGCAGAAGCCCATGTGTGAAGCTGTGGCCAACAAGCTGGATTTGAGGAACCCGAATTGTCGTCTATCAGCACATCTGCTGGTGAGTGTGAGTGCAGCAGTGGAAGCGAGGAGCAAACACAAAGGGATGTCTGTCCCTAATAGGAGACGTAATCAACCGAATATACTACCAATGGCCGTCCGTCATACAACAGCTCCTTCACACAAAGAAACAACCCCGCGCCCTCTCGACTTCCAAATTACATTTCAGGCATTTAGCCGCCACTCTGATCTCTAAAGTTGCACAATGAAAACCACTGAAGTTCACAGCAACGTAGCCAAGACAGGCGGCGACATGAGAGTTACATGAGGTGGATAATTTTAAAGCATAATGTGAATAAGGCGTAAAAGCTGTGGCAGAGTAAGGGCCTTGTCCTACTCACTGGAGTAAACAGCTCAGTCAGTTTTAACTAAATATGTCGTGTAAGGTAATGAATGACAGGATTTTTATGTTTAAGAAGATGAGGAACAAGAAGAAGTCAAAGAGATGAGTAGAGATATAAGGAAGAGGAAGGAAAAAGAGGAAGTGGAAATTAGTGGATGGGCAAGCTGGGATATTCAACATCCCTCATCTGGGGGAAAATGGTGTAATTTTCCACTATAAAATATTAATTTTGATGTTTTAATATGCCGACTGGACTCTACAACCAATGTCCCGCAGCAGATGTGAGTATGATTAGTGCCACTAATCTTAAATATTGCGGTTGGATTGGTCTCTGGGCTTTTGGGCAGTTTGGAGAGCAAAATAACACCTAATGCGACACCTTATTTTGAGAAAACAAGAAAACATATTTTTCTACAAAATAAGTGTGATTTCAGTAGAGCTCTATGACCAGAGTAAGAAGAAGAAGAGTAGACAAGATTATTTATGTGACTAGACAGGAAGTTCATATTTTGGTGTTGCAGCTGCCGTGCGTTAGAAAACACAGTAAAATCTTTCTTCTTACGTTCACTGTTCCTTGTAAAGCAACACCTAACACAACAGACAGATACAGTTAACGCTCCCCGTCCCTTCAGCATCACTGCCTCGGCACTATAACAACAAACCATCTGTTTGCACTGTCTGCATCCACCACCACCCAACACCACATTAACACACATTGTAGATGAGAGAATTATATAACATCCTTTACAGAAGAGACAGACACAAAACCAAAACAATTAAAAAGTATAATTTGTTAATTATGAAGAGTTTTTACAGAGACACGCCCCTGATGCTGGTGTCTGGATTTATATTTCACTGCTGAGCCTGAGAGATTGTAACAGGATAACAAGCCCATAAAGCATCAATCATCATCTCAAAGGTGAATCCTTTTCAAACTGGATAATGTCAAAAATATTTTGTTTCCTTTTATTTTTATTCCTTTTATTTTCTGATGGTATAAAATAAAAAGGAAGGGTAGTGTACTCGAGCTGTAACTAACATCTGTTTTCATTATTAGTTCATTTGTTTCTGTTTTCATGCAATGTTTGTGTATAAAAGGTCAAATGAATGGTGTCAAATGTCACAATTTCAATTCAAGGTGACGTATTTAAACCAAATCCCAATGATATTCAACTTACAATCTAAAATCACATTTGAAAAGATGGAACCATTAAATGTCTGGCATTTTTGTTTAAAAAGTGACTTTAAGAATCAATTAACTACTTCATATTGTCCAACTTGATTAATTGTCTGTTTTTTTGACCAATATACTTGAAGAGTAAACGGTCTATATGGTTTATATATCAAATCATATCACATAACCACTACTAAACTCATTTCAACTATATTATCTTCTTGTTGAACACAATGTGGCTAATTTCATTTCCAACATTATATGTGACCACATGATGTGAGCACCTTGAGATAAAGACAAAATGTTTATAAAGGGGTCCATTTATATCTTTTAAGGCTTTAGTATAATTTCACATATTTAACTTTCCACCTGTATTAGGGAATAACCATAAAATATTATCTTATCAGAAAAATCTGAGTAATTACGTCCAAACAAAAGATGAAGAGGTTGACAACTGAAGAGCAGCTAGTAAATTATATTTAATGTCTTGTTCTTTTTTTCTGATCGCCCTCCTTTTCCTCTCAGCATGTGCTGTCTCATGCTGAGAGATTAGAGCCGCCGTGTGCCTTCTCATCAAGCCCCCCACCCTCAAACACCTCCCCATCCCCGAGAGCCATGTGACCAGGGTCAGGGAGGAGGGATGGTCGGGAGTACCGACCCTCCTCTGCTGCTCTTTTCTACCCCCTTCTCTCAAATCCATCCCTCGTTCCCAAAGCGTTTTTCCTCCATCACTTTATCCCCACACCTCTGGCCTCGCTCTCCCCTCGTGGAAGCATCCTGATCCTTACATTCCACATCAAGGATGGGCTTTAAAATGCTTTTCCCCCATCCTCAACCAGGGTCAGGGCTGGGCCTGGGTAGCTGTGTGGGCTGACAGAGGAGGAAAAAGAAGAAACAGAGAGCTCTTCTTCTCTCCACAAAACTCATCTTTAATACTGCGTCTCATCTCAGCAGCTGAGCAGGCGACGGCTCTGACTGTAAACTTGGTGGTGCACATGGGGCACGTTATCAGGGGAAACAACACCTTAACCACATGGAAGTGACCCAGTGACAAGTGAGATGTGGCGTCCTCAGCCAGTACACACTCTCACAGACTTCATTTCTTCGTGTTAACAGCTCACAATGAATGCAATCTATAACCATTTTGATAAACAATTAACAATTAGACTTAATTCAAAGCAGAAATGTTGAATGTTCTCCAGTTCCAGCTTCTCAAATGTGACAGCTGAATGTTTGTTGGACAATTTTTTTTTTTTTTTTTTTTTAAACAATTTTTCCACATTTTTCAGACAAAATGACTATAACCAATTAGACTAGAATTACCAGCCTGCGGTTGGACACCTCCACCAACCAGTCAAGTTGTGGAAAATAGTGTCTCAGTCTCCCCTCTATTCCTGGAAAGTGTTGAATAATGGGCCAGAAAAGTGTTTTTGCAGAACATTATGATGTCACAGTTAAGTTTAACATCGCTCCATCACTTTATCCTATTTGACGTTAGTGTTAAATTTTGTCATTAATGTATAAATTAAAGCCAGGTTTTGTTATGTCTCAGTGAGCTTGACCTTTGACCCATTTCTATCTAATTCTAATCAGTTCATCCTTGAGTCCAAGCGGACATTGGTGCCAAATTTGAAAAAATTCCCTGAAGGTGTTCCTGAGATATCACGTTCACAAGAGTGAGGCAGACATAATCATCAGACATTACTTCTGGAAATCACCACCCAGGCTAAAGGTGTTTCTCTTGATCTTAGACCAGTTGTGTAAAAATTGGAGCAATCAAGGCAAATATGTGACAGAAACGTGTCAAAGCGCTACTGAATAGGAAACAAAACACAGAAACTCTGCTGCTGATGTATGAATGTATCTACAGAGAATCACCAGCAGCAGCACAGTCACCACATCAGGCCACAAAGTGAGCATCAAAGAACATGACCCAGATACTGTCTGACTTATTTTTAGCTTTACTGTAGCTAGCAGGCAGAGCTGGTCACTGCTAACAGACTCATTAACAATGGTACGAAGAATTTCAAATGTGTGTCAAGTCAAGAAAAAAAAAATCCTTATAACTTTACTCTATGACATCACTTGTGCGTGGATGCAATAAAACACTCAAAGTATAATTTCTGCAGAGGTATTGAATTACGGAGGACTGGCGGCTCTTTGACTCCAGGTGCCTGTCGTCAAGCTGAAGAAGCTTTTTATTGAAACTGAACGTTTTCTGAGTCAGTACATAAAGATTAATAAACAGGCTCAAGTCACTGTGCACTAATGCATAATGATGCGGTCGCCATATAAAGCACAAACACTGTAAGCACATGTCAGGGTAGACAAACCAGTTTGAAGTTCAGCATTGAAATGTTTCCAACTTCCAGAGCTGAAAGAAATGGCTCTGGGTTCTGGTGTTGGTGCACTTGGTGGTCGAACCTTCAGCGGGTGCTCATCAGCACTGAAAACAATCACGTGCAGCCGTAGGTGTGAACACAAAGCAACACGACTCCACCATCGCAACAACCGTGACAACGTCATGTTCCTGTTGCCGCTATCAGCTGCAGAGCTTCCACTTCTTCTGTGTGGAAAGGTCACATTGTAGATAACAGCAGTTTTGAGTGTAAAGAAAAGTTCCCAGTGGAGACGCAACCTGTTTCACTGCTGCTGTTGGTTGGAGCCGCACTTCACTTCCTGTGCCGTGAAAGGTCACAGCAGACACGACTAACATTCCAGTTTGAATAGCCGGAAGGTCGGTGAGCCAGCTTTGCATGAGTCTATTCCTTCTGACAGCTTTGTAGTTCCTCCACTCTACAGAGTGGAGACCTATAAATAGCCCCCTACAGAACTGGAATTAGTAGAAAACAATAGAAATGTAAGCAGTGTATAATGTGGATAACTTTTAGCTGTTTTTAACAATTAGTGGAAATGGTTGGCCCGTTGGCTGACTAGAAATTAAAATCACAATCAATTTAAAGTCGTTTATCAAACAAGAATGACAACAATGAATTGGTTTCTGTTTCTAAAATAATGATTTGCTGCTTTTTCACATTTTATTTGATTGTAAATTGTACATTTAGGGCCAGACATTGTTAGATCAAATAATAATTTGTTTGCGTGTTCATAAAATAAACAGATAATCAAATTCCATTGCAGGACGGACAGGGTTTTTTGTGGCCGTGGCTGGCTGTACTAGCATTAACCCGCTGAAAGATGACTAGCTGACTAGCTTTGCTTATGTTTTGGCTCCAGATGCAGATTTAAAGGAGGATAAAGTGCGCTAGAAACCTCCTCTTTTGCATTTAGACGTGGATGAATCTGACAGATCCGCCATGTGTTCAGTGAAGCGCTGCCATGCATTTCCTGAGAGACCTGCAGTGATGGTGCTCTGCTGTACCGATGACAGGCTGCTGGTGGAGAGCCACACCCAACTTCACTTTGTCAGCAATAAGCGAAAAACAAGCACCCTTCCCGTTACAAAGTCAGGACGAGGAGAAGTGGAGGAAATGAAACAGCTTTGAATTCTTTATCTGTCTCATCTGTCTTTATGTTACCAGCTTCTCGGACGTGAGGCTTCACAATAATGCAAGTAATCATTAGATAAATGTCTCCTGCCTGCAGCCGACACCGAAAACACTGCTGTGTGGCAGTAACTCACATCTAAAGCTTGTCATCCTACTCTTCCTTCACATCCCGAGATGTCAACAAAAACTAAACAACTTCTGCACCCACAGGATTCATAGTGGTGGTTAATGGACAAGGACATGCAGCCTCCATCTACAGTGGATGGAGGCTGCATGCATCAGAGTGAGACACTGCATAGTCCACCTCAGATATGAGGGTGAGCTGCACAAAACTGCTTAGATCATCTGCAGTGAAATCTGTTTTTCACGTTTTATCTCCATTTATTTAAAGTTTTTCAGTGTGGTTTCAATGCAAAGTTCTAGTGTCTCATAATTGAACCTTATTATGTTTGTTTTTTTACATGAAAATACTCATCAAGTATCCTCAAAAAGTGGTATAAATGTGTGTATAATGTTTAGTGATTGTTAGTAGTATATAAATATGTAGTTAGGGTTGGTCAATGGAAAATGGATTATCTAATTATTGTAATTAATCATCTGAGCCATATGTAAATGTGAGGTTCTTGTGCTTTATCTGTTTTATATTACTGTAATCTTTAGATTTCGTGGGTTTCGGTTTGTTGGGCAAACAAGTAATGACAAAAGAGTGAGAGTTTTTAAGAATATATTTATAATGTTTTTTAGTTTAAACCTCAAAAGAGCATAGAGATAATGAAGTCCATCTCCATCTCGACAGTACCATCATGGGCGTCCCATATCGTGCAGTCAGCAGGATTCGTACAGTGCATCAACTCATTCTTCAAACTGCTGAGACATTTCATGCAGATATATGACAGAGCAGAAGGAAGAGGACTGTGGTTTTATAATCTGGCAATCACACCATAGTTACCAACTTCTCGCTGCGCTGATGATTTCCGCTGTTTCACTACTTCCTCACCAACATCCATGCACTCTCTGCCAGCACCCACAATACTAGCTACAAGGCATAAAACAAAACTTCATCTTGTCTTGATTTGTGGGGCTTAAAAAAATAAAAAAGTTTGAATTGTTTGCTCATCTAAACTAGAAAGCAGCCCCTCTGAGTGAGGCTGCAACAATTACAGCTGTGGTTTGAAGGAGGAAAAAAATAAATAAATCAGCAAGTCGTAAATGGGTTAAACCATTTCCTCAGAGAGGGGGATTCCCAGCCCCACATGCAGAGTGTATGCAGAGTTTTAAAAATTCCTTTTGCCTCTCATTTAATCTTCCACCTTTACCCCCCATTGTTTAATGGAAACAGAAACACTGTGACCCCTGACCCTTTTACTCTTGGTTGCTGCTAATGAAGTTCAGGTTGTTTGCTGTTTGTTTCTTTGTTGTTGTTTTTTTTTACCCCTCCTTCTTTATTTTTTTTTATCTATATTTTTCATTCATGTTCTAATTCCAGTTTTGCTGTAAACACAGTTTACACATTGTAGACAATATATTAATCAATTAACCTTTTCAGCCTATGATTTACATGTATTGATTTATTTAGACACACTCCATCTGTCCCTAGATGCATTTTCTACCAGTGTTTGTTGCTTTGAAAAGAATAAGGCTGGTGGCCACAAAAAGGTGGGAAACTAGTGAAACTGACAACATATTGGGAGATAAATCTTTTTTTACAGTGCATTTACACCAGTTCTGTGTTAAACTGAAATGTTTAAGGTCTGATATGTAGTTCTCCAAACAATGTGGGGGATGCAATCAGGTCCTTTTTCAGCAACCAAACAAAAACACTGTAGTGATTAAAGGGTATGGGCATCTCTCTCTCTTTTGTGGTTCGCCTTTTTTCTATGTCTCTCTACCTCTCTCTATCCCCAAACCTCTCTTCTATTCTATTTTCCATCCCAACAGCTGTTGTCAGTGCACACAGCTGCAACAAGCCTCAGTCAGTAACACTGTGCAACTATTCGCCAGCCCAACCATTCGCTAAGTGCTGATCAAGTGCACATGTGCAGACCCACACACCCTCACATACATTTTTGAGTCAGATGTTTGCAAGGCAGGCATTGCAGACAAGGGAAGAAAAGAGCTTGGTTCGTCCTCGCTCACACTCGCATGGCACACGTGGTTATGATTCACTGAATCCTGAGGAACTAAACTCAAAATGTCAAGGTTAATTTATGTTCCAGTGCATCTGAGCATTTCCACAACCACTTGTCCCCCCCTGCTTTAATGAAACGTTTACAGCCGCCGTCATCTTCCCCAGAGCCACAAAAAAAAAAAAAACACAAATAAAGCAAACAAACAAAAGAAAAAAACTCAAACTAGATCAAGATGTGATTTCAGTGGTATTGTTTTCTCCCAGCACAAAAAAAGTATGACCAGACACACCCCAACCGTCGTCACTGTGTTTAATTATAAAGGAGACATGCATGCACACCGCGAGGCAACAGCTGAGCAGACTTTCACATACAGTCGCCTCAGGGCCAACCTTAATGTCCCTGAGTATAATATCTGATTCAAAGTGACACTGGTCTCAGCAGTGGAGTCACTCAGCACTACTGGTCACTTGTGTGATCCTCAGAGGCAAAAATACAGTGGCCCTTCAGACCGTCCCCTGGACACTGACACCTTATGGCTCGTGTGTAAGAAAAGCCTATATACCAAGAGTTCAGGAGTCAGCACATTCCCCCTCCAACTTCTGTTTTTTTATTAGTCCAAGTATCTTTGAGCATCATGTGACAGAAAGACTTACAGGCTCTGTATGAATATGTTTACAGCAGAGTGACGTCCAAACAGCTATGATTCACTGTCAACATCTTACGACCTAATTTTGCTGCAGCAGCTCAGGTGAGTAAGATCCTCCTTCAGCTGTGCTTTCTCAGACTCCACTTGAAGGCTCAAAATGGCTCCTCATATATACTTTATGGTTTCCTGGAGGAAAGCATACTGTATATTATTTACTTTAGGTTATGTTTAGCACGAGCCTCAGCCTACAAACTGCAGAGTAAGAGCTATTTGGAGTCATGCAAGTGTCTGATGCCGGGTCGTCTCACGACGACTCACTAACAAGTCTCACCTCAGCTCATGTGACCTCAACGACTCACACGATGGCAGTGTTGGTCAATGACCCTCAGGACCACCTTCGAGGCGACCGCCCCACTAAAGGTTAAATACCTTGGACTCCCTTGGTCGGTGTTTTACAACCGAAGAAGCCTTTTCAGATGAACCTTGAAACAAGTCCAGATGCCTTCGACTCCGCACTTAAAGTCTTTCGAGAAGTGGAGTAAAGATCAAAATACACGTTCTGCATATTGTCTGCACATATCTGTGAGAGTCCACGTGGACCTTTCATTCGATGCTTGTATGTATGAATTTAAAAAAAAAAAACAAAGGCATACACACTGTAGCATGTTTCTTTATCTTTGTAAGTAGAGTTAATAGCAATTTTGAGCATACAACTTGATGAACTTTGTTTCCACGTCACACAAGGAGGCCGATGTGACCCTTTAAAAACCATCATTTAGAGCTCAGGGGCTGCAGCAGTGGAGGAAAGGAAGGATAAGGATGGAGCCTAAGGATGGAGATGTGTCATTAGCAGATCTTACTGCTTTCTACGACACTGACTTGTCTCCAAGTGTGCGTTCTCATCATGAAGTGACAGTCACCTCTGGCTCTGCTGCAACAATATCATGTGGACATCTAGCAGCATGTAGCAGCTAACAACATCAACATCCAACTGCTCATCTCATTGTACTAAAAGGCTGTACAAATCAATGATAAAAGCATAATTTGATACTTGTTATACTCTAACACGACCAGCGCTCAGTGCAAGAAAACCTAAATTTGTGTATAAATTAAATCTGCATTGAGTAGGCTATGGCAGCCATCATGTTGATTTACCCGTGCACCACAAACTGCGAGTCAAGGTGCTCTATGTCTGTCATTGAGTTTCATTTGGATCTTTTCCAAGGGGGGTTTGGAATTGGCCACTGCTGCAACACAACACACAAGAAGAAGAAGAAGAAAAAAAAGCACATGGATCTATTTTCCAGCCACAAGCAAATGAGAGTCAATCACAGTTGGACACAGCTTCGACTTGCAGTTTGTGGTGCGCAAAATGTCTGCAAGGAGGCTTATCCAGTGGTGTGAACGCTCACAGGTCATAACCATGGGGATGTTTCCCACTGCTACCTTCTGTCTAATGTGATACTAACATGACATAATTCCAAATGAACCAGTTTCCTGCAGCAGACGCCAGTTCAGAAATGTAATAGTTTTAGTTAAGTTAAAAAAAAAACATGCTGGGTCATGGTTTCATTCAGCCACATAAAACAACAGAACACACATTTCCTCATAGGAGCGCTGCATATGATTGATTTCAAAGTGAAATGGCCTGGAGAGACCCAGCAGCTCTAGTCTGGTCCTCCTCTTTCCTCTGCTCTCATTTCTACCAGGCAACAGCAGGATGATGTCGCTGCTTGATTCTCATCCCTGATGGGGCAATGGAGGCGGAAATCTGGGCTGCAGAGGCACCAGGTCCACATCAGATGTCTTTGCCACCAAGTGTGTGTGTGTGTGTGTGTGTGTGTGTGTGAGATGGGATGAGCAGGCCTATCCCCACAAATGCAGCACAGAGCCACTCCAGCAAAAGGCCTGCTGGGCAATGGTGTGCACAAATGCGCAATGAAACACCGCCCACCCAATGGCGCACAAGTCGGTCAGCGTGGTAAAGGCTGTCATGCAGGGATGGGGTTGGACTGATCAGCGCGAAAGCAACGCGCGCAAGGATGCAAGGAATATTTTTCTGGGGTGTGGATGAGGGGAATGGGAGGAGGTGGGGAGGTGGGGAGGGGAGATGGGAGGGAGGTGGGACCTCCTCGGGACCAAAATAGGTGTAGCTGGGACGATGTTTGCATCGGTGGAATAAAATAATAATGAATGGTTGGGAAGCAGCGAGAGGCCAAAACGCTATCAAGAGATAATCCAGTCCAGACCGCACCGGTCCCAAGTGAAGGAGGGGAGGGGACATGTTAAAATAAACGGGCTCCTGAGACCGTGAGAGGGGAAAGAAATTCATAAATGCATGTTTGTGCTCCAGTTTCCGCTTGTTTGTTCTCTCGGTTTCACACACACACACAGATAGATGGAGGCTTGTAACCAACCTTGTAGACTTGTCCATAGGTGCCATTTCCGACTACTTCCACCAACTCGAAAATCCCAGCAGGATCCTGTATTTAAAAAGCATATGGAAAAACAAAACAAACAAACATAAAGAAAATGCCGTGATTCATTGAATCCCTGTAGTAATTAATTACAATCGGGGTAGTTCGATGTAGGAGCCGGCTGCGCCCGGTTTGTTGGCCTCCCATGCCATCGGATATTAGACAAAGAGAAGGCACCGCAGGGCTGTGTCAACAACAACAACAACAACAACACTGTTTACTGTGTGTCTGCGTTTTTATTCCCTCACGTGAAAACATACATTGCAGCACGGACGCGTGTGTGAGACACGCACTCACCCGCAGGGATGCCAGGTCTATATCCACCAGACTTTTGGCCGGAGAGTCGTTCGCCATTTTCGTCAAAAACGGTGATAAATAAGCGGAATAAACGGCGGGTGTTTGGTTCTCCTTCAAGCGGACGGTGCGTGTCTCATCCTCGGCCGGTTTTATTTTTAATCCCGGTGGAGATATTCTCTATCCAAGGCGCGTTTTTCCCTCTTTGTAATCCCAGTCAGAGGCTCCGCTGCTGCTGCTACATACCGACCGACTGCCGGAGCCCTGCCTGCTCTACCTCTCTCAACCCCCCCCCCCCTCTCTCTCCCTCTCCCTCTCTCTCTCTCGCCCTGTTTGTGTGTACGTCTCTCTACCACTATTCTCCGCCTTCTCCCCCTCGCAGTCTGTCCCTATGTCTCTCCCCCTCCTCTCTCTCTCTCTCTCTTCATTCCCCGCCCCTTCTCTGTCTTTCAGTCAGGGACAGCCCAAGACTTTTTGGGGCCCTGAAGATAATTTGATTGCCCCCTCAGCTTTAAAGAGGGTTGGGGGGGGGCGACTGTAAATTGACCACCCTTCAACCTGTAACAGTCCACACTTGCCCTATAAAATTGATTAATACCATGTACTGTATATAAAAGTGGACCTAGACTCCAGGTTTTAAAAGTGAAGCCAATGCTGAAGTGTCTTAAACCTGCATTATATCTAATGACCATCAGGGGGCAGCTCCACTGGACTGTGCATTGAAATCGATGGGGAAACCACCTTTATTAATTAGGTCAGTAAACCTTTTCCTAATACTCTGCATCACTGCTGCACTTTACATAACTTCATCCTTATCTGGATATACTGCACTATTTGTATTTATATTTTGATATTTCCACTTCCACTGACATAAATTTTATTTATTAAATTTCATTTATTTTATGTTTATCTTTATTTATTATTACTACTGTACTTTACATTTTTATATAAAGTACGTATTGTATTTTATTGTATTTATTTTTACATAAGTCTGTACGTATATCTATTTATTTCTATTTGTTAAATTGTTAAATTTCCTCTGGGGATAAATAAAGTATTTTGATTCTGTTGATGATTCTGATCTAGTTTCTCTTCTTCTTCTTTCTCTTATTCGATTCTTATTCGATACAACATGATGCTAGTTGTTTTGTTTTAAATGATGGTCCCATTTAGACATAAATAGACCATAAAGCAGGGCATGAATTAGGGCAAGGCTTCAGTGTGATTGACAGACTGTACCAGAAGTTGTGACCTGCGTGATAATCAGTATAGAGTCATATGAAAATGCCTCTTGTTAGCATCGTTAGTACAGCTGGGCATCTGGCTCAAAAACTAAAACCCAAAGCTAATTCATTTTCTGGCTAATTAGCAAGTTCACAAGCTAAGCTAACAAGCCAGGTATGGAGCTAAACAGCACTTACACAGAATTTGACTCACCTCAAAAACTGGAGCACAGACTTCTTGACACTCTTTTTTTTTTTGTCTGACAATATTTACAGATGAAAATCCTCCAAAAGGCACCAACACCACAAACATGGCTGAAAGGTCAGGTGAATTAGCTGCGGTGACACCTAGCGGACAGCTAGCCGCTAGATACAGGGCCGCTAGCCAACTGTGACCCGTATATATGACCCATATATGTCAAAGTGGCCACACCTATGATGCACATTTAATCCTTTATAAAAATTTAAATGGGTGATTGATTTAAACATTTACCCCACTTGTCAGGAGGAGGGAAATTAGCTTTAGAGGCCAAACCAGTTTTTTTGCACCAGGCTGTTTACATTGGCATTGTAACATGACATTTTAACATGGGAGTCAATTGGGTCCGACTCACTTTTTGGACCCTGCCTCAAGTGGCCATTTGAGGAACTGTAGTTTTTGACACTTAAATCTTGGCTTCATTTTTTTTCACCAGCTCTCATATAGACTTCCTACACATGCCAAAATAAAGCTGCCGAGGAGTGTTAAAGAGATCTTCTCGGGGCTTTATGGCTCGGCAGATATTTTTCATGTACCAGAGTCGTGTAGGCCTACGGGCCAATGCTTATTGGCTGTTAGCCAGTTAGCCTGTTAGCCTGTGGATATCATTCCCGGCTTCATGCAACGGTTGGTTCACTGCTGCAGTTTCGTTGATAAGCAGACAACTTTTAGTTCCTGTTATGTTTACATTTACATTTTGATATAAATACTCTTAACACGACACCTGTTGTATCAACACAGTTATCACAGTAAGATTAAAAACAAGAGTAGAAGTGTGAAGTCACACATGATAGAAACAGTCAACTTGACTAAACAGTTATGTTCTTCTTTTGTGCTTGTGTTTCCACTGTAGATGAAAAATGTATTTTAAAAAAATCTAATTCTATATTGAGCTATTTGAAAACAAGCACAATGAATTACAACATGTACATATATATCAGATAGGCACCCCATTATTTTATTTATTCACTTTAATATTTTACAGTGTGTTTTGTCCTCCTCTTTTGTCTCCTGCTCTCTCAGAATTTGTATCTCTTCCTCTGTCTCCCCATTGGACAGATACAGAGCAATTAGAGCATGTGAGATGGAAAAGTGGTAAATATTTCAGCACCACCCTCACCGCTGTGCTGTTCTGTTGGAGGGTATGATATCCACGCTGACTGGATTATATCCAGCTGCCATCACTCATCCACCTGTCAGCTGCTCTGCCTGACTCTGATTAGTCCTCATACTTAGATCAAGAACAAGTGACACACGCTGATAACACACTGTATCACGCGCTGGTGATACTCTCCTTTCCAAGTCAAGCTCGAGATGAGTTTGTTGACTAGTGCTCTTCTAGTTTTTATGGTCTCTTTTTTAATTAGTCAGACTTTTCGCTGCTCTGAATGAGCTGGATACAATTTTAGACAACGTTGGTCTGTTGGCTGGTTAGTTCGCTACTTAAGTCGAAACTAAAATATTTCAATAATTGTTGGATGGATGTCCATGAAATCTGGTGCAGACGTTCATTATCCCCCTTGGACCGATTGCTACTTACTTTTTGTGATTGTCGACATCTTCTAGCCCCATCATGGAGTTTATATTTTTTGCTTTTGAGTGCATTAACTTGACAAATATATGTTGGGTTACTGTGAAATTTGCTTCAGACACTCATGGTGCCCAGAGGATAAACTCACTACTTAAAAAAACAGCTTAACTAACACGATGAGCACCAACCAAACATCAGCATGTTAGCATTGTCACTGTGAAACAAGACAAGAGACTAAAGAGAGATTAAAATTGTTCACCAAATATCAGCAGTTCATTTGCTCCCCTTCTCTTAAGCCATGACAGTCCACTGTGTCATTATTAACTCTTCAGCATTTGGATGTTTTTCCCCATGTGATTTCATGTCAACTTCTCTTAAATTTGCTCTTGATCTGTCTTTGTGCTTCTATTTTCTCGTTCACTGGAATGTATGCGTGCTTCTCTCTAACACAGCTTTACTGTTGCCTGGTAATGATGGTGGTTAGATGCAGATGTTAAAGCTTATTCCATTGCCTCACTCACTTTAATTTCGCTATCCACAAATGGCAAGGAGGTGAACATCTGTTGGCACACACAGAGCAGAAACCACAGGACTCAAGAGCCATTAAACCGGGGAAGAGTAGGAAATTTATACAGTTGATTATCTGAATTATTTTACTGACAATACATTTATGTAAAAAGGGACAGACATAGGTGCAGTATATTATTATTGTTTGTTTGATATGTTATAATATAATTTTATGCAAAACAGCAAAACTAGAACAACTTTAGCAAAAAAAAGTGATTTAATCACTTTCATTGTAACATTTTCTTCCTGAAATTATAGTTTGGTTTGCAAACCATCAGTAACAGGAGATAATAACAAGGGACATGAGAGAATTGACCAAATACATCAGATGGTCTTAATTGTTTTATACAATTTAGCCATTTAATCTGTGCAAAATACATACATCGTCACACGTCGTGTCGAGGATATAAAAATATGTTGCACTGCCCTACAACTTGTGGTTTGGTCTTTGATTTGAAGGTGACGTAGGGGAGCGACTCACTGGGTGTGCCCTGCTTTCATGTGTTATCTATAGCAGGGATATTTCCAGTATTTCAGGCTGTATGGACATTTAAATTACTGAGTTTATTCTAGACCTGGAAAAAACCATTCAGCTTACACTGCACAGTTGAAGGTCAGTGTTTATATTTGTAATGTGTTCACTGTTTTCTTACATCTGTTTTTTTCTTTTTAATCACAGTACATGTCAGTTCAGGTCAAAGTCTTAGCTGCTTCTTCTGAGCCGGGTAGATTGTATAAAGGTGTAGTTTTTATTAATAAAACATATAAACATGTATGTATGTGATGTCAGCTTATTTATTTATTTATTTATTTATTTTTTGTTCAAGTTCAACTTGTATAGTTGTTCAACCACAGATGTTGAAATATTCTTTCTTTACAAAGACACAAAATGCTGAGTTTGCATTGTACTTTGTCTGAACTGTCCAGCAGCCATTATAGCAGGGATCTTACACAGCTGAGTGTCCTGATATTCAAATATAAAGACAAAGAGCTCAGCGTAGAGGACGTCTCACTGTCTCACTGTCATTATTTCTGCGTCCTGTCAGGATCCTGGACAAGTGGCGTGGCTGAACCTGAAATTAGCAGCATTGCTGTTTACACACCTACTTCCACACCTACAGTGGTTGACAGTGTGTCTTTGTCAGGTATCATGGGCGATGGATGTCCACATGTGTATTTGTAATATTCACTTAATTTATTCCATTTCCTACCACACCTCCATGTGCTCCTCTCAGCTCCACTGTAAAAACACCTCCTGCAGGTGATGGATAAATCTTGTCAATGCTCCAAAGTCGAAGACACTCAGCGAGGATTTCTAATGCACCGGGACAGCTAATTGATTTGAGAGTGATTAAACCACACAATTTGTATCATGTCATTCAAATAAACTGTGGCAGTATGACATGGGCAACACAGGCTACACCCAGAACCTGAGGCAACTTCTTCACTGACACTTCCTGATTCCATCATGTGTCTTTGTGTGTGTGTGTGTGTGTGTGCGCGCATGTGTCTGGATGGGCTAATACTTAGCAAACATTGTCTGTTTGTCTTTGATATGCAACTGCTTCCTCTTGATGAGTGTGTGTATGTGTGTGTATTGCAGTTATATAAAGAAGGTGAGTAAGAGCTGCATCACAGTGTTGAATAGGTATTTATGAAGCTGGAATATCAGGCTCATCACCACGTCAGACATAATAAAACAAAAAAAAAACCCCAAAACATTAAAATAAACCGGCTCTACCTCTGCCCTGATGCCCCTGAGCAAGCCATGCAATTGTTGTCATCTCCGGTGCAGCTTGCCAGGACTGAAGGTGTGATACTGCATGAATGAAAAACAGGGATCGTGATCAGTCAACTTTCCCTGTACAAACAGAAGAAGAGGCACTGACATTTGGATGAAACTGAGAGTATCTGTTGAAGTTTAACCCTGCTGCTCTTCAGTCATTAACGCCCAAGTTTCAAACTCTACTTCCACTGATATATTTCCCAGCTGGAGGCCCTGACATCTGCTCCACTACTGGTTTGAGGTCACCAGCTCCTGGTGTGTTTGGGAGCAGCAAAGAGGTAAAACACACCTCTGACAAATCTAATCCATTTTGTTGCTGCCCAACATCTGGTCTGGCTTCTTCGCTTCCATCACAAAAATGTTGTCAGATGGCAGCAAAGGAAATGGTCCCAATTATCACATTAAATATGGCAATTCTGTAATAGTTCAGACAGATCAACACCATGGCCATTTCTGGGTCAACCCATTGTCTTCACCAGAGGTAAATGGTTAAACATACAACAAAGAGCACATATATATAAATTATATATAATGTATTTTATATATATGAGATTCCAGCAACAGAGACTAACAAATAAATCTAATGAAATTCAATGTGATGCATCAATTACACAAAAACAAAGGCATCACACAGAGCAAACTGTGAACTAGTAATTCTGATCCTTCCTATGATACAGGATTTCAAGAGTCAACAGCCAGGTGATGGTCTTGATTTAAAAGTATTGTTTTTTTGTTCTTGCAAAAGACAAAAATATCCAAATTCATAATCTTCCCAACAAGTGTCAAATGTTCTGATCAAGAAACCCTGATGACAGCTGTCAAGACCAATTGGACGTGTTGTGCATGAATATGTTAATTGCTATGCTGGAAAACATTGACCATGACTGTTTCCATAATGTAATTTGAAATTTGTCTTCCTTCCTGAACCCTGTATGAACTCAGTGCCCCTATAACGCCGCTCACCTGCTATTTCTCTGACAGCCGCTGCCCCCTTGTGGCTAATATGTGCTCATGAGTCCTACAGAAAAAGGAGACAAAAAAAAACAAAAAAAACCAAAAAAAAAACACAAAGATCCAAAATTCACTTTACTCAGCAACAGCTGTATGAAACACCAGTGTGAAAGAGGAACAGGAAGGTG
Organism: Rachycentron canadum; assembly: GCA_038496675.1. Lineage (NCBI taxonomy): Eukaryota > Metazoa > Chordata > Actinopteri > Carangiformes > Rachycentridae > Rachycentron > Rachycentron canadum. The sequence goes on from CM076658.1 coordinate 4,925,421, forward strand.
CTTATTGTCTAGACCACAGAGGCCAATAAAGAGAGCGGCGGACATGAGCACCTCATCTACTCAGTTTGTCCCTTAGTGGTAATAGTCTGGTGCTTCCTCATTGTCCACATCAAGCCTCAAGAGCTCAGGTCAGCTTCCCTCTTTTAGACCAGACTAGGCCTGGGCCTGGAACTAGACCTCAACTGCACACACACATCATTCTGTCCATAATCTGCATGATTATAACATAATATCCAGCCTTAACTCAGAATGTGTTGTGTTTACTGTAACATGTTTCTCTTAAAGATTTGAGACATAGAAGATGGTTGAGACGTTGTGCGACTAGTGATCTATATGATCTCTGACACTAGCATGTAATAGCATTTACATGTGTATAGAGGGGTTCCCCTTTAGAGTCGCAGTATTGTCTGACTAACAGTGGCCAGGTTTCTTCTCGGTCTTCGTTGTCAAACAACAGTTCAGTTGATCCAGGAAACATGACAAGTCTCTGGAGCTTGTTTACACAGTACAAATATAACATGAAACAAGTGCCACAAAACATCCACTGGAGACGAGACTAAATGTATTTTCTTTATTTGCAATAAAAAATAAGTAAAAGAGCTCCCTTTACAAATATACCAGGGAAATGCAGCACATTGTGAACACTGCCCCCGTACAGAGAGCCAGCGACTGCAGTGGAGTCACAAACTTTTGGAAGGACAGAATTTTACAGAGACAGTTCATTTTCATGCATACTAATAATGCAATTACAACCACAGCGGTCCTATGCATCACCTTGACCAGTTTAATGAGAGTTCAGGAGTTTCTGTAGCTTGTACACACTTGAAATGATTTTAAGACTAACAGAGATGATAAATCTAAACCACCATGTCGACCATCACTCACCCTTCCAGACATTAAAGCTACACTGGAGAATATTCTTATTAACACATCGTTAGGTTCTCATTCTGTTTCTCACCATAACAAACTGAATCCTCATTAGTAAAAATATTTTTGCAAAGCTGAGTATTTTCACACCTTCATTGTTTACATCAGGTCTTCAATCTTCTTCCTCTCTGCAGTTTGTTGCCCCCCTGCTTGTCTGACATCTTACCACATCAGTGGAACAGATCAGCAGGAGCTGGGTTTGACTCACCTGTATATTCCTGCACAGAACACAAACAAAACTGGGACCCACTCTTAAAAACATTGTTCTGCAGCTTTACATGTGGCCAAAAACCCACAATGGCACCTGTGATCTAATAACCACATTAATGTGTGTGTGTTTTAAGGTCATTATTGTAAAACATTAAAGCCATTTTCTCCAAGTATCCAATGGAGACATGACACCTTTCTAGCCCCAGTGCACAGCATTGCACTAGTAAATCCAAGTTCAAGAATATTTAAAGAAATAAACCAGTTTGCAAAAGGTTTTTTGAGAAAGGAAAACTATTCAACACATTTCTCAGGCCTCAGGGATACACACAGTATGTTTTGGTGAGACAAATATTTGTTTGCAAGAAAACTCCACAGGGCAACTTCAAGTCTGGGAATTGCATTACAGTGTGCATGTAAATGCACTAAGAGAGAAAGAGGTTGAAACGTTCCTTAAATAAAACATTAAAAAGGCCTCAGAGTTACATTGATATACATATAAATCACCCAACTTAAAATTTCACCAGACACATACACTTAAGGGCATAGCAGAGAGAGAAACAAAACAAAAAAACTAATATTAAGTCTGTATTTGAAGTCCCAGAGATATGCTACAATAGGACCTAACGTTCCAGATCAACTGTATCTGAATGCATCTTTCAGATTCATTTGTAATCTGCATTTTCCTAAATGCAACTACAACTTGTTGTGATAGCCCCCAATGTCGACTCTTTGTCAGAACAAGTGGAGTATGTTGGTGTAGTAGAGCTGCACTTGTTCTCAACATTGTAGTCTGCTTTTTTTGTGTGCAGGGGTATAATCACAATCCTATCTTAAAACACAGACTCTCATGGTGCCTGTTACTTTCTATCAGACAATCTGAGGTACATGCCTGCTGCCGTGTGAGGCAGCAAATATAAAGTTCCAGGTTTTTGCACATGAATTTTGGCTCAGTCAGGAAGATTTCAAGTGAAGCAGCTGTAGCCGGTGGACACAGAAACATGACCTCGTGTGCACCTCCTCAAACGGACTGTACTCCCTACTAAATGTAGAGAGGAGGAAAAAAAAAAAACCATCCACATACTACAGCCAGACCAGTACATTCACTTTTATGTGTTACTATCATGCCAAGTGTTTTTGTTTTTGCTTCATATTGCAGTGAGTTTGTTGCTTTGATGCCGTACCTGTACAAGCCGTCATGGAGGCCACACCACACGACTCCATGACAGGCCAACTTCTGTTATAGCTTATGTGAAATACTGCTGTGTACATCTATGAAAAACGACTTCCATCTGAACCCGATCCTCTTGAAACTGATTCTGAAACTGTTACTTTCCTGCTCACAGTGCTCATGTGAAAACAAGTTTTTGTTCCTTCATAACAGAGTCAGGCAAATCATCAAAGAAATAACCCAAATGGAAGTGACACGGCTCGGCCGGACTGATTTTACCTCCAACTTAACAGAGAACAAGAGGTGAGAGGTCAGTGTTTTAAAAATGTGTTTGTTAATGTCAAACGTCAACTCAGCCAGTAGAGTTATTGGTGAAGGGATGGCTGCATGAACAGATCGACAGGAGAATCGAATGCCCACAAACCCACCTGTCACTCCCAACAGAACAGACGTGTGCGCTCAGAAAGGCTGCATGACAGGAAGAAGTTCATGAGCGTCTGAGAGAATTCAATGGCATAGAAGTAGTCAGGTTAGAGGATGAGTAAATACATATAAATGAGTGAAAATGAATCAGCCAGTGAGGAGCTGAATGACCCAATAAAAAAAAAAGAAAGAAAGAAAAAGAAGAAGAATGAACAAATTGCTGAACTGCATAGAAGCCTGAGCGTTTCCAGTCTGTCTCTGGAGTGACCGGGCAATCACCGCGGCCGCTTGCGTGTGACGAAGATGAGAACCCTGCGGATGGCAATGAGGCGGTCCTTGAGGGAGGTCATGGCCAGGATGGTGAGCTGGGCTCGATTCTCCAGCGGAAGGACAGCAAGCAGCCACCAGCACCAGGCTGGACCACTGGGACTGCCCTGCAGGAGAGAAAAGATAAAAACAATCAGACAATGATCAGGTGATTATAGCTTCAGAGATAGTCTCTCTCATTTATTTAGCTGTTGTATTTGTTGTTTTTCTTTTCATTTATTTTACTTACTGCTGCTCATTATTCCCTCCTATTGACTGATTTTTGTTTTGAAGTTGTGTATGTGAGCTGGTTAAGCTGCAAAGGAATTGCACTTGTTGTCTGAATGTAACTCCATATTACACAACTTCTCACAGGGCTTTAAAAAGAGTGTGTCTACTCTAGAAATATTTTTAGAGCATCATTTTTTTTGTTTATGTGGGTGTGTTACTGCTTAAGTAATTTCCTGATTTAACAGGTACTGCTGTATTTTCCTGCAGGAAATGTTCCTGATCCTGTTCATGTTCATTAAGTGACATTTTACTCTGAAGTTCTTCCTCCAAGTGAAAAATTTCATTAAATTGAACATGAGTCTGGTTTGCTTCCGTTTGAGTTTCTACTGACTCTGTATGTCATTTACTGTGGTTTTCACTGCATCTGCTGTTCATATTCATAATTTCCTATGACAACATAGTTTAGCCCAACAAAAATAGTTGTTAATAAGTTAATAAGTATCTCATTAAAAACTAAAAGCATCAGTTTTAATGTTGGATGACTTTAACGTTAATTCATCTGAAATGAGCTTGAAATTGCTGGACTGGTTCAGTAGGGATCAGTAAACCAGTGTCACGTTTCTTCATTAGTTGGTGCTAAAAATCAGGGGAACTATTATTCAGACCTGTGGGTCAGGGTCTTTGCTGGGAAGGTTTCCGAAGTGGCTGAGTATCTGGCTTTTCATGTTGTCCTTCAGCGAGGTGAACCAGCTGTTGGCCTGGTCATACACAGAGTCGTGCAGCTTCAGAAGCTCCACCAGCTCCTCCCCCTCCATCTGATTGGAAAGAGATTTTATTTAAAAATAAAAACAAAAGTCAGGGGAAAGATGAGGCTATGGCAGAGTCTATAACATTTCAAAATGACACAAATCTCCACCTGAATGGAAAGAGAATAATTTAAGTTAACTTGTGTGTTCATAGGCAGAGAGAGTAGTTTTTCCCTTGTGGCAGGACTGAACTTGCCACTGGCACAGAGGATTTTCTTTCCACTGCTGAGCTGTCATGTAGCATCAGGCAAAAAAAATAAAAAACCTGTTCTGTTGTGTGTGACATTTTCTTGACAGCAGCATGATGGAAAATGTGTGAAATGACATCCTCTGAGAGACAACACACTCGTGTAGCTGTGCTCTCCACCCACCTTCTTGTCCTCCAGGTACTCTATCTTGGCAGTATTGTAGCCGTCTCTTTGGCCGTGGCTAAGGACCTTGAACCGTGACACACCGATGGTATCGACCACTGAACGGCCGTCAGGAAAGATCTTCACATCCCGCACCTGAAACACAATTTATCTTGTCTTTAAACCAATAAGAATCTGTTATTTGACTGTGTACAGTAAAATGAGATGTAAAATAAAGTACGTGTGAGAGGAAAATAAGCAAACGACCAGCTCTATACACACGCTCACCTGCAGCATGCAGCCGTAGTCAGCGAAGCCTTTGAGCTCATCGGCTATGCACATGCCGAACTGCTTGGTACCAGTCTCCATGGAGCGGCGGATCATGAGGCGGTAGCGTGGCTCAAACACATGCAGTGGGCAGGGGATGGTGGGGAAGGCCATGGTGCACACGAAGATGGGCACTTCCTGGTTCAAGCTGCAACAGAAACGGTGAGTTGTTGTTGAGACTGAGTTGTTTTTTTGTGTATCTGGATGTTTTAGAAAAGACCATTTAATGTGAGTGTGTCCCTGTGCGTAAAACTGACTTGGACAACTCCTTCATCTCCTCTTCATGGATTTTCTTCCTCTCTGCCAGCTCATCTCCTAGGTAACGCTGCAGCACTTCCTCCATCAAAAGGGTCTTGTTGTAACCCCTGGTGGCCAGATACTGCAATGACAACACACAAAGGCTTTTTTAAGACCATACACTAGGGCTACAAATAACATAACATGACATGTATTTGGCTTTTAAAATGGAAAATAAAAACGGCATTCAATTTTTAAATTTCTAATCCACTGTTAAATCAACAATCTTAAGGTATCATTTTAAGAAAGAGACAACAGAAACTTCTCACATGAGAACCTGAAGCCAGAGACTGTGGGTATAATTTATATAAACTGGGATTTTTGTCAATATACTGATTCAATAAAGAATAGATTGTTTCAGCATTTGTACAAACTACACAAAAGTCACATCACTGACAATGTTGTTACTTTTTGTTTTAAGTGGTAAAAGCTGTTTTGAATCAAGAGTATTTGCATATTTGACTATATAAAAAAATCAGTGTCTGTACCTCAGACAGATTCTCTTTGCACAGAGGGCAGTTAGGGTTGTGGTCCAGGCAGCGCTCCAGACATTTGAGGCAGAAGGTGTGTCCGCAGGGAGTGGCCACAGGCTCATAGAACAATCTGGAGGATGACCAAAAGCACAACATTCTGCACCAGCTAGAAATTCAATCCTTCAAGTTTTTATGTTCACACTTTTGGTCTTAACTGTTACCAAAATGTAAATACAGTTTCTCCGTGCAGTTTGTGTTTGTGTGTGTGTGTTGGACTGTCGGACTATGTGCAGTCACCTCATGCAGAGAGAGCACTCCATGTCTCCACTGTCCAACAGATCAGCGGGAACCATCCTCCCCCCACACACTGAGACCGTCTGAAAGCTGCTCGCCTCATCTGCATGAAAATCATCATAACATCAGGATACACATTTCTCTGTGTGTTCATCTTATTTATTATCTAGAAAGGGGAAGTGTAGATTTCTACAACAAGCTGTGCCACCATTAACAAGAAGGAAAAATAACCTTGAGATCGTGCTGTAATGATAATACAGTTTAACTGAGTTATACAGTTTGACTTCATATCATAGTCATTAACAATATCAGTAATGATTCTTGGAAAATCTAATTGACAACTAATGAAACAAGTTATTGTAGTTTTTATGTAGAAAACCAAAGTTCATTGCACTGAACAGTAATTAGTAACGCCGCATATTTATTTGGTGGGTGTCAAGAGAGAACCAAAACAGGAACAGAGCCAAAGATTAGAGAGTAGCACTGATAGAGAATATTCTTTTCTGACTGGAAATGTAGCTCAGCTGGTCCAGTACTAAGAAACAGACAGAATAATGATGCAGTATCGGACTGTTTGAGCCAAAGGCAGCAGAATATCTCTATTAGCTTAATAATGTACTCAGTGAAGAAAGTCATATCCAGTACTGCTTGTTCTGTTCCTTCTTGCTTTGCATCCTATTATTATTACAGACCTTCTTTTATGCACTAGGTCTTTGTGAAGACTGTCCACATGATTTGATTTTCCATTTTACTCAAAAGCAACAGAAGAATATGAAGGTACTGCATATATTGCACAGTTGGAGCAGCAATTACTTACTTTACTAATGGGATCACAGTTGCCTGTATGAGTTACTAAGTAAAACAACCTCTGTTTTATAATCTATTGTTAATCAACAGAAAACCAACAAGTGGTCCAAGCCTTAAAGCGGAAGTGGCATCGCATCTCAAGTCACATTATTAGAAATTATTTAACATATAAAAATCAAATGTTATCTCTTCCTCTTTAGTTACATGGGCTAATATATACAAACTCCAATGACACCCACCAGGTCTGTGTAATTTGGATGGAGGGTTGAAGATTGCTGAGGTCCCGTCACTGCTGTGTTTCCTCTTAAGGCCACCAGGAGGAGCTGGCAGTGCAGCCAGAACTTCGGCGAGGCTCTTGTTGCTTCCCTCCCCTGCAGCAGGGTCCGATTTACCAGGCATCACGCTTTTATTCACACTGAATTCTGAGTCCTGGACACAGTGACAGAGTGATTAGAGATTCCCAGAGCAGGACAATTAGAAAGGGATGATCTTTTGACAGCCACGCTTCACTCTAGTGCTAATCAAATCAAAATGTCAATACAAAATGCCAAGGTGAATATACACTCAGATAACTGAGTCTACTGAGATGCCAAAAGGTTTTCAAAAAATGTTAAGACACTTAATGGAGAAACTTAATGGAAAATGTACATTAGTATAAGGCCAGGCAGCATTTCAATATCACAGTTTTTATCTTGTTTCAGCGTTCCTTAAATCATTTGGAAACAATGTCCTCTCTCGAAGATGTTTCCACTGGTTTCAGTGGATTGACTGTGTTTGTTTGTCTGCAGTCACCTGTGAGGAGGAGCCTGGTCTTTGTGTGAGTGGCCTCAGAGACCTGAGCAAGGCGGGCGGTTTGATGAGGCGGGTGGCCAACCCTCCCTGCAGAGGATGCACTGGTGTTGGCAGATCCTCATTCTCAAACACAGAGGAGAACAGCTCGCTAAGCACCTGCATGCAGAAAGAGAAAAAAGAAAAAGAAAAAAAAAAAGAAAATTTTTCAGATTTTGCAACAATATCATCTTTGGCTTAATCAGGTTGTGGGAAATACTGGTGTGAGTGCAATGGCAGCATGACAGTGTAAGATTTATAAGATTAATTTTGAATCAAAGTGATTGAGAACATTAACATCTCGGGTGAATGATGAGCCTCTCTCACCTTCTGAGCCTCCAGTTTCACTTTGGTCCAGTTAGGCTTCAGAGCCACACACAGGAAGTACTCTTGCAAGGCCTCGTCGTTCCGGCCTGCTGTACTCAGTGCTGTGGCTTTCAGATAATGAGCCTGAAATAAACAGAAGGTGGCAGTGATGGAGGTCATTCAGTATTTTGCTCGACATGCAAAAAAATGCTAGATGTTGCAACCTGTTCTTGTCAACAGGTAATTCATCATGTATAAGAATGATGATTTTATTATCAACACCACCTTATAAGCAAACATCTCTCATTTAGTAAAATGTTTTGAAATCTGCAGTAAGTATTGATTTATTATCAACTAAGATAAGCACGACAGCCCTAAACACATCAATAAAACAATTCTAAAATAACTCATTAACTAATTAAGTTATTCTGCTTCCTGGTGATATGTAAACCCCATAAATATGAATGCACAATAATTTAGATAAAACTTGGCTGCAGTTCCAGCAGTGAAAGCACATTTGTGTTACGTCTGACATTGTTGACATGACGCATGATATTTACAAGTACAATCTACAAGTTTACCGTAAGGAATCAAACAAGTCTTCAAAATATATTTTAAGTGTAACAATATCGCTCACTTTATGTCAGTGTGGTAAAATCATAACCTGCCAATTAAAAATGTTATACCTGCTCTGACCTGCAGATCCATTTCAAACCTGTGTCTCACCTTTGTCCAGAGAGGTTTTATTCTACAGAGGCTGTTTGTATCCTGCACAGCTTGGCTGAAATTCCTCATCTCCATGTGCAACTCAGCCCGTTGATACAGCAGTCTGCCTGAAGAGGGCACTGTGCACCACAGGAAACAGACACACAGAGATACACAACATCAGGTCAGTGGCTAGGCCTCCAGGGGTTGGACAGGCTTTTCTAGGTCTAGCAGAAGTAGGGCAGCAATGTAACATGTGGCATGAGACCTACTTCACGTGGTAGAATGCTATGTAATTAGTTTCATGACGTTTTGGTTGTTGTCATACAATATTCATTCCATGGCCACGTCAACAAACTTGTTTGTATGTTACGTTAGCACATTATACACTTTACTATTTGTCATAGAAAATACGTTATGCATCCAACTTGGACTTTTGAACTCAGACTGTAATCATTATTCCTGTGAACTTTGGTTCAAGCCTGATGATTATTTCATTAATTTCATTGGATTAGTTGAAATAAAAACAAGGAATGATTTGGTGATTTTATTCAATTCAAAAGATCAGCCAAGTTTGTAACCAAACCCACCTGACAGTTCACTAAAATAAATATATAGAACCAATAGAAAGAAATGGGGAAACACGAGGCAGTCACAGTTTCTTTTCTACTGGTGTTACATATGCAAGTAAATCTCACAATTTAAACAGCTCTTCTTTTTTTTATCCTTTGTTTGATGCATCTTTAACTCAAAGTAATTGTTTTACTTTTTTTTTGCAACATTTGTTTGACTTAAAGTCCGAGGCTGTTCACTTCTAGGGCAAAACCAGCACTTATCAACACAGTGGTTCTAAAGTTTCCTTGCTGTTCACCAGATTGATGACCTTTAGTTTGGCACCTCATGGGTGGAAGTTTGGATTCTGAAACTCTATGACAAGTTATTTCAGAAACCATTTCTCCAAAAACTGAATCTCAGTACTGAGAAGGTGTAGAGACATGATTGAAATGTTACCCAAAATACTATGCTGTGATCTGTGCTATTTCTGACACGATAAGCGAACAGTTTTTTTTTTCCCCAGCAGTACAGCTTATTAAAATCAATGTCTGAGTTTTCCTCTTTATTTTTTATCTTAGTAAGCATACGATCTTATGCTTACTAAGGATGACATAAAAAACATTTTAAAAAGTCAGATTTGTACATTCAAAAGTTTGTAAACCACTAAAAAAATGTTATTATAGGAGTCTCTAAATCTAACCGACGAAGCGTTGATGGCAAGGGTGTCATCATAATTAATGCTTGTCAGCAATTATAACTTGCTTTCATTTCCAGAGCCGTAGGTTATATTTTTTATAATGTAATGTAGTTATGTGGATACTATCAATAGAGTAAAGAGGGCCCGAGGTCTGGGCTGAAGCGAATATTTATTTATGCCCAGCATAAATATTTGATGAAGTTCTGATGCTATTACCACTGGAATCAATAAAATCTACAAATGAAAGCTCAAGTTAATACAAAAACAAGTTTTGTCACGTTGACAGTGTTTCTCACATCTGTGGTTGCATTTCTGTATGTGGTTATAACGTCAAAATTACTGCAGCTTGATAAAAAGAAGCTGCAATCTTTCAAATTTAAATTGGAGGAGCTGTTTGCCTTTTCACTTTCACTTGGAGCGTATTCCAGGAAGTGGTTTAGTCAAAACCTGAGTTTGTTGTGGGAAATTTAAATGACTTTAACTTGATAATCCGCTCTGTGATCTCAGCCTCTTTGGTGGCAAGTTTTCATCAACAAAACCAGAGTTTCCCTTTGTCGCTTCCCTTAGTGCTTCTTGAAGCAAGAACAAACTTGGTAGTAAGGTTATACCATGGTTATTGACGGGATTGACAAAAAAACTGCAACCGAATGGAGAATCTCACCTTCACATCTATTTTCCTGTTACACTCAACAACTGACAGCACACACAGTTGTGTTTGCCATTGATTCTTCTATTGTCAGATACATAACACCTCTCTCTATCCCACAAAAAAGAAATTAAAATCAGCAGGGTGTTGCTACTTCAGATATCCCCAAAACAAGTGTGGGTTGTACTTAAGCACAGATATCCAAAATTTAAAAAAAAAAAAAAGTTGACTAAGTGGCTGCCAAATGAGGAAGCAAATTTTCCGCATCTCAGGCCCAGACTACATCTGTCTGTCCGTTCGGTTACCTCTGACTTACTAACAGACACACAATGACGCTGATCTCACCCCATAAAGAGACACTCGCACAAGCTTTCCTGGCTCTGGGAGCCGACATAAGTGCAGGATCAGTGTGCACTTATAGTGAATTAGGAACTTTTTAGATCATCGTTGAAAACACATGTGAAGGCATTTCTAACTCATTTTTGAATTTTTACAAACTAAACAATCAACTGAACAATGAAAATAATCATTAGATGCAGTTGAATAGAAAAGAGTTCAAAAGAGATCCACCAAATACAGCAGTAAAATCCTGCTTCCATATCAGTGCATGAGTAATAATAATCTAATGGTTAATTGTGACATACCATGTCACAATATAGGCCATATTGTGACATGCCATTTTCTGACACGCTTATTATACCATGAAAATCTGGCACTGTAGCAATTGTAGTGGGTAGGAAACATCACTCACATGATCACAATTGTGACACTGCATTTATTAACTATGACGGGAAGGTTAATAATGCAGTTGTTCTAGCTGGATGTGCCTTAAGATGAAATGTGCATATCCCACATCCACATGGCATCTCAACAAAGAAAGGAAAACTAAACATTAGTGAAGAAGGCTGAAAGGAAATGACAGTCACAAAAAGAGGTAACTGGATGTTATTGTTTTTCAGCATGTTTTTCCTTGTTCAAGTTCTGCTTTTCCATGTCAGTTTCCCCCCACCCCCAAAACAATTGCCATTTTTTTCCCTTTTCATTACTGTGCTATCTGACAATTTCTTTGTCGTCTATTTAAATAAACTGAAAATATTTTCAAAATCTCATGCTGTGGGTTTGCTTTACCATGGAAAACATACCGCTGTCTCTTCCTCAGTCCTGTGGCTCCGATATTTCTGTTTCATCTTATCAAACACAACCGTCATCGTTATATCACTTTTGTTGTGTAAGTGCAGTGCATAAGACATGTGGCACAGATTATCCCCAAAGTGGTGGCAAAACGGCGTAAAAAGCACAGACTGGAGAGCAGCTCTATTTCTGCTGACATCATGAGCCCATTCCAGTCATTCTGCATCAGAGATACCAGAGGGCCTCCTGCTGCCTTTGTTGGGAAAACACCAACTGACAGTACCAAAGCTGTGAAGGCACTCGGTCCTTTTGTCATCCAGAGTCCTTCACAAGACAGAAGGCATGAATCAATATTGATCTGGGGAGAGAAATATCTGAAAAGGTGCCATCTGAATGCTCCAAATGACAAAGGAGAGACAGGAGTACAATCCTTCTTCATCTCCAAATGAAGAATTTCTTAAAACAACAAGGATGTGACACCTGGGATAGCCAGTGAGGCCTGTGCCTTATCTCACCCATTTAGCTATTTGAGGACCACAGGAAATTAATTCTTAATGTGACTCTAATGAGGGTCAGAGGTGGGAAGGAGTCAGTTCAACTTTCTCTGAGGATTAAAACTGAGCAACAGGAGACTTGCTCTGGCACACAATTAACAAAACACACAGGTATTCTTCATGTAATGTGCCAAGAGAACAGAACAAAATGTATTGGAGTTGAGGGAAGCTGCTGCTTGAAGTGACCACAACCCCAAAGAATATGAAACAGTGACTCAAACGGTTAAAATAAAGTTGTAATGTAGTTGAGTAACTAGTGCGTATCACCGTCATCCTTCCTCCTAATGTTATCCAATGCAGCTTATGAAACACCAGAAGTAATGGGAGGGGTATGTCCAACTCAGCCTGCCATAGCTAAGGAATGTATTCATGTACATGGTAATTGTGCAAATAAATTCACTATTTTCTGGATGTAACGGAGTCCAAGTAGCACAGAGAAGTCAAAGTGGGTGAATATGTCGAGAGAGTGAACATTATTTGGCCACAACTGAGAATAAATAGAAAACATTTTATGACTGTGGTAGTCGAAGGGAAGATCAGATGTGTGCTACTTAGGTAATGAAGGACAGTGCGTCATATAACGCCTGACCTCCTACAGTCTAAAGAGGCAGGAGTGGCGCCACCTATCGGTGACACCGGGAAGCTTAACCGAGAAAAGTAGGTCACCTGTACACATCATTACAGATCTCATTAGAATTGGTCACGTTTAACATAACGAAAGATTGACAATAAACATGTTTTGGTGTCCTACTTGAAGGCTGAGCTCTTACCTAGGTCCACTGCTGCACTGTATCTCTCCAAAGCATCCGAGAGGTTCTGGTTTTTCCAAAAAGCCTCCCCTTCGATCCAGAGTCTCCTCGCTTTACTCTCAGTTGCAAACAGTTTATCCAACAGGCCGCTGAGAACGACGTTTAATCTCCGGCAGTTTGGCAGCCCATCTTTTTTGTTCAACTTTTGTTTGCAGTGTATGCAGTCTTTGACACTTTCATCCTCTAAGCAGCGTTTGCAGAAAGTGTGTCCGCACTCCACGGTTGTGGGCTCATGGAGCAGACACTTGCAGAGGCGACAAGAAAACAAGTCCAGGGCTTCATCCTCTTCACACTCGCCGTTACTTTCAACCCCATCCTCCCCGCTGCTACCTATACTGTGGTTGTTTAACGCCCCGGGGATCCCCAGCTCTTTCTCGCGGAGAGTGCGGGCGATGGTTTCCACCAGGAGGGGAAGCTCCTCCGGGCGCAGTTTAGAAAGGCTGGCTGCTAAACAGTACGAGTCCAACGCCTCAGATATCCGTCCTGCTCGAGCCAGAGAGTCAGCCTTCCTCAGACACAAGCCCCGGTCTGGCTGCTGGAGGTCTGCGAGCTGGGAGCTGTAGATCTCCACGGCCAAGTTGAAGTCCCCAGCCCGGCTAGCCTCCTCTGCCACCTCCAGCATTTCGGGGCAGATCCCCGCAGCCCCGGGGTTGGAGAGAGGGTGGACGAACAGCTCGCCCTGGTGAGACCTTACTCCCGTCTCCATCTTCTTCTCCCAAAGGGAAAATCAGATACTAAGACGACGAAGAGGCTCACTGAAAGTCTGACAAAGGCAGACCCAACTCCCGACGCTGCTCAGAAATCATACCCCGGGCTCACAGTCATTTAGTGTCTCGCTGTCAAACCAAACCTCAGATCGCGCCCGACTCTCTGGAAGTGGGTTAGGACCAATTCCGAGTGATACAACCTCAACCCAGGAAAAATAGGACGTCTGTATAACATTGCGGCTCTATGACAAAGTCTCCCGATCACTCAACCATGACCTCTCCGGCAATATAATCAACAGGGTTCCCCACAAACACCGGCTTGTGTGGGGAGGTGGAAGGTCGGTGTTGTTGACTAACTGGGCATTGCTCTTATAACAACACAGAGGCGGGCTGATAACGTCTCTCGTCAACAAACACAAAAACTTTCACGAGCAACCTCGCTTTTCAGAGATGAAATTAACGACTCTACGGCATTTTCATGTTTAGTCTCGAACCAAACGGCAAAATCCTTCGAGCTTAACGTTTGCAAGTAAGAAGCTTAATTTCCATTTGGTCGGTTACTCGTCTCTTAAATACATTGTAAACTCAGGCAAACAAACAAAACAGAACAAAAAAGTCCGAGTTTAAGTTTTAAAATAGCTGACGGTGCGTGAGAGTAGATGACAAATTTTGTGTATTTATCCTACTACAGAAACCCCAAAGACCCGTCTTCGCTCAAGTGAACCGCAGCCGTTGTTTTTATGTAAGAGACCCCGGGAGCAGCGGAGCCGACAGAGCTAGCTACCGTTACCGCGGGTTAACTGGCGACGAACTCCGCAGACGAACTCTTTTCGACCCGGTGTCCCAAACCTCTCGTGTCTCAGCGAGTCCGGGTGTCACGTCCTCCTCTTGAAAATCGCAAAAGAAGCCCCCGTGACAACAAAGCTTTCACTACGGCACTCCATCTTGGTCGCTAGCCAGCTAGCTTCGGCGGCTAAAGGTTGTCGCTTCTTTGGATTTCATGCAATTCGCCGAAGCGAGCACACGGCGTCACGTGACACACGAGGCGGGCTCCCATTGGTCCATTATGTGGCTCACTTATATAACGCAATGATATTGTATAACCTCTTAGTGGCTGTGAACTTCAACAAAACAAGCTCCCAGTTATTGGTCTTTTAACAAACTTTAAGATGCTACACGGCAGTAAGGTGCCTTCAGGTGAAATAGGAGGCATCTTTATGTTGTGTTTGAGCTCTCAAGTATCTCTTTGTGACGGGTAAACTCAAGGTTTGGCTGGCTGTGGGATTGATTCATTGTTTATGTAATGCTTTATATAAGCAGTGTGTCAGGTATGGTTTCAGAGTTGAAATTGCTGACATCATGTGATGGTTCATATGAGCCAAAACGAACAGAAAAAGTAACCTGTTTATTCAAACGTGTCAAATGAGATGGTGCCATTCAAACACTGAAGCTATGACCCGATTCAGGAGCAAGGGAGGTTCAGCAGGACCCGGTTGATCCCACTCACAGCCACAGAGCAATTGCATAAAGCCCCAAACAGGCACGTTGGTGTTCAGTTATAACACCCTGCAAACGTAATTATTTTTTATTATTTGAATTGCTGCAGTGAATTCACACCCTGTTTGGAATACGTGAACAACACACTCAGTTGTCAGAAAGAGCTATGACCATGCACTAAACTATTCCACCTCTCTGGAAACTTGCTGCTGTGGAAAGTTTTTAGATTTCTTTTTCAAAATTGTGAGCAGCAAAAACCAAACTCTATTCTTCCTTCTTTGTGTGTAACTAGAGGCAGAAACTTAAAATCAAACATGTGTGAGGAATTTTGCCTGTTGGAATTTCTGTTAGAGCTTCTTAAAGCTGTTTCTTCTATATAGTTTCACAACAGTTATATAAATGTACTCTGGATGAATCTAGACTGAAGAAACGTGTATCAACATACTGCCAGTGTACAGCCTCTCCCACAAAAACAACTTTATAATTTTCATAATTGGGAAAGTTGTACAAGGATGGCATGAACCACTGTGACTCATTTCCCTGAAGTACCATAAGCCACTGCTGTCTTATCTGTTCAGCATGCCCTGTAGGATCTTGTGGGTGTTGTAACAAAAAGGAGAGATGAATCTCTTGATAAGGTTATCATGGAGTGACATAAGCTGCGCACTAACACAGGTACTGACATGTGCATACACATGTACCACCCTTGCGCACACCTGCATTAATATGCAAATGCATATTTAACAACTAAGTGGTTGTGATGGTGTCACTGAGCATTGCAACAAGGTCCATTTTACATAATAACACACAGGACTTGCATCACTTTCTACTTCATTACCTTATAAAACAGGCTTGAGCAACCCACATTTTGGACATTTATTCTTGATGTTTTGTTATTTTTTGACATAGATGTCATATTTGAAATAGAAACGCTGGAGCACTTCATGCCAAAGCCTGTTAGTAAAGTGTGTCAGCACACGAGTTGACATAATCATTTTCCTTTCACTGCACAGCCCACCTCAAGATACATTTACATCCACACATTTTAAGTTTAGGCATCAGCTTTTTGTGATTTAAATGGATGTGACAAACGTCATACCAGCTTTAACACCTCCACACTCCTAAGAATAGAAGAAGGACTCAACCAGCTTGTTGCCCTCATCTATAATTGTAGGTTTTGCTACTTATCAGGTTAACTGAACTTTTCTGTATCAGTCACTTATTATTAGCACAATCACAGCAAAGATTTGTTGCTGATTAGTCATAATATGAATCTTAAATGCAGTTATTGTGTGAGCCCTTCATAGAGGAGAAAAGCTTTGGTCAGTCTGATTTTATAGCAGTTCAAATACATAGGAAATAGAAAAGTAATAAAAAAAAAAAAAGTCACGTGTTCACAGAATATTTCCAAACCGCTCCTGCAGTATTATCCACTTCCCTGAAAATTCACAGTTAGTTGTTGTGACTGACCTACTAAAAAATTCAAACAACATTTTACCAGCGGCTCTGTGATACAGGATTAGATACACAACAGAGATGTTTGACAGTCGAAAAGGAAAGAGACTATTTCACTATTCACCATTTCTCTGTCTTGCAGTTGTTATTATGGAAAATATTCTAAAATGAAAATTTATTTTTTGGATATTTATTCTTTTGTTTATGCTTTTGCCAAAAAAAGTCAGTTCAATACAAATTTTGTAGTTAGATATTTATCATATCAGATTATTCCCACTAGATGGTGACAATGGGAGATTAATGGAGGATTTAGGTTTTATACAGATGGTCTGATTTAAGCATTAAGGCTGTAGGAAAACTGCTTTTTTCCAGAAATGATTACATCACCACTGTCACACTTTGTCAGCGCTGCCTCGCTACATTCAGTTGCACATAAGTTCATATTTATGTGATGAGTTTTTAGGCATGTGAGGAACACCTTTTAATGTCTTCCCTTAAAATATGGTCTATGAAAGTATTATTTTTTTGGCAGGACTAGCCCAGCTCTTTAATGCAGTGCATGTAAAAAGATCATATTTTTACTAAGCTTTGTGCTCGTAAATAAAAAGGCCTATTCATTTATTTTTAGTGTAAATGCAGGGTGTCAAGCCTAAAACAGATGCCCACACAGTAACTGCCAGCACCTGAATTCACTGCAGCCAGCACCTTATGTCTTAATCTCTGAGGTAATCCTCAACGCTCACCTGAGGTTCCTCTGTTGTACCATAATCCTCAGGATTCCCTCAACAGTGCCTGCCAACAGAGAGGCCTCTGCTGCGTGACTCACAGCAAAACAGCCAAGGAATCATTTCCATACACCCATAAGCTGGTGAGGTGCCACTCATGAGCATTTCACTGTATGAAAACAGACCAGATGACAATGAGTGTGTGAGTGATGAGTATGACAAACACAGCCATAACCAAGCCATCAAGCTGTTCACATTTCCTCTCATTCAGAGCATGATAAAGCATCTGTGGTGTGTAACTGAGTGACACAGCATTTGCACAGCACATGCTTTGCTAAATTGCACCCCCCATGAGACTTTTTTTTCTTTTTAACTAGGAGTCAGAGGTCAGATGAAATGATGGGTTAACTACTCCATGCACACTTTATCTCCAGAGTCTGGCCTTTTAAATCTCAAGTCTACATCACTTGTCACATTCCTCATGGTTAACAGGCCCAGAGGAACATAATTCAGATGAGGAGACTGGGTCTATTGAGAGACTGTCAACATTTATATAAAATTACAATAGCTTTTTGTCACCTGTGATGGTTATTTGGTTTGCCTACTTGTTATGGGTCCCATGTGGGCCAAGAATGATGCTGTTTTCTGAAAGGTGAGACCAAGTTGGATATATTTAGGTACGTGTATGCAAAAGATTAACTAACCACTTTGCACTACAAAGTGGCCTAATTATGTGTGCATTCACTCAGGTGTTTGGACAATGGGTCCGCTACTAATGGATGGAGTTGTTTCTAAGATGTTAAGATGTAAAGCAGCAAATATGTCCTCGTATATAGAAAACACTGTTTTAGACAATAAAATTGGTAGGAAAATACCTGTAAATGAAGATAAAGTCACTTTATATTTCATGATTATATGAAGTAAAATGTTCATAGTGATTCAATGGGAGAAATCTCTGCTTAAAAGTCAAGAGAAAGAAAAAAACTGAAAGAGAAAAAAATAACTGGAGTTAAGCTAAAAGGGTAACTGTACATTAAACTGCTACAACTGTATTTTGTCATTATATAAAAATGATTACTTCCCATATCAATCTGCAGTAAGTGCTTTGTTTTCAAACATTTTATTGGAAAACCATGTCCTCCAGAAAACCTTCACATAAAATGTTTGTCTTTTAAAGTCAGCTGGAGAACAATTGCTGCAGCAGTGAACATGAAATTATGATTGACTGTTGCTTTATTGATTTAGTTGGTTGCTTTAAAGAAAAAACGAGGGTGGGGGGGTGTTATACAAGTTGGTAGGGTTGTCTTTATGTGATTAGCCGAGCAGCGACACGTGACAGCTCGCTCTGCTGTCTGGCTGATGCTCAGATGGCCTGCAGTTATTCTGCATGAAAACCACACTTCACAAAACAAAATAAATTTAGATATTAATAATTGCTTCAAAATTTCAGGATAAACAGGTATGGAAGAAATCAAATCATTGCAATAATATGTTTTTGTTCAAAACAATAGATACAAGTGCAATTAAGTTAAACTGCAACTCTCATAACATCTAAATCATAACTTCAATTTGATGTCTATTTATCCCAAAATTTAGGTGCCTGTAAAAGAAAAACTTACCCGTGTTTTTCTTTTATGTATGAAAGACTGATCTGCATTTTCAAGACACTTCCTAATTTCAGAATCAGTTAAATTGGGCCCTATCGTGGCTGGTTGTTCTATTCTTTATTTAAATAAATGAATCATCCTCCTGTGTCATTGATATCACGTCGCAGAAACAAATGAAAGTCTCTGCCTCGTATCATTCATCTCTGCCAAGTGCACTGTGTCCCCCATCACCAGCACGTGGCTCCAAAACCATTCAGTAAAAACACATGGGACCAGGCTACTGGCCCTTTACGATAGTACACACACACACACACACACACACACACATATGCACACACAACTACAGCACCACCTGTCCTCCGACTCCTGTGTATCATATTCAGTGTGTATGGAGTCGGTGGGAGCACATAATAAGAGCGGTGAGCTGCAACACGTGAACACATCTCCTGCTGGCCCTCACACATGCAGCAGGAGGGGGGAGGCAGGGGGGGGGGTGCTGCGGTTGCCATGGTGCCTGTGCCAATTGCGTTTTACCCTGTTCTCCTCTGTATATACACACATACACATATTTCATCCAGAGAAGGTAGGGTGACAAAGAATGCACATCCTCATTTAGCGTTCTGCTTCACTGCATCCTCCACAATGACACTAAAATGCATGTTGCAATGTTTTCTTTCACATCACAATAAGTAGCGAGAGGTGCTCACTGGCTTGTTGACGACGTAGCATAGTTATATTAATGTCTTCATTTCTGATTATTCAAATAATGATCCCTCTCTCCCTCTTAAGTCCCTCAGACCATATTATGCTTCTCCAGTCTCATCTTCCTTCCTGACCCTGCTCCTCCCTTCACATCTGTCCCCCATTTTAGCACTTTACATTAATATAATAACTATTGGAAATGAGGCTTATTCAAACATTTCCAAATTTCCAATTCAATTCTGTCAGTATAATTTGATGTAGCAAACGCCTCTGTGCATTTTAATGATTGACCTGAACGGGTATATACATGACTTTCAGGCCTTGTGAACCATGTATAATCTCACATAATAAATTCCTCATCCACCATATTTGATGTGAAAAAGTGGAATGGTGCCACAGAAAGAATTTACAATGTACATGGTTTATTTTTAAGGTTTTGCCATATTACCACAGTAATAAAGTCGTTAATCATAATGTCAGAACACGTGAAAACTGCTTTTGTACAAAAGGAATAAGTTGCAAAAAAATTGAAATGTCTATGATTCAAACTCAGCAAAATAAAAATTTATTTAAAATCACTTTTGTCTCATATATATATATATATATATATATATATATATATATACACAGTCAATAAAAACTAACAGCTGTTTCGACTCCTTGCTTCATGTGGGCAGCTGAGTGCACCACAAGATGGCAGTGCGAAGTAGACACACAGATGGTAGATTCAGGTTTAATCAGGATCCTCCTCCATTTCCTGCTCTGATATCACATGTAACAATGGAAAAATATATGGATTTAACATTTAATGTTTGTATATGAATGGAATAGGAAAAATATATCATAGGAAATTACATGTTTATGCTTTCGCAATGTAAAACTAAAAATGTTGAAACTGCTATATATATATTCTAGGTTTTTTTTCTCCTATAGAAAAATGGAGGATTGATTCTAGATAATGTTTGAGCTGATTTCTCTTTGTTAAATTATTGTCATGGACTTAGTTTTATAGTTTTATCATCTTAGTCTTGTATTGTTGCAGTAAAGAGCATCGGTTCGTCATTCGGGTAACTTTTACTCTGTTTGTCAAAAATTCAGGATGATAAATGTTTATAATGTTCCTGTTGCACCCAAAACACATAGTTAGTATAGTGGATACTCTTATCAAGCTGGCAATAAGGTATTGAGCCAATAATATTCCTTAAGTTTCAACTTCCATTGTCTGTTATTAATCAACAGGAACAGCAGAACGGTTGGGGTCAATTCTCGGAAAGTGTTGTTAGTAATCAGGCAGATTGACTTTGTTGTGTTCTGCCATGAGTCACTGCATGACTGTATGCGTTAAAAGGACGCAGTCAGGGAACGCAACACACTATGTTGCTCCCAGTTGTAACTGTGTGGGCAGTAAAAGCTGTTAAAGCTGCACAAGCTGATCAGGCGTGATTGAGGTCAAACCAGCTTCTAAAGGCTGACTTGTCATTCTCAGGCTGAATGAAAAGAAAACGACTACAATAAAAGAATGCCATTGTTTTTGGTGTCAAGATGATTTGCATATCAGCAAACCATACAGCATTTCATGGGTTTGGGGGGCACAGTAACACCACAGGTTTTTAGCAAGACTCAGTTCAAGACACAATTCAGTAAAATGCATCAGGATACAGCCAACACAAGCCTCAACTTCAGATACTGTTGGGTTTACAATACAAGACCGCTTCTTCAGGACAGGCTGGAGGCTACTGTCACTTGCTGGCCCAGGGGCTAGTTGGTTAGCATGCTAACTTCAGTAGAAGAGATGACATGATTAATTTAATTAATAATTGAATTAATTATTTGATGCTGAACTCACAATATTTCTTCTAAACTGTTGAGTAAACACGTCTGTACTATTTAGTCACAGTAATAATTCACACATAGGTCCTTTAAATTTTCTTTCTTCCAGAAATGTTTTAAGCCATAAAGAAAGGAATAATAATTTGTAATAAGTTCTTCACCGAGAAACTTTCTTCCCTCACTAGATAAATGTGAAAACTACTTTCTCCTATTAAGCTCTGTTCATGCATCACCTGCACAATGAAACTCAAGCATCCAAGTGAAGTAACCGAACACATTTTGAGGTGAGAGTGTTATCTAGTGGGTACAAGTTATTAGAAAGTGTGTTTACAGCTCAGTTACTGTACCTAATCACATGCGACCTCCATAACCTCCATATAAGCGGCCGCATGAATTTCCGGTCATGTTGTCGTCACCTTTGTTGGTCCAGTAGACAGTGAATAAGACCCAATCCAGAATGATCCATTAAGTTGAGTGTGAACAGATAAATGAGTTTTCTGACTGACCTTTGAGTCAGGACAGCCCAGGGTGGTGACACACCACAGTTAATTTGCCACCAATCAACACCGCAGGCAGACGGCTGTCAGAGCTCACACTCTCCTCTCCTTCACTTCTGCTGGACGCCACAGTGACAGCACCTCTGACTCACCTGAAAGTGAGCTGTATTAGGCTAAATGTGAACTGATGAAGTGGTAATGTGAACTTTACAACAGGCTGAAAACTCCCCAAATGAACAACAACAACAACAAAAAAAAAAAAAAACCCAGAGAAAATAATGTGTGTGAGACAGTATCAACATTTTGTTGGTGTCCTAAAGAAAGCTTGTTCTTGTATAATTAAAAGGGCACAAAAGCAAAATTGGGAGGCTTGTAAGGGACATGAATAATCAAAACTGATGGAGCAGAGATGAGATATCCCAACTTTCAGTTCTTAATGTACGTCAAGCTCCATAAACCCTGGATCATCAGCTAATACGGCTCAGTTGAGTCTTTTGTTAGCCGCTCCCTGCTGAACTATTTTGTCAGATTTCAAAAATGCTCCTCCAGCACCACAGAGCACATTATAAAACAGTCTTTGTACAAAAGCCAGCTTCACAAAGAGATTTTTTTCTTTTCTCCTTTAGCCGATAAGACACCAGGACTGTTTAGATGTGATCATTAAGCCAATTGACTCCCCGTGAAGCTGTACTGAACAGTTACCAGTCATCTGATTGAGTGAGTGAGTGAGGGATCACTATTTTGGCGAGTAGGAAACGTGTTGTGTAACTTATACACTCAAACCTGGAGGAAGATGTGCTCTACAGTACAACATAGACAGTGTAATAACCTGCAGAGAAACAAGGATTGTTTCATGGCCACACTATGCACAGACTGTATCCTCTATATCTTTTACTCTGGTAGCTGGTATGTGATTCATTTTTAACCCCTTTGGTCCCCTGTTACGAAAGTTATTATATCGTCTCATTCCACCCTGTCTGACAGTGAGTAGCCTGTTCCAGCTCTTAATTCAAGCTGTGTGAAATATGAACACCCTCAATTTTTACAGGTGTATTTTCCATATTTATATATATATATTTCCCTTTGTCTTTGGCTTTGAGATCCTCAGTGAGTTTATGCCAAATCGCTCACTGATTCAAAACTAAACAGGTCTGAAATTAATGTCACAAAGAGTTGGAGGAGTTTTTTCACTATTGTTTTATATCTGTTGCTTGATTTTTTCTTTGTTATACACAGTTAAAACGTTTTCATTGAAGCTGTGACTAGGGTGCTTCATCAGGCCTGAGCCAATATTACATTTGTGTGTTGTTAACTTTTACAGCTCGTCTAAGTGGACTCCAAAGATTTCTTTATTAAAAGTGCAAATCATGCAGCAGGTTAATATAAGAATAATAGGAAGCAAGATGTTTTCTGGGACACATATCTTTTTGTAACGAGGCAGCATCACGATGTTGTTTGTAATTTGCTGTTGTGTGACTATGATGAGTGGGCACTAGAAAGAACCATGCAGAAGTAGAAAATACTTAATGTGTTGGTCAATGAGGGTTAATCAAGTCATTTACATAAGTGTCATTATAGTGTCCTCCATTTCCAACCATATTTACTTTATCAAATAAATGCTAAAATGCAACAAAGAAATCTGTCATATATGTCATATTTCTATTAACAGAATTTGTTATTATAACTATTACTATTACTAGCTATGAAGCAGAGAAGCTATATATTCATTAAAAATCTATAGATTTGGGAGATATAAACAATGATTATTGAATCAAGGATTTTCTAAACTTTCTTGAACAAAAAACTCAATTACACGTTCATAAACTTAGTGTCTTCCAGCCAACGTATACAATGACATTATATAGACACATGGGAAAGGATGAGACTCATCCAGCGACTTCACACAAAATATAATTGTCTCCCCCCTCACTCTTTTATGCCTCCCCCCTTACCTCCCAACAGTGGATGGTGATGCTTCCCTCTGACTCACACTGACTGACTGCAATGGTCACTGTGTGTTAATGGAAAGCATCTGTCTCCTGCCACATATTCGTCTTGATGTTGCACACACTGCTTCGCTGTTAGAGACCCTACAGCGATGATGATGTGATGCACCCAGAGTCGCACCAGCAAGTAGTTTTAGGTCATGTAATTTAATCAAACACATATCTCCCATAAACAGTCACAGTCCTTTGGTAAAGGAGGAAAAATAATTCGGTTTTGGTTTTAGTTAGGCACTGATACTAAAAAAATATATTTGTTTTATTAAAGCACTTCTTTTAAAGGAGCTATCTGTAAGTTTTGTGATTGCATAGGCGACATTAGCATTAGCAGCTGTTTACCTCCCAGTCAAACTTTCAACCAATCAAACTTTTCCAACATCAAAATGTCTTTACTCACCAGGAAGTGGAAAGCAACACAAGTGTTAACTCTCCACCATGTTTTTTCCCTCTACTGAAGTTCGCATGCTAACCAACTAGCCCATGCCCATCTGATAGCGACTCACTGTCTGCCCTGAAGATGTGGCGCCGCTCTGAGGGCTTATTATAACCTCTTGTGTTATACAGACAACGACGACTGAAGCTCTTGTCAAGTGACAATCATCACCACCCACTCCCGACAAGAAACCACATTCAGTGGCAGAGGACACCTACAATTATCCCCTACAATAAGACATGCTAGCATCATGCTCTTGAACTGCTGAGGTAGACTACAGCATTACTGTGAATTGCTTTATAACAGAGATGCAAAGAAACCCATTTTCACTCATTAAACTCCATTTTATGCTTCTATACACTACATTTCACTTCTTCTTCTTCAAATGTGTGTTTGGTCTAAACGCTGTGGTCAAATCATCTCTTTGACTTTGACATGAGTGTTTGCTAAGTAAACTGCTTCTGTATCCCACACACCCATGTTAACACCTACAAAGCCTGCATGGTGTGTTGATTCATGGTACTTCTATTCAATTGCATTCACTGTATCTTATAAATCCTGCTACTTCAACTCAAGAGAAATGTGATGTGTGGGTCAAAATCAGAATTTCATTCATAAAAAAAAAAGTCAGACAATATGTTATCTATTAATAATGGGACACTGCTCTCTGCCAGAGTCCCACTTTGTGTTTGAAGCTGATAACTAGGGGGATTTTACTTTAAAAATCTTGAATATTACTGATTTGTGTCCTGATGTGAGGCAGAGGAAAGGGCAAATTTGAAACTGGAACTGCAAAAATATCAGCAGCTACACTAATATCAGGCAAAAGCACTTTAATTCGGCCACAAATCATGGTCCAGCCCTTGAATTTCATCGACCATGTGAGGTGTAAGACAGTGGGTCACAAAGGTAAGGTCTGCTGGCAGCCACGCTGAGTTATGGGGTTAATAAAGGGAAGAGCATTAATGTGTCTCAACAACAAAGTGATGTCGACTTGCTCATTAATGCCAGAGCTTGATAAACACCCTGAAAAGGGAAAAAAAGACAATGAAAAATCAGGGATCCTTTTTCTTTGAAACGTCAGCTTTGAAGAAGAGCTGGTTTCTAGTATCTCCCAGCAATGTCTTGTCTTTCCCCCAATTGCATTCATTTAGAGCTTTAACATATAAATAGTGACAGAGGATATTAATTTATAATATAAAGATGGTGTTCTCCAAATTTTTACCTGGTCACTGTGACTCAAACATGAGAAAATCATGCATTTGCACGGATATCTACAATTGGGGACTATTTTCAGAGGGGGTTAGTGCACATTTGGTGTTTTAGTGAACGTTCTCAGCAGTCAGATGGTGTATGTAAGTGGATTTATCTATCTATGGTAATGAAGGAACATGTCACCAGTGCAAAGTTGCAATGATTGAGTTTTTTTTTTTATCACATACATAAATACACATAAGGTGTGTGTTTTGACCTTTTTCATGGAATTTGTTAACAAAAATAAGAAAAAGAACTTTAACTATTAATTATGGAAGATCATGCTACTTGCTCCACGGCCATAGATGGCACCATTTTACATCTTTTCCCCCATCCTTGCTCACTCCTGCTTAATCTCACAACATCAATTTAAAGTGGTTAAAATATGGTGAACTGGTCAATGTGCATTCACTTGATCTACTGGATCCAAACGATCTCAATGTGCAGTCATTAGTTATAAAATAAACCTAAGGTGAGTGTTGTAACTAGCTGGGCCACATCAATATTATAAATTTGCGCCACTTGAAATGTTTGTCAGTACGGTTTGTCATTCCCATCCCTGTTTGTCATCCCATGTGTCAAAATAGCCTACATTAGAGGTTACTCACCAGTCTAAAATAAGAGTTGCAAGCTTGGTCTCAAACTACACTTCCTTATCTCCATGAGCTCTACAGTCTCCAGCAGTTTAAAGCCAGATCAGCATTTACATGCATTTTGCTTCTTTTTACATTGCTTCTTTTCTTTGCTGTTGAATGTAGTTTCGTTATTGCGAGCTGTCCATTGGGATGGAGGGAAAGATCAGTTTCTGGGAGCTTAAGTCATCTCTGTATTTTTGTGACAATGGTCAGCAGCTGTAGCCAAACCTCAAGCTCTAGCGGAGACTGTTCGTCTTTGTCCTATTCTGTAGGACTGAGGGCAGACTAGACACTACATTGACTCACATAGCATCTAGTGTCACACAGTGGTATTACAACAAAATAGTCTGGAGCTAGCTGGTTAGCATGCTAATTTCATTAGATATCTCTGAAATACAATAGATGGAGGTGTTGGTCATAACATCACCACTGCTGATTGTGTTCATTTTAAACTAAAATTCGTGAAAAAGTGGAAAACAAGCCTTTGATCATAAACAGGAGATTGATCTGTATTCTGTTTAGCTCGTTTTAGTCTGCGAAGCAAAGTAGAATATTGTGTTTATTTCCACAATCATATGCAATCAAGCAGCAACACTTCCACGCTTTAGGAGGATGCCACCGCAAATCAAACAGAGGAAGCAATCAGGGACCATCCAACATCAGACCATCTGACAAACCACAGAACATTCAAAGTGATGAAGCAGCTGCTACAACAAACCAATCAGTGCAAAAAGCTGTAGTGAAAACCACGAGACTGCAGGACACTTTCCCATCATGCTCTATTGCTGGTGAGTGCATCCCTCAGGTAGAAGTGGTACAGGCACGGCACGTATGTCAACCTTTGTATGTGACCACAGGGAGATACATCAGCGGTGGTTGGGAAGCTAATGGACAATTTTTGTTGAGGAATGCATCATGCACTGACACTGTTGTTACTGTTACATATACTATAGTATGTCATCAGATTGGTGGGACAGCTGAAGGTCACACAGATCTCATTTATATATATGTTTATTCATTTATTTTTTATTTAATGAACATGAGCAGAAAGCTACAGAGTTGCATCCTTTAAATCTCACCTTGAGAAACTGTTTGCCAACCTTTTTATCTCAGTAGACAGTTTACAGTGATCCAGTTTCCTATCTTTCAGTCCAAACACATGCAAGATGTGAATTTGGGGTTCACTCAGATTTTCAGGTCTGTGACTTGAAGGGTAATCGGTGGCGTTTTTGAATGCTAGTAGCGCTACCGTGTAATGATTTGTTGCTTGTAACATACGTGTGTGTGTGGCACGATTCACATCTTGCTATTGTTTTCAAGCAAGTCAGCTGATTGACAGTAAAGGCTGTAATGGCTGCTGAATAAAAAAGGAAGAAAAGGCACAATTTGAAATATTTGCTCTTCTGAAGATTTTTAGTGAACCTTATCCTTCTAACCAACTCAGATACTTCATGCTAATATTAGCAACAGTATGATGTCACTACAGCCGAGTTAGAGGCTAGAAAGCTCCCGATTCCTGCATTATCTGAAACAACAAACATGGCAATGATGTAGGTGAAGGGATGAGTGGAGCATAACGGATCAGGGAGAAGGAGAGCTGGGAGGAACACATAATACCGATGCTAGCTTGAGTTCCAGGGCTTTAATGAAAATCACTTAGGACACCTTTAATTTAAAACATAATATGCAGCTTTAAATATCCCATGAACGTGGCACTTGAACTTCAACAGTTCATCGTCAGTGGTAACTTCACACTTTCCTAATGGGTGTCAGGAAAAGCCTTTCGCACCTCTGATCCAACATCTGTCATCTCCTATTTTTTTCAGCTGTTTAAATAGGTCTTGTGTTGCAGTCACTAACAGTGGTTGGGAAAACAATTCACCCACCAAAAACCTGAACTGAAGATTGTCTGAGATTGCAAACAACAAGAAGTGATGATGACTGCTACAAAAACATTAATATCTCCTAAAATAACATTGATGTGAAAGACATATCAGTCTCTACTGTTTTTTAAGGCAAAATAACACTTCTGCCAACCAGAAAATGGCTAACATGACGCATGATCGTGACGTAAACCCTGTTAACCCATATTTGTCTGGACACCTATGACCATCACTACACCGAATTTTTATCCTTCAAAATGTCTCATCTGGAAGCCTTTAGGTGACCTCCCATACCTCTCTAAGGTCCATTGCACTTTAAACCCACAACCATTTTGCCTTTGGCAGGTAAATATAAAAAAGACATACAACAAACATTTAGACATTTTATCTAGAAGAGGGAGTTCAGACCCAAGTATGAAGGTGTGTGGTGTGGATGTAGCCTTTTTGACAGAGTGAAATCTATGAGCATCTCTGTAGGACTTAATGAAACACTTCGCTGCTTGCGTGCGCACACACACACACACACACACACCGACATAGAGATATATGTGACAGTAGAAGCTATGAGAACTGAACCTGAGAGCCTCACCGGACACCAAATGATCACCACCAGGAGCTTTTTTTCAGAGCAGCAGGAAGACACAAGACTAGTGTTGATCCCACCTGCCACCAAATCGTGAAAAATTGAAGTCACATGCTGTGGATTTAGGGCAAGAGCAGTTTCACAAGCATTTCTTTTACAACCAACAATTGAATTGTCTTAAGCCCATTGGACAGAATTAATTAAGAACTGGGATTGATCAAGAAACATTCTGTTAAAGAGAGCCTGAGGGTGATGCTTCTCATTTAATGGCCTACATCGTTTGGGACTATATGAACCAGTGCAAAAATCATACCAGGTAGATGACATGACTCTTCTATTGCTGACTGACTAATGACTCTTCCTATTAGACACAGCTTGCGCTACAGCAGAATTACTGATCTATCTATCTATCTATCTATCTATCTATCTATCTATCTATCTATCTTTGAGGTAACATGGTCACAATTTTAAAATTGTGAGCTGATGATGACAAAAAGAATCAGAAAAGTTCTTGCAATTAGTCCTGAGGGGGACATCGACCAAATATTATAACAATCTATTTAATAATGGCTGAGGTATTTCAGGCTGGACCAGACACATGGACTCTGGGCCCTACATTGCCATTTCTAGAGCCAAGCCACTTGCATGGCTAAAGCCCAGATGGTTGCTTGATTTACTCCCCCTCTAAAAATCTGAACAGAGAAATGTTCTGTGCTCTGCAACATAAAAAAAGATCCAAAACAAATCCAAACAAACATGGTCGCCGAAATAACATTTCTCCTTGCTTGAGTTGTAGGAAAAAAGAATATAGTAAATGTAATGTAATGAAAGTAATATATTAATATATCTGTAATATTGGGTATTAGGTATTTCAGGGAACAGCAAATGCTTTGATTTTCCAGTCAGTCACTATGCTTCATATTCCACATTGAGCTGTGTGGTTGTGTAAGTGTCGTGGAAGGGAGCATGACTATCTTTCAAAATGAGAAAGTGAGTGAGAAGCTCTTCAGCTTCTCCTCTGTGGCTCAATTATTCCTATTTCCTTTGTTTTTGTGCAGACCAATCACACAAGATGAACTGTGATTACCAGATCTTCAAATACACTGCACACTGTGAAGATTCAAGAGTCAACAGTCTCTGAGTTTATTGCTTTTTTTTTTTTATGACAGGGAAACTGTCTCAATCAGTCTGCTGAACGTCTCTTATTAGTTTACAAATGTGATTGATTTGAATGTGTTATTTCTTATTCGCATACATGCAAAATGAAATAAAGCCAGTGCTGTAAACTGACTAAAAAAATAAATACAAAATGTCAGAATGAAAGGTTGTATTTTTCCATATGTAGATTATCTAAAAATATATATATTTTTCATTATGATGTTATACATGTACAGAAAAAAGAACTTGATCAACAGCAACTTTTGATAAAGGAAATGTTTTTTTTACACTTTTTACACTTTCACACCTTTTTACACTTAAACACTCCACAACAAAATGAAAAACACTGTTCTTTTGGCTCACACACCCAGAAGACACAAAGCAATGTTAACATTTTTGTTAACGATGTTGTGTTTGTGTCAACCTAATAAATCAAAATCCAATATCAACCTTCCTTTTAGCTCATGTTTGGTCTTCACCAACTTCTGTTAAAGATTTCTCTTTAAATGCTCCACCTTCTTCACAAGCTATAGCTATGTCTGTTGGCAATAGATAGGAAGTCCACTGTGAGGTTAGTATCAGAGCTGGAAACTGGAAAAAAAAAAAGCCTGCAAAAGGTTTGTTAAACCATTTTTAAAAAGCTAAAGACGCTAAAATGCCAAACAGAGCTGTAGAGTTATTGATAATTCACTGTGGGTTCATCGCTGGGAGTGACTGCTGTCACATTTGATTCATTGTTAATGCAAAAATATTGATTAGTGGACCTTTACAAATGCTCTCATACAGCTGAAGTGCATTGTTCACCTTTTCACCCATTTACAGAAAGTCACTGATTTGTTCTCTGACTATTTATAACGGATGATAGTTTTGGAGTTGGTGTTCGTGATCATGATGGACACAGATGAAGTGATATTTATTTTAATTTTTTTGACCAAAACAACTGTCATTGTACTAAAGAGTAAAATAAGTCTTTTAAAGATACAGTATGTACTTCCTGAAATATGACTCAAGATCTTTGACAAAACCTGATATTCTCATTGTCATCTTCCAACAAACTGCACCAGAGTTCAAGGCAACCTGACATTAAACTGTGTGACAATGAGGAGTCACCTTTGCTCTTCTTGGAAAGGTTGAGTTTTGTTGTAAAATCAGGTGTCAGTGAAATGTCATTCCCTCCTGGTTTAATGTGACAACCAGTCTGGTTAAGTGCAGCCCTGTCTCCAGTCTGCCTGATGAGGGCAGTTAATCCCTGAACAGAACAATAGACAGTGTCCACATCAGAGCACAGCCTTACAACAGGTCAGTTACCTGAATAAAACTGGCTTTGGATCAACTTTCTGACTCTCTTATTTGTCCTACAATGATTGATATCTTTCTTTAGGAACAATGCACATCAATTGGCATCTTTATGATGTGAATGTACCAGATTAAGTCAAAGTGCATGTATGTTATATATGTAAACCTTCACTTTTATCACTGTGATCAATCGGCACAAAGCTCAAACACCAGGGTGATTCGTGTCTGTTGAATCTGCTGTTGCACATGAGAGGTGACAGAAGCTGCAGAGGCAAAAATTACAATGTAATTTGAATCAGGAGAGACTAATGGAGGCACGAGAGAGCGTGAGATGGTTTGACTGGAGATGGTCTGGCGTCCATACTTGAGGTAGTGAAGGGGTGAGAGAGAGAGAGACCATTTAAAAGTTTTTGTTGAGTGAGTGATTGGCTGAAGGCCACCGTGTCAGGTGACTGGATGAAAGCGGGTGGAGAGTATAGATAGCGGGAAATGGTGCTTGTCTTCCTGACTGAACTTTCACTGAGCTTCATTTGTCAAACGAAAGACTGGCTATTTAGAAACGATCATTATCATACGCCACATGACAGCGTGGGACATACTGTGAACCCCGTATGCCAGGCACACAGAAGGGTCCTGTAAAGAGACAGACAGACGTAATGACTTAATGGATGTGCAATGGGGCAATTGCTCAGGGGGGCCCAAAATCTGTAAAGGGCCCATGGCCGTTATAAGCAAAATATCTGGTTAGATCCTGCCCCTGACCTGCACAGCTGCCACATGATTGGCTGATTGGATAATTGCATGAATAAGCAGGAATACAGGTGTTCCTAATAAAGTGCTCTGTGTGTGTGGTACTTTAAGTTCATATTCAACTGCCCTGTCCACATGAGGGATATCAGTGCAGAGTCTAAACCGAAATCTAAACCAAAGGGGTCAGTTTTCTGAAGGAATAATATAAGGAATGGTCTGGTTGTCAGTGAGCATTACAACTATTATAGTGGAACCTGTTTTTGGAAATGAGATGAGTTGACTCTGACAACTTATTACAGGCTAACTGCTTTTCATCATTATCATCCATTTCCTTTTCAAGCTCAAGGGGATTCCCGTCAAATTACTCATGATAAAAACCTGACGTCACACACCAACACAGCCCAGTATTCCCAGTCCATTGGTATTCCCAGAAAACTGTGTGTGTGTGTGTGTGTCTATAGTAGATGGGGAGGGGGGGGGGGGGATTTGCGCAAGCGGGTGGTGAGCGGGTCGGTGTGATTGGTCACCTCTGCGCATGAGAGGATGCCTGTCAACCCGCAAAGTTGGAGGCTTTTAAACTGCGGCGGGGTGAGGGCAAGGTGGTCAGACCACACAGCTGCCGGGGACTGAGGTCAACGAGCCGTGCCGAGCCGAGCCGAGCCGAACCGAACCGAACCGAACCGGGCAGACCGGTGCGCAGCGCAAGGCACAGCATCTCCAACAGGCGCGCACCCACAGAGAGGAAGAGCAGCGAGGACACACACAGACATGACTCTGTCAACTGTGCGACAACTTTTTCTTTTGTGTTTCTTCTGGTTTCTTGGATGTTGGAGCACAACAGGTGGGTGATCATTATTTCTTCGAGTTGGACCTTTACTGAGGATTTTCCCTTCTTGTTTTTGGCTTGGATTTTTTTTTCATAAAACAAATCTGATGCTGAATGCAAAGTTATAGAACCACATATCATATATCTGATCTGCGTGATAAATAGTGATGTATAGGAGGTGAAATATAAAATAAATAAGTATAATAAAGTTAAATTGTTAAATGCTATAAGGTGATTTCCTCAACCTTACAAACATAGTTTACTTTGAAGTGGATTATAATGTATCTTCATTGCTGTTATTGAATCACTTTGTTTCATAGATTAGTAGTAAGCAGTTCATTACATTATTGAGTATTAGGTTGAATTGGTTGGTATATATTTTCTTCACAGATACAGTAACTTGCTTTGTCTTTTTAGTTTGAACTTTAATTCATTTGAACACTTCTCCTCTGGTAAATGAGCTGGGAATGAGTTTAGCAGCTCCAGACTTGGCTCATCATTGTGAATGGAAACATAAAATAATGATAATAAATCACATACGTACTTGACATACAGCTCTGTGTTTCAAGTGTGATTAAAAATTATAAAGTAGGAAAGTCACTAATTATTATTTATTAATGACTTCCCAACATGTCACCATGTCATCGGTTTCTCACTTTACGACACAGGTGTAAATTTTTAAATTATGATTTTAGTGTGAAGGCTCTGCAGGTTGTATATGGTCCAACCCTCCAATGGAGTCATTTGTTTGTTCAACTAGTGAGCTATGGCAAAGCAAGTTAGTCTATGCTAGAGGATTATTTTTATTATAGGTATAATAAGATGTCAAACTGTTATAATCGCCACCACATAAAAGCCATATATTAACTCATATAAAACAAATATGTATAAATATATAAATAAAAGTATAGAGAATATGAGTAACAAAAGACAAGTGCATAGACATTTTACTTAGGTTCAGTAAAAGTACAGAAATGTGTGGAGCAAAATAAACTTAAACAATCAAAAGGGAAAGTATTCATAATGGAAAATATTCAATATCTTAATTATTATAGTTAAAAAATCTGACTCTACAAAATAAACAGTGACTATAGCTTTCAAATGTAAGTAAATAAAGTACAAATGATCAAAATTAAACTTACTTTCATCACCAAGGAACTTTACACCAAACTGAAAATGGACCTGATGTTGTAAAAAGTCAGTGCTTTGCTCCAACCACACCCACAGTGACAGTGACTTCACGATGCACTGAACACGTCCTCAGTAAACAACCACATCACTGTCTACCACTGGAGATCAGTCAAAACAATAGATTCAGTTAACGATATGTCAAAACTGAGGGATACTCCTCTACAATAAACATATCACTGTTAGTGATAAGATTATCTCAAGATACTGATGGTTCCGATTAAATTTTGATTACTTTTTTTTTTCCAGAAAGCCTCTATGATTTCATTAAAATGTATTTTCTTATCAGATTGTGGAGCAGAGGCCGGTACTGGGCTGATTATAGCTGTTCACCACTGAATCGCTGTAAATTTAACACTGTACCAAATATTTCTGTCCTTATAAGAATATATTGTATTTGTAAAGATTTCTATAGGACATAAAAATAAAATAATAAAATTAAAGAAAACATTCTACAGGACTTAACATCATATAGAATTATTATAGTATTATTGTGTAATATATTATTGTACCATCATTGACATTTGTGTCATAAATATGATATGATGCTTTTTTTTATATATATATATATATATATCGTATGACTAAAGTCTTCACATGTTCTCTCTATCCAGATGCCAGCCCTTATGATCAGTGGGAAGATGGTGTAGCATTAAGACAGGTAGTGAATTATTATTATTATTATTTATTCCGCTGGAATTGTAAGCATTTTTCGGCCCCATTTCCACAACAGACCCTTATGATAAATTATTTTCATGCTGTGAGTAGAGAAATGAACATTGTTACAAGGTCAGAGGGAGTGTGGTGGTTGAGTCCTAAATATTAATCAACAGCATCAGTACTTTCTAACTCAGTGGTAAACCACCGTCTTGTAGCTGCACAGTCTCATGTGATCACGGCTTCCTTTGGTCTGTGCAATGAACAATATAAGATAGAAATGAAGAATGGCCTAAGAATCATCTGCAGATGCATTGAGTTCAAATATTCAGTACAAGGAGCAGCTGTGTGAGAAATTCTTGTGATTCAAATTATAGAGCGAGCTTTTTTCAGGGGGGGGGGGGATAACATCCTTCTAGTGGCCAGTGTTGAGACTGAGGTGTAGTGTTGCAACCCACTGTTTATCCGTTGATACACAATGAAGTGTGCTGTTTTTTCTGCAGGTCCGCGGCATCCAAAGTGATGATTTGAGTGACGTCCTGTGGAGAGACCAGAACGAGGTGGGTGAGGAATAAACACAAAGCCCTTTAATTATACATCATATTCTATATAATATACAGTGTTTTTAACACTTGAGTCACCACATCTCTGATTGTAAACACCACTCTGAGTCATAATTATTCCATTAGCTCCATTGCTAACAGTCTGTCCAGTGATGGTCTGGTTTGTTTAGTTAAAGTGAGGATTATATGATAAAGATATAATGTTATACAGATTAAGTGGGGAGCTGTTTTTCAGGTCTGGTTTTGAAGATCTAACCCTACATCCTTAGAAATGAGGGTTTGTTAATGTAGAAGCACATTTTCTGAAACTGCTGATCAAAACCTGAAAGCAGGTCTTGGACTTGACATTGGTGGCACTCTCATGAGCCTAAGGACTAAACATGGAGACAGGACTGAAAAAACAGTGACATTTCAGCTTCTGGTATCATGAATCTGAGCACAGCAAAACAAACTGGAACAAGTCACCACTACAAACACCAAGTCTTCAAATAAATACTCACCTAGTGTCCAGCTCCCAACAGAAACCTTCATCATCATCATCTAAAAAAATATATATATCTGAAATGTCTAAAAAATTAGGTGAGTAAAGTAAATAAGTGAAGTGTTTTCAGTGCAGAGGACATTGACAAAAAGGACAATATACATTTTACATTTACTCATTTGATGCTTTTATCCAAAGCAACTTAAAAGTGAAGGACAGTTAAGCTTCAGTATAGTAGAAGGTCTTGGTGTAAATATTAAATACTACTAATACTATCTGTTGAATAAGAGCAGGAGGTCATACAAGAAAGTGACATATTACATTATTTAATATTTAGAATGGTTTTAAAATCATTGAGAATGAGAAATGGACACAAAAGTCAAATAAAATAGAAACTCTGAAGAGAATGAAAGTCTGTAGTCAGAAGGAACAATATACAGTTTGTGGTTGTTAATAACTTATGATTTCTAATCATTATTATTATTATTATTATTAATGCACCAAACAACAGGAACACATAAAGGACACAAAACTACTTTAAACTTCAGAATTGACTGTTCAATTAACTTGAGTTATAAATAACTGGCTCCTTCTTAGAGGATTTCTTGGTTGTTGTATTATGATATTCACTGGACTTGCTGCTCCTCCTCTGTATTGTATCAGCTCTGTGTGAATGTTAAGAATAACGGTGACGCAGTGAGGTGGTGGTGGTGAGAGTGACTGCGTAAGTGGACAGTGCTGTGATGACACCACGGGGAATTTAAATGATAGTAAATAACTGATTTTGTTGTTTCCCCACAGGAACCAGTTCAGAATGTTTTCAAAAGAGTGAGTTTTCTCCGTCCCCCTTGTTGTGTTTATTAATTCTTTAATTTCTGATTTCTAATATTTATGCACTAGCAGCTACACTGACTGTGAAATTTCTCCTTTGTTTTCAGTTTCTGTTTCATTACTCCAAAGCTCGTAACTCTGTTGGAGCCGTGCAGCAGGAGGTGAGCAGAGGAACAAATCGTCATTTTGGATCATCAGCTCTTAAAATGTTGCCCATTGTCGTTGAGCTGACTCTTGCTGGTTCGCTCTTAGAGCTCGTAGTGAACCACAGTGGGTCCTGTGGGTCCACTAGTCCTTAAAAGCCTTCAAACGTGAATGACACCCATTTAGAAAAATGTAATACTTTGACATCTGTGTATGTAAATCACAGCAGCTGCTCCATCACATTAATAAGCTCGAATTTGACCTTTGTAATCAGGGGTGGACCTGAATTAAAATGTTTTCTAGAGCTGCAGTGGTGAACTGAAATGACACCATACGTTTTGTCTATGTCTATCTAGCTATATAACCTGAATTATATAACTTAAAACCGGCAAAATTAGAATTTAAATAAGAAACCGTCCAATAACAGAAGTGAACAAGACAAAAGATCTATTCAATACAAAGTTCAGTATGTTTTACAGTTTTACACCAAGTCCAAACAATATGATTGTAAACAGTAAACAAAGGCAGTTTCTTATTCACTAAACTGATAGTCAATTTACTACAGTGGCATTAAAATCAAACTAACTGCAACTAATCCCACTGTAGGATTTCGTACTTTTACTAATTGTAACAACACCGACAACAAGGCCAACCCTTGTAAATTTGGGTTTAGATTTCAGTGCCTATGTTTGTCATTAATAAAACTTTCTTCCTCCTCCAGTCTCACTCAGTTCACCCTCTGATGCGACTTTCACCCAAGCTTTCCCAGAGAAGAAAGAAGGTGCTACTTCTGGTAAGAAAATGAAAGATACAGACCTCGGTTAAGTCTTTAATTGATGTTGTTATAGAGGATGAAGCAGGGCCAGGACTCCCTTACTGTCTCTGCCCATATTTCCTGTCTGTCTGCACTGTCCAAAAAAAAAAAAAGATCAGTGTGTTTGTTGAACATTTAGAGCTGGAAGCCAGTAAAAACTGGAGACAGAGACAAACATGTAGGCTAAACTCTGCCCAAAAACACCAGCCAGCACCACTACACGTGTCATTGTGTGCAAAAGTGATTTTCTGTGGTCATCTTACCTCTTTATTAACCTTTGAACAGTCAGGGTAGCTGGGTGCTCCTGCCTCAGTCTGTGCTAAGATAAGTAAACCATCTTCTGGCTGCAGCTTCATATCTTCACATCAAAACATATGGGAGTGACTGGAAGGCTTCTCATATAACTAACTGCCAGGAAGCAATGAAGCATATTTCCCAACATGCCTAATTAGTATTATTATTATTTTCTTTTAAACCAAAAAAAGAAAAGCAAAAATTACTGGAAATTATGATAGAGAGAATCTGAATTTAAGTAGCTTGTATCTTGAGTCAACATACCAAAAAGAGACACCTTCCACTGTTTCTCCTCTGCCTATAAAGAGATAACCCTTTTAGGAGGCTTCCTAACCTGGTGGAGAGGAGATAGTGGCACAGTGATTAAGAAGGATCCAGCACAAATCAGTCTAAAAGACATCACTGTTCAGGTTGGATTTACTGCTGACACTCACGTTTCTCTCTCTCTGTCTTACTAATGAAAGAAGATTTGAGGGCTGCCAGAGGGGATGTTGGAAAAGAAACTTCTGGAAAAACAAACTAAGGAAATGAGAACAGAAGATGAGCAGCAGGAAGCTTCTCCTCTGGTCATTGAGGAGGGAAGGGAAAAAAGAAAAGGAAAAAAAAAAAAAAAAAATCAACTGATGGAGCGACGCAGAGCATTTCCAGCAGACTTTTTGTTAACAGAAAATAAATTATTGTATAGATGAAAAAAAAATATATAGAAGTGCACTGTCATGGCTGCCACGTGTCTTCCTGCTTCCAAATGTCATTCAGTGAAAGTCAATGTGAAATGTTCCCAAGCACAAATTTGGTATGTTACACTGTTCAACAAGAAAAGGGTGTGTCACAAACACAAACAAAACAATCACAATAAGCTCTTAAGTCCTTTATAGTCGACAGTGACAGATCCCAAAAGCACTCGCACTTAGGAAAAAAACTGGCAAGATAATTGTGGCAAAGAGGTGAACTCACATTTAATTTAACAGGTTTAAACACAGTACATGTACTTTTTATGACAAAATTATCATGAAACGTAATAAAAAAGTTAAAATTTGTCTGATGCTTTTGTGAAGATTCAGGTGATGGAGTTGGACGTTATTCAAATTACAAAAGAGTGACTGCTGTGCCGTTTACCCCACTTTCCCAAGGAGATGTACAGGTGAGGGTCAACAACAGGGTCATAGGTTCAATCCTCTCCAGCCAAGTGTCCTGTCAAAGTTTCCTTGAGCAGGACTGAGCCCTGCGTAAGAGCGCCACCTACATGGTTAAAAGATGAAATGTACTCGCTTATAAAGAAGACCGTGTGTCTGCTTGAAGCATCGACACTTTCAAGGTCCTCAGTGTTTCCCACGCAGCAGCCACATGATCTCTCTGGTTTAGAGGGAGAGACAGGGTTTTTCTTTCTAATAGTCCTCGTCCTCAGAATCACTGTCCTTTCGTGTAGGAAGTGAACTTCTGATCGATGACATCAGCTTGTCTTCGATTTGCTTTTTGGGGTTTTCCTCTAGGTCTGTCTTTACTGCCCCGGTCTCTGATAACCTCCACTCCAGCTCTGGGAGAGGGAAGAGAGAGTTACAAACCCTCAACTTACAAAGGAGGATGAAATATAAAGGATGTGAGTGTAGTCAGGGTTTAGTAAACAATATTTGAGTTAAAAAAAAATATTAAAACAACAGCTGTTCAGTGATGCAGTTTTTAAGTGAGCATCTTTCCTCCTACCTTCAACTTTGAGGTTCATGCCGCCAAACACCAGGGGGCCGATGAACTGGGCCTTCATCTCCCCCTCAAAGTAGACAAAGATGGTTGGCAGGTTGCGGTCGGGGTAGTTGGGGATGCAGGTGGTGGAGATGGACTTGAGGAACTTGGTCTGTGGGAACTTCTTGGCCAAGATGCTCAGGTGCTGGTTGATGAGGGTACACAGAGGGATGCTGGAAAAATAATGAAGGGAGAAGAAACAGTGGACAGAGCCATTAGCGCATTGGAGGGTCAGAGGAAAATAGTGAATAGTGATGTTCCTATTACAAGTTCCGACAGGCTGAGGTGACATCTTCAAAATGCTTGTTACATCTATACAGCAGCCCAAAACAATATTCAATTTACAATAATATTAAATCATAAATCACATTTGTTTGACAATAAACCAAATCTGAAGTGCTGCTAATTGTCATTCATGTAAATAATTAATTTATGTTTTAGTACCAAAGAAGAATATTAGAGTTTGCCATACAATTCTTAACTGTAAGATCAGCATAAAAACAACATGCAAACATTCAATATAACTCATTGTGTCAACTCAGCATTTTCTTATTTCTATGAGCCTCAAGTGCTTAAAGTGTTTGGATGACCTACCCCTGTTTGTAGAGGTGCAGCACCACCCAGATGCCCTCGCCAGCCTGGTTGACCTCCTTGATGTAGTCTTGCCCTGAGATTTCACCCACCTCCTTGAACACATTCTTTATCTGAGTCGCCTTCCACTCTGCAAGACGCTTTTGTCTGCAAAGAGACACAACTCACTTCAGTACACAAGGAGAGTAAACAGAGTCACAGTTTCAGGAGAGAGTCAAAGATTCATGTGTGAAAATAGTCCAAATGTAAATTTTAACTGATGATATGGGCATGAAATTTTACTGAATTCTTCAAACGTACTTTATAATGAACTGACAAATATAATCTGAGCTCAGTGTCCACGGCAGGCTGGTCTGATTTAGTGACTTGAAATTGAAACTAACTGCAATAACACATTGCAAATATATCTGCCAATAACATGTTTAGAGGAAACTATCTCAGCCTCAACATAAACCAAGCCACATACCAAAATCTGCATTACTTAATGATTGGAGTTCTACTTTTTTGGGCTCAAACCTATATTCAAAAAGCTAATGTTGCATTTGAAATTGGAGTAACAGTGCAATGCACACAGCTGGGAGCTGCTCAGTGCATCAATGCCCTCCCTGGATAACCTCCTCTTACCTGTACATCTCGATGGCAGCCTCGTCTTCCTCACCAAACTCATCTTCATTCTCTTCTAATTCTTCCAGTGTCATGCTCTCATATGTTTTTACTGTTCAGAGAAACAACAGAAGGTACAGGGAATTATTTTATGAGAAAATCCATTTCACAGTGACTGGTGGAATATAGCCAGATTTTCATTGTTTTAACTTGAAAATCTGCAAATAAAACCAAAACTGAAGGACAGATTGACTAAGGATACTTTGAACCCCGTTCTGTGTGGAGCAAACATGTATCTCTCACCTTAATCCACAAACAAATAGTGATATTTATACCAACTTACCAACAGACTGCTGCTGGAGGGCCAGCTCCTCCTCTTCATCTTCTTTAGGCGTCTCTTTGGGAGGAAGAATACCTTTCTTCCTCAGGATATCATTCCACTCTGTGTCTTCATTTGGGTCCTGGGGAGAAAGGACAGCATGTGGACGAGTGCTGTTAATCTGTGTTTTTCCTTAGCTCTGATAAGTGAAATGTTTCTGCTTTTGTAAACAGGAGAGTGAAATGCCAGTTTCACTAATCCTACCACAACAGACAAGCGTGTACACACCGAGAACCTGGCTGAACTAAAGCTATCAAACTCATGTGTGTATGTCAGCCAAATTATTAGTGTTATTAAGTCCGACTCTTCCACATATACAGATAAAGAGGTACACTAAGAAAAACGGGGTGTGTCTGTGTGTCTTGGACAGGTTAGCAGCATTAAGCAATCGGCTAGCTAACGAAGCTAACATTAAAACTGTTGATACGCCCGACGAGTTTCACAGCTCTGCTCTGAAACCACCTCGACACACTTCGTCGACAACGGCCCTCATTTAATCGCCTGACTGACCGACGTTAAGCCACAGCGTTTAAAAGTCATATCAAGCTTTACCAACCTGCATTTTGAGAGATAAAAGTCCCCTCAGAAATCACACCGCTGCTCTCTCCCACAGACACGGAAACAGAAGGACCGCACACCGACCGATTCCGGCCGGAAACAGGAACCTACGACTTTCTTAAATAACCGCACGATCCGTCAAAAGTTTAAGTAAAATCACTGTGAATGAGTATTATTAAATCTATGTGTGTTTTTGTCTTTTATGTGGCGATATGATGAGTATTTTTTTTATTTTTTTAAATACGAGGAACTTAAGTTTAACGGGGGAGGAGGGGGGACGATAATACAAGTGACACCGACTTCCTCTTGAGGCTCAATATGACCATATAAGGAGTCAGAGCGCAGCATTCCATTTGTGGCTCAGACCAAACAGGTGCTTGGTGTTTTACACACACACACACACACACACACACACACACATTGACACACACACACACACACATTGACACACATTGACACACACACACACACACATTGACACACATTGACACACACACTGACACAGACACACACATGATTTTGTGAGGCATTCCCCTTTAAAAATAATAATAATAATAATAAAAAAACAATCTATAAGAAGGAA
Organism: Rachycentron canadum; assembly: GCA_038496675.1. NCBI lineage: Eukaryota > Metazoa > Chordata > Actinopteri > Carangiformes > Rachycentridae > Rachycentron > Rachycentron canadum. The sequence continues at coordinate 4,967,535 of CM076658.1, forward strand.
TAACCAATGAAAAGTTTTGGAAAGTAGAAAACAATATATCATTTCTATTAATTACATTATATAGATAAAGACATAGGGAAATTAACTTCAAATTACACTTTACATTACAGGTAAAAAGACAAAGACAACATGTCAACATGTCAACAATAATAACAACAATAGTAATAAAATTAATCGATTAAGTTAAGTTCATCTGAGTCTCTCTGTCCTGCAGAGCCATGAGCTGAGCCTGTCCCACAGCTGCTCCTCCAGAATTAGATAAAGAGGACCTGAGCCTCCTGAAGATAAAGAGCCAACCCCCACCCTCTGTAGAGTGTGTCTGTGTTCAGGGCCCAGTCCAACTTGTTGTCCAGGTGCACGCCTAGATATTTGTAGGTTGGCACCACCTCGATGTCCACACCACGAATGTTGACCGGCAGAAGAGGAGGCTTGGAGCTTCAGAAATCCACTACCATTTCCTTTGTCTTTGAGGTGTATCTTTTAATTATTGTGTGTAAGTAAAAAGTTAAATATGTACATCATTTTATGCCTGAAAATTATACCCCAATACAAATGCTCAAGTAAAATAATAATAAGTGATAAATAATATACAAATTTGTCAGGGAATTTATCTTATTACACTGATGCACTATTTTATCAGTTCAGATGGATCCTAGAAAATTACCTAATGGTGTCTTGCTGTCAAAAGACATTTATCATATTTGTTTATGCTGAGTGAACATTGTTCATATTTCCTAAATAAATGATCACAAAGTAACACACACTGAAAACCTGGGTGCTGGAGCCAAATGCTGTTATTTCAGCAGGAGCACTTGTGGTCAGCTTTCTGGTCAAACATCGAAGCCACACTGTGCAATCCATTGTGTCTGGTACTTGACAGGCGCTTGGAGACAAGAGAGCACATACACGATAAACAGATGGCCTGGGCTCCTCTAATGGGTTATTTCAACCATGCGAACAATTGGCTCATGTCACGGTGATGATTCATCTGCTGATAACACAGGTGATGACAGATACACCAGAGGGGCTTTTAATAAATTACAATTCATGTTTCTGTCATGGAAAACTGTGACAACAGTAAAAGGTTGATTTTAATTGCATAAGAATTGTTCTTTTGCAGCAATCATCTTATTTTAAAAGATTGAGAAATAAAATCATAGAAAAAATGCTTACTCCCGTTGTTGCCTCTTTTTAAATAATACAACAATATTGTCTGGCACACAAACAGGTTTTGCTTGTTGCAATCATCATTCCTCCTGTTCACTGGCCATCCTAAAGCACTTTCACTGTGAGTGAGTGAAGACAATGTACAATACATTTCCCAGTTCATTTGAAGACAACATAAAGAGTTTAATAACTCATGTGGATATCTTCTAAGGTTACAGTCTTTTTTTAGAACAGATTTCCCCTGTTGTGATCCTCCAGACAATCAGAGGGACACTAAGACAAAGAGGGCTGCGGGTTTGGTCCCTCATCTCTTACACTAAATTGGAAACAGATCTCCTCAGTGCCAAGATGAAAATGAGGAACCAACAGCAGTTTCAATGTTCACCTCAGCACCTGACTATTGTTTTAAGATAGATTTGAAAAAGTGTGACCCCTGAAGAGGCAGCAGTAAAATTATTGATGTTTCGATTAGTATTGATGTCAGGAAATCCCACACTGGTCTAATTTAATGTTGATTAAATTCAAAAATTCAAAGTTAATTTTATTTATATAGCAGCCAATCAAGTTACTTCAAAGCACTTTACATATAAAGCAGGTTTAGACCAAACTCTTTATAAAATCATTTAAAGGGACCCAACAAATTATTAGATATAACACAGCCCTAAATATAAAAGGCCCTAAATGTAAAATGTAAATTATTATTATATATGGTTTAATTTTCCATTTAATCATCATCATCAATGGAATCAAAACCATGGGATATTAATAAAGGCTCAATCTTCGTCATATTAATGGACTGAATAATAAAAAGCCTTTGTGTGATAATAATCATACTGAACACCTGAACACTGTGTCAGCTCAAACAGCCAATCACAGGGGGGCTAGTGGCTCCCTGCCGGAACTGGCGGAAGGGAAATTTGGTGAAATGCGGAAGACAAGAAAATTAATTGAAGAGGTCTCACTCTGTCCCAGTTTTCCAGGAACCAGAAATGTTAAAGATGCCTTTACAGTAGTTCTTTTGTGATCCGTGCAATCAATTTATTTACAGAATGGCTGATATATCAATCAATCAATCAATCAATCAATCAATCAATCAGTTATACTTATTTTGCTTTACCTTTAAAGCTTTAGGCTGATTGCTGCCTTTATCGCCCTATCTCCAAACATTAGGAACATTTTTAGTCATTTCGCCTCAGTTTCCACAGCTCATATTTTAGTCATTTTAACATGTGCACTTCAGTTAAAACTGTTAGTTTAAAGTATATTATAAGGAGAATATGTGTGAGAATACGAAGATGAATATATGAATAAATATGAAGTTTTGCTGATGTTCGACAAAAAAAAAAAAAAAAAAAAAAAAGATTAAAGTAAATAGAGTAGAGCTGGTCATTTAAGTGTTAATCTTACTGAAATATGTTTATGGTGATTATCAGTAATTCTGCGATCGAAAAATAATAGTGTCAATTTCTTGTGGTATCTATGATGTGACCCGATTCAGCTACAGAGTGAGTCATCGTCTCACCACGACGATCTTTGTCTGGTGTGTACAGCTGCTGCAAATCGGGCGTGAGGGAGCAGACGTGAGGCGAGGGAGCCCGAAACCTGCGGCTGTTGGCGGAGCGCAGGAAAACCATGGACAAGCCCGGAAACCCGCCGCTGTAGGATCGAGCAGGCCGCCCCCCGAGCCGGAGGACGGGCACGGGCAACCTCGTCTCCAGCGCCGCCGCAGAGACCGAGACCGCGGAGGTCTTCCTCCGGTCCCTCCCTGCTGGAAGAAATGTGGCTGAACCCGGAGGAAGTTCTGCTGAGAAACGCCTTGAAGCTCTGGGTGACCGAGAGGAGCAACGACTTCTTTCTCCTGCAGAGGAGGAGAGGCCACGGAGAGTCGACCGGCAGGATCACAGGTAAATAAAAACAACCACAACACAACAAAAATAACCAGCCAATGAGGGGCCGCACAGACAACACGGGCACAGGCACAGGTAGACAATGACAACAATGTAGAGGGCAGTGAAAAACAGCTGTCCAGGAACAGGTAAACAACAACAACAACAACAACAACAGGAACAACTCAGGAAAGGCCCCACAGGTAAACAAGGGGGGGGGGGGTCTAAGGGGGTGTGGCTCGGATTGGTGTTAAACCTGGATTTCACCCACAGGGTTGACAGGAATCGCCCTTTTCCAGCTCTGTGACACGACTTCAGGTCCCAGCTTGAACTGTAGCTCAGACTTTGTCACCAGACACCAGAAACACATCAATTTCTAGAAATGTCTTTCTCGCTTCCTACGAAGACAAAGGTAGCACAGAGGTCTCAAAACCAAGAAGTAAAAGTCCAGCGTTGCCACACCTGCATGGAGAACAGAAAGGGTCAAAAGTCTAGTGAAAGCACAAGAGCCGAGACACAATGAATGCACGAGGATGTCCCCAATAAACTGAGCTAACACGACTTGACTTTGGTTTGATTGACTGCACTTTACTTTTCCACAGCAGGCCTGGAGCCATAGTCTGAACTAGGACAAGCCCAAATTTTTACTTTGAAAAATGTTTGTATGCTGCAAAGTATTAGCTTTGATTTTCCTCCTGTTGTTGGTCCATATTTTTTTTTAACCTTCATACAAAAAGCGGGGGGTCTAATTTACGGGTTTATGAAATGACCTAAAGCTCAATAAAGGTTTAGGTTCATTTAATTCAGGACCCGAGGCTTTATCTTTTCCCAGCCTCAGTCATTAGGATTACAGCCACAATAAAACGCCATTTATTTGTTTTGCTATAACACATGTACATTAAGTTAGTAGAAATTAATTCTGACAACTGATTAATTGCTTGGGAGAAGTAAAAACAAAAAAAAAAAAATTTGAGAATTTGCCACTTGTCTCTGTTTTCTATCTTTATAAATTGAATGTCTTTGGTTTGTTGTCTGTTTGTTGTTGTTTTTTATTTTTGATATTATTTAGCTATAGGGCTTTTACTATTAGCTCTAATATGTTTAATGATGGTTAGATAATAGCAATAAACTAAAAATAATAAATAAATTTATAATCTAAAAAAAAAAGTGCATTAAAATAACTATAGAAAAGTGTATATAGAAGACGTTTGTCTTTTCTGGGGTTGTTTACGTGTGCGGTTGTTTTGAGGTCAGTTTAATCTGCACTTTGTCTGTGTCTGAGAAACAGATCTGTCGCTGTAATTTCCTGTAGGAGAATTACAGGTTCTGTCGTTCTTTGGGATGGTCTTGTGGTAAATCTTGGAGGTGGTGAATTTTCCGTGTTCACCCTGCAGAACAAGTTCTCTCCCTGTATCGTTATTATCACACAAACGTCTGAGCGTGTACTTGTTGCAGCTGCAGTCTGTCTGACTGCTTCCCACCGCCCTGAGGTACAGCTCGGCCTGTTTGCTGCTTCCTCTGACTTGCTTCCTCTCTGTGTTTTGTATCTGTGCAGCAGGATTTACTGACACACTGGTCCTTCACTGGACAGTAGATTTAACATTTCATATCATTAAACCAGGCGAACTCTTGCTCTTTTTTCTTTCTTTCTTCTTCCTTGTGGTGAGACCAGCTCTTTTCTCATAAAATAGACCAGTTGAAGTTTCCTGGCAGGGCTTTACTTAATGTATATGTTTGTTCCTGTTGTTCCCATGGCAAGACGGGTTAAGGGTCAAGCTCTGTTGTCACGTTGTTTAAAATGAACCAATTAAACGACCTTCCTTTTGGCATTCCTCCCACACAGGCCGAGGAAGCAACACAGAGCAGAGTTGTCTCTGTTACAGAGCAGACCTCTTTTATGTATCCAGCTGCAAGGATGAAAACAGAAACTACAATACAACGTGGTCTCAAAGCTGTTAAAACACGCTCTCCAGCCTCTATCACACCTGTGAGGACGCACTTTCAGGGGGATTTCTGAGAGGGGCAGGGCAACTAAACATCTGCAGCTGATCAGTCTTTTCATACCAGTCTTTGTGTTTGTATTTCTAACTGAATATCTTTCTCTATAAAGCCGAAGCACACTTAAAGTGGCCTTTTACAATGTTTCTATAGTTGCCTTAATGTAATACTCTGATGTAAAGTAAGACAAGAGAAAAGCATTTAGCTAATTCATTTAGATGCAGACACACATTACAGTCTTGGAGATGTTAAGGCAGAGCTCTCTCCTGCTGTAGCCCTCACGTCTCCACAGCAGTGTTTCCCCACAACGTGACCATTAGCAGAGAAAGGAGATGATTCATATCGACTCTCTTCTCCCTTTTCCTTGACTTCTGGAAAGTTTACCAGTGTAAACCCACTCTGGGCTTTGTGGTGACAGACGGATGGTTTTGTGTTGCCAGGCTGCTGCGTTCACAGCTTCAGGCAGGTTGACTTTGACTCTAAGATGTGGTTTACCTTTGGCGCAGAGCCAGTCCTGTCAGCCGGAAGAGAATCTATATTTACACTTCACCTGCATGCGTCCACCAGTATGGGCTTTTTTGATGGCTTTAATACTCCTGCATCGAAGCTTGAGACTGATAATATAGTTCCTTTGCATCTTCATCTGATATGAAACGAACAAAAAAAAACACACTTTTCAAAGGTGTCTTTTAAACAGCTTGCTGACTCAAAAAGCTATAAAAGCTATAAAAGCTTTCCAGTGAATCTCATTCTGATGAAGTACTTTCAGGGTTAGTAGCTGTTTTGGGCAGCTTAAGGTGGTTTCACTGCAGGTTTTATAGGCTTAAATCATGCATGTAACCTCCAGTTTGCAGAAGAACTGCTACAATACCTCATCCTTCTCTATTAGTGTCCAACCACATAGATAGAGATCTCACTTCACAGCCATAACTTTGATATGCAGCTTTGTAGTTAGCTGTGGTACACCGGGTCGATCTGACTGATAAAGCTGCCTTAGAAAGTTAAGTTTAAAGTAAAGCATGAAGTCTGCACCTTAAAAACAGCCTTTGTTTGTAGAAAAAGTCTAAGAAACTGCCTGAAGTATATTCTTGAACCTTGACTTGTAGTTTCAAATTCAATTCAAATTCCTTTATTTGTCCACAGTGGGGAAACTGCAGCAAAGAGTGCAAAAATATTAAGTAGGGTACAAAGGGATAAACAACAACAGTAGGTAAAAAAGGAAGGAAATAAATTAAGGGGAATAGCGTTTATTTATATATGTATGTGGTCTACTAGGAGCAGTGAATATTTAAATTTAAAGAATATTTATTAAATTTATTGTCTAAAGAAGCAAAGTCTGTGTGTGACTCTGAACTGCAGTGATTAATAAATGCTGTAAAATAACACCTACAGTTCTGGCTGCCTAAAAAAGGCCACGCTCGAGTACTGAGTCAGCCAATGGAGGATTTCCACAGGAGGTTTGTCATCAGTGCTTCATGCATATCTTGTCATGAAAACACCTCATCATTCATTATACCCAACGCTTTCATGCTTCAGTAAACAGAGACGTGTCTCCCTGCAGCTATGTCAACAATAATCACGTCTGTGTCCATACAGATCTTACAATCTTTTTTTAAGGGACATCTTTATAAAATGTGTAATGGTTATGTTTATATGTGTGTGGGTTTTCACTTTTACTAGTTCATGTATTTCCAACACATAGAAAGTGCTGGTCAAGTCGAACTGACTTAGGAGAGCTGACCAGTTTTATTTAACATTCATTTATTATAGACTTATATTTTTATACATTCATTTTTCCCTGAGTGGTTTATACATACTGGCCTGAGTCTTTACGTTGGGTTAAAGCTTTTCTGGCTTAGAGAGCCTTAGAGAGCTCAAAGACTGTATATGATAATGGTGAGTAGAAAAAACGAACAAGCGACCAGAAGGCGTCCACACCCAGTCACATGCGGCCACATTTATACCACATGCATTCTTTCTGTGTCTTTACTCCGAACAAAGCAGAGTGCAACATGAGCACTGATGTCAATTCTCGAATAGTGTAAAACTTGAGCAGATCCAAGAATGCAATTGTGTGGTTGTCAAGTCGTTTCTTACCCTAAATTTCAAATCTGGAACTTCAGTCTTTTCCATTTTTTAAGGCAGAACATTGACTCCCTCAGCTTGTGTTTTCACAGAGGAAATGCAGGATTTTAAGGAACACTGAGAGAGCTGTTATTGGAAAAGCGTGATGCAGATTAGTCGTGGTTTCCAAAGATGAGAAAGCGATGACAGCAGCCTTTTGAGATGCAGCTTCAGCCTGTTCAGAGAGAGTGGATCTGTGTGTTCTTGGTTTGTTTCTATTGGTTCAATGATCAAAATGCATGAATTCATCCAACATTATTGGTTCTCAGGGGTCAATTTTATTCTTTGGCGCATCTGTGGAGCTTTTTGCAACTGTAGAGATCAGCACCGAGGTTCCTCTGAACAGGTTTCCTGCTGGGTTTTAGTACTACAACTGAACTGATCGACTGTTTCAGCTGTCCACTGAAGAGAAAGGAGTTTATTACCTGCCTGATTACATACTGGGGTCCTCCTGTTAGTAAATGAGACTCAAATAAACCATAATAAGGTTTGTTCCCTGCCCTGCAGCACTTTCCGTGGCTCTGTATTGTATCTTTGAGTAAAGCAAATATGTATGTTGACACAAATGTTTCCACTGCAGACACATTTCAGTGTATTTACATAGCCAACATCTCAGCTGACCATTGTTTCATTATAAGGTCTATTTGATCAGCACAATAAATACACAAGGTTTCCTTTCTTGAATTACTTGAAAGCCCAACTGTGATACTTGTTCTATGGAACTGTAGAATATCCAGGAATAAAAAATAAAACGAATAATAACTTCAGTAAAATGAATTTAAATATGAATAAATTTAAAACCAAGCTATAAAGAACTATGAAGGGCTGGTGGCCACATGGGTGTGACATAAAAACGAGAATTAGCAACAGAAGAGTAACATTTAAGTAAAAGTTTAATGTTAGTATTAGTATTAGTATAGTATATAATGTAAAGCACCTTTTAAAAAAACAGTTTACAAAGTTCCCTGACAAATCAAAAGCAATGATCATTTGCAGTATGTTGTCAGCTCGTGTTCGTCTTGTATCTCAGATGAATCTCAGTCTAGTGGCTGGAATAAAGCCATGCATTCCTGCCAAAATCATCAATAGAGTTTAAAAATAATACAGATTTTAAATGCCACTGCTGTAGTTAATAAGTTGACAATTGTATTGCTTAAGAAAAGCCCATAAAACTTGCTTGTCTCATCCTCTCCTCTCTGTTTGTCTTGTGCCTCCAGTCAAATCCTCTCTGACCTCCTTTAGAGCTGCTGCTGTATTTGTGTCGTCCATCTGTGAAATATTACTGTCTGTGAATGAACTCTTCACCTCTCTGTCCCTTTGTGAGACACACAAAGAGAGATTGTTGTTCACAGTAACATTAGTGAGATCGTGGCCTTTATATTTGAATTAAATAAACTGAAGAGCATCAACGTTTCAGAATATGATTTCATGGTATAGTGAAATTTAATTTTAGAAGCACAGACTTTTGACATATTTTCAATGTCGCATTATTTTCTGGGAATGCCAATGCAACAAAGTTGTGTTACATTTTAATATCACCCTGTAAAACCACCAAGCGTGTAGGGTTGCAACTAGCTTTAACTATTATCATTATGGACTAATTTGCACATTATTTCCTCAAATAATAAATTAAGCATTTTGTCTGTAAGATAGAATTTAAATTCCAAGATGATAGTGTCAACCACTTTGACATGATACAAAACTGGCTGATATAAAACTGATATTAAATATGTGGAGCTGAAAGCATCATTTTATTATTATTACAATTATTATTATTTATAACAATGAGCAAACATGAAGTTTGCAGCTGTTTGAATTAATTTGCTGAATTGCATAACTTCTACCATGTGGCTATCTATGGCTAATGTTGCATTATTGGCTAATTAAATGTAGGTTACTATGGAATTTAGAAGGTAACAGCAAACGCACAAATTAATGGATGATTTACATCTGATTCTGGGATATGTTCGCATGATTTCAGGTCTCCTAGTGGGAGCACTGGACACGGTGCTGGACTCGAATGCCAGGGTCACCCCCTTCCGCATCCTCCTCCAGGTTCCCGGCTCCCAGATCAGCTGGGTCATCGCCAGCGGTGAGATAAACCATCAAGTCTCCTTATTTTTCTGTTGTCTGTCTTTACCCTAAACTCTGTTTTTTTTTTTTTTTTTTTATCAGTTCATCTTCAGATGGTGTGCGTTCTTGTTTTGTGGTCTGCGTTTGTCTGGGAAAGTTAGTTTTTCTGTACCCTCAGATGATGATTCATTCACGGCGGATTAACTTCCCTCCCTGTTTTGTCTTTGTGCCCATCAGGAGCTGCCATAGAGGAGGTGAACAAGCACTGGGATTGGCTGGTCCACAACCTGCTTCACTCTCTGTCTGTGTTTGAGAACAAGGAGGATGTCGCCAGCTTTGTCAAAGGGAAAGTCAAGGTGTGGAACCTGATTTTGAAACATGTTTACAAAGATTTTCTTCTGGATTTAAAAAGGATTTAAGGCATTTGTTGGATAAAAGTGGGATATCTTTAGATTATATGATCTAAACTCCGATGCCTTTGATGTGAATCCATGTAAATTGCTGTGAAGTAATGCGTGCCCTCCTCTGTAGGGGCTTATTGCAGAGGAGGTTCGGGGCCGACAGGCCGCCCAGGAGGACGACCCGGAGAAGTTCAGGGAGGCGTTGATGAAGTTCGAGCTGCGCTTTGGCCTCCCGTCATCGGAGAAACTGGTGACGTACTACTCTTGCTGCTGCTGGAAGGGCCGGGTGCCTCGGCAGGGCCTCCTCTACCTCAGCATCAACCACATGGCCTTCTACTCCTTCCTGCTGGGGAAGGAAGGTCTGTACACCAAAGTGAGGGCTCTGATTTTCAAACCAGATGACTGAGTGTAAAGTCAGTTAGTCATGCCCCACGATCCATTAACATATTGTCATTCACAACAGTTACGACAAATCCCAGCTGTGGCCATAGGAGAGAAGTGTCACAACCATCAACCAGTCCTGCAGAATAGTCACCTTGTCTTGCCGTAACCTCTCCAAATGTAAATGTGCTGTTGTGTCCCCTTCCCTGTGACTGTTGATAAATAAATAAAGGGAACATTTGCAAGGATCACTGCTTCAAAATGCGACTAAATGTCTACAAACTGTAAAACTGAAATTCATCACATTTAGTAGTGTAACAGTTTTACAAAACCTTTCCTTAAAATCACCTCAGAAACACAACTGTGGGATTTTCAGTCAGTCTTAAGAAACTTAAATGTTTGTTTTTTGCTTTTCTTTCTTCCCCAGTCAAATTTGTCATTCCCTGGGCGGAGGTGACACGGTTGGAGCGGGTCTCCACCGGTTTGATTTCGGAGGCGATCCGGGTCAACACACGGCAGCGGCAGAGGGATTTCTCCATGTTCCTGAACCTGGATGAGACATTTGGGGTCATAGGTCAGCTGGCTGACATTGCCCTCAGGCGGCTGCTGGACAGCGAAGGCCTGGAGCTGGACCGAGTCCTGCAGCAGCCGGCACGCATCACCAAGAGGTCAGTGCTGGTATCTGTTGCCTGTGTTAACTAACAAGACACCTTAGTTTAACTTGTGTTTGTTTCAGCTCATTTCAGTTCATGTTTTTGGTGACTTCCCAGATGCCACGTCTAATTTTCCAGTGAAAGAGAGTAAAAAAAAGTTCAAAGTTGCTTTGTTATCTCAGCACAGCTGGACATTCACAGCATAAAGAGGGTGTTGGTCTCGGAAAGTTACAGAAATGGTCTGAAACAGATACCTCTAATCTGATTGTTAGAAAGGTGTTTGTGTGTGCATGTGTGTGAGTCTTGGGGGGAGGGGGATTTACGGAGCTTTTTCGACCACCTGACAAACAAGCACCTGACAAAGAGGGGAAGGAAAGTAAAACTGATCAGATTTCACTCTTATGTTTTTGTTTTTGAGGTTTAAGATGAGACACGCACACATACGTTTGATGCTGATGTGCTGTGTCTTTTTATTTTTATTATCAATAAAAATGTGTGCCCTGTTTTCTGTAAAGTCCCGTGCAATGAACCTGACTTTCACTTGGCTGCACAAACATCTTCGAATGCTACTGTTACTTCAACGCCACTGTACATACAGGGTGACTCGACCTCAAAACCATAACAGGAAGTTGAGTTAAAAGCAGTCTGTCTGAACTGTGGTATGGATGAGTGAATGTGCAAAATCATGTTTTGTTTTTTTTTCTGTAAAATAGCAGATGTATTTGGGTTATCATAGTAGACAACGTTGATCTGAGCTCACAATTAGTTAAGAGGTAAAAACTGAAGAAACGCAGAAGGACGAAGAATTACATAGGAGGGGTGCAGAAACCGCAGAGTTCAGACTGTGGGCAAAAAAAGAAAAAGAACAAACAAAATAGGAAGTCAACATGCAGCTGAGTGGGCTGTTGAAACTGACATTACAGAAGAAGCAAACAAACATATAGAAAGAAATACAGTGAGACGATGAAATGAGAGTTGTACATTAACTATGAATAAACACCACCACTCATTACTTCCCGCCTCAGATTCGGCTCAGTATCTGTGTAGGAGTTTATCGTGGTGGACTCCTTTTCAAGCTGTCATTTGTATTATGTTGGTTATGTTGGTTGCTCACGGTGTAAAAATATGACATGTCACTTTCCTCAGTCACTGACTGACATGAATCACACAGAACACGACAAGTTAGCGTCAACAATTTCATTGGGAAAAAAAAAAATCCAACTAGTGAATTTAAACCATTTTTGGTTAAAAACTTAAAGTCAAATTCAAATATTTGTTTCTGCAAATAAACTTACTTACTTTTTTTTTTGCTACCTTCTGTAAAATTACCCTTGACATAGCACATAACACATGCAACATAAATCTAGTGCATTCCTCTTGTTTGGACTTTAAATGATGTGTATCTCTGTGATGCTTCAAGATTCCCCTCAGTTTTTCGTATATACGCAGTATATGTATATGTATATCTATATCTATATCTATATATATATCTCAGTGGTGCTGGGGGGGGGGGGTCCTTTCGAGAGGAAGATAATTTGGGTCATTGTTGAGAATCGGGCCACAGAATCGAGAGAAAAAAAAAAGAAGAAAAAATAGCTGTGTTTAAAACTGAGCTCATCTCCTGAGGGTTCAAACCAGATTTGGCTCCTTGTCGTGGAGGACAGTTCGCTGACTCTCATGACAGCCTGGAGACAAAAGCCCCACTCCAAATCTGCCCTCATGCCCATCAATATGTGCACAATTCGCCTGTGTGTCCGGGTTTAGACTTTCAGACGATGATAGGACTGAAAGACCTCAGTTCTCTAAGATGGCAAGGAATTACCTCATCCCTTTCTCTCTGGGACAGGAGCATCACCCCAAAAATAGATTTGTTGTTTTTCACCAAACATCATGCTCACAGCAGCTCACCCTGAGGTCTCCATGTCAGACGGAGGATCTTAAAAGGAAGAAGCACATGTTCAAAAGATAAATAATGGTGTTTGCGCAGAGAAAGACTCATATAAATATGATTATATTTAGTGTGTAAAGTCAAACTAACTCCACTCCTCACAAAAATCACGTGATTTTGCCAAGTGAATCAGCTACAGTGATTTTATAAACTCAGCCGAGTGCTGTAATACTTATCTGTTACACTCTAGCTGCTGTAGTAAATGATCAGACATGTTTGTTCTGGAGTTGCCACAGTCTTGCATTATGTCTCAGATGTCATCATTTCCAAAGTGGAGCAAAGCATTTGTTCAGTTCAGGCATGAAGTAACATGTAGCCTTCACTATGTTGCTGATGCTCGTAAGAGGAGCGCTAAGCTGTTAGTACTGTTGATTCTATTAAGTTTAATGTTCATCGAGCCTTTTCTGCCAAATTGAACCGTACAATCATTTGTCAGAAATGTGAAATTCCTTGATGTTTCTCCGAATAAGGTTTTTTTTTTGTTGTTGTTTTTTTTCCTGTCTGTGAAAATTAGATGTCAGTTCAGCTGAAATGAGTGATCCTATGAAGGGAAAATTGTTCCCAGAAGTGTTATCATTTATCTTTGTGTAGCTGTAAGTGAAAGCGAATGAGATGTTAAAGTGAAAGCGAATGTTATTGTGCTGTCTGTGAGTCTGTCTGTACCTTCTTTTGCTTCCTAATGACCATAAACCTAATTTTCAAGCTGCCTCTCTCTTCATCTTCTCCCCAGGATCCTAGAGGAGCAGGCACTGAGGGAGTACGTCCTGGCTCTGTTCAGGCTGCCTCGTGGCGAAAGACTCCACGAAGTGGCGTCCTGTTCAGTGTGGACGCCGCACGCCCGCTGCCACACAGCTGGGACGCTCTACACCACTGACAGCTACCTGTGTTTCTCCAGCCGAGAGGAAGGCAGCTGCATCCTGCTCATACCCCTCTCAGAGGTACAGCACCAGCTACACGTGTCTGCAGTAAATATGAAACTTGACTGGTGGATGTGAACAAAATGAGCTGTTAAGTCCATGGGGAACTGAGGGCTACTGGTCCACACCTGCAGATCATTACCAACTGAGGCGGTCCACTGAGGTCTAATGAAACATTACCGGTATTATTGTATGTTACCATGCCTCTTCATGCAGAGAACTTTTTAACCCACTTTCCTTGGGCTCAAATTCCCACACTGACACTCAGGAAAGTCCCTTCGTGACTTCATCTCACATGATGAACAATAAACCAGGTTAACTTTAACGTCCATGCTATCAGTGAATCACCGTAAAGGCCTGCAGGAAACGAGGAACAAAAGCATTTGTTTATTGGCCCAGTTGATGTGGTGTCATCAGTGACAACCACCTGAGCATGAACTGAAGAGCGTTTCCCAAACATAGAAGGTGATGTGGGCGACTGGAGCTGATCCACCAGAGTGAAACTGTCTCGTCTGATCCTCCAGTCTGTCAGTGTATGAAGTCACTTCACAGTCACAGCTCTGGCTCTTTGTCCCCGAGCGAGACCCTTTATCCGACAGTTTCTGCAGGAAGCCTGTGTTTCTATAATGGTTGTGTATTTTTAGGTGAGGTTGTTTAACAGTCTGTGTTTATTCTGCCTGCTGCAGGTTAAAGAGTAACACGAGGTTGATAATGTTCACACACATTAACACATTACAATGCACTATTTGTTCCAGTTTTGCTTCACTAAAGGACACATGCACCATTTTTTAAAACAATAGGCTTTGTGATTTAAATGTCAGGCAATAAGCAAATCTTGGTGTAAATACTAATAAGAAAAACACTTTGATAAATAAATGTACAATAGTACATTTTCCTTCAGCATTATTGTTGAGCTACTCTGGTTTGGTGTAGTTCATTGTGAAAAGCTGAGATTAAGCAGCCAGCTGCCTGGTCTGCTCATGAACAATGTACAGAGTTGTGCATACTTTCTTCTTCCCTCCACTGCTGCAGTTTAATCCTCTACTTCCTCTGTTGTTCTCTGTTGAGGCATTGTCTTTAGAAAAGTATAATCTCTTCCTCCCACCTAATCTGTTGCTGTGAATAAGTAATAATTCCCCCTCTGCTCCTCCAGATTCTCTTTAACCTCCATTGCCTGTTGTGTTCCTGCTCATTTCCTGTGGATTGTGTTGTGATATCAGGGCAGATTCTCTGCACTTGTTGTCCTTTAGTCGCTCTGGACTGTTGTTGGTGAATTATACAACTGTCTGAACTTTCCTGTCAGTTGATCCTATAGTAAAACACACAATCTCCGAAAATGTACCTGTGGTTCATTCACTTCTAGTTTAAATTTTATTTTATGGTTTGACAATATCGCTGCTCGCATACAATATTACATTAAAACTAGAAGTGAGAGAACCGACTGATCAGTTCAGACAGTTGTTTCATTATTGATATTGAGTCAAATAAATTTTCATTTTTGATGATATTTGACATGAACCACAGTTCAGGAGATAATGGTGGATATTAATGATGTAATATATACAAATATACACACCTACAAAAATGTGTAAAATAATAATAACAATCATTTATGTCATGTCAGTGTAAGAGAAAATAAATGAAATAAATAGATGCAACAAAAAATATGATATAATATGATGTTCTGTTATCATCATATGGTATTTTCATTATCATTAATATACATTATACATTATTTGTGATGGGTGTGGAGGTCAGGTCGGTCTAATGTGGAGGTGAGTAGTGTAGCAGTACGTGTTGAAGCAGCAGAATCAGTGTAAGGTAATTCAGGGCTGAGGGTAAATGTTGGTGCAAAAATGAATGAAATAAAGATGGGATGTGGCTGATGGGAAAGGGTAAGAAAAGAAAATCACATGCTAATTTCCTGCCTAACTGTACTTCTTGGACTTTCTAAACCATAGCTTTCATTTCCTCTTTCCCATTTGGTAGCAGCCTACGCTGTTACCCACATTATGTAAAATGACTGCGTAGTCTGAACCCTTGTCTCCTCAACTTTCTCTCCTCAGGTGTTGTCTATAGAAAAAGCAGAGAGCACCAGCCCGCTTCCCAACCCCGTCATCGTGAGCATTCGGACTAAGAAAGCTTTCCAGCTGATCGAGCTGCAGGACAGAGACGAGCTGGTGGAGAGCCTGAGCTCCAGACTCAAAGCTCTGCAGTGGAAACAGTCCATGTTCCGCAGCAAGAAGGAGAGGAGCATGGTGAGACGTTCAAGGGGCCTCATTTGCATCCACTTTTTCTGGAGCTTCAAGAAAGGGGGGGTGGGGGGAAATTGCCTGGCAAGATAGTACACAAGCACACTGATGAAAAAGATGAAAAGATAATATCGCAGGCTGCAAACTGTAGAGCTGAAGCATCACTATATGCGGCAGACTGAGTGTTAAAGTGCAGTTTCAGACACTTTGTCTGAAACAGCCCCTCACTTACTGTTCTGTCAGAGCCACAGCGGCAACACGAGTAGATACAGCAGACAAACACAATGTGAAGCCTCGTGTTGAGGGGCTTATAGTACAAATATCCAGAAAAAAGAATAAAAAAAATACACCTGAATGGGACAGACACACTCATCATCTTTCCGCTGCTTATTACTGATGCTCAGATCTTTTCTCACAATCAGACATATGGTACCTTTGCTACATCTTGTGTGTGAGAAAGAAACGATAAAGGAAAAGCTTTTATGTCTGTATTTTATGTTAGATGTGTGTAATGCTGTGGTAGCTGTTGCTATCAGTTCATGTATGATCGTCCAAGAAATGACTGCAATATTAACTGCCCCTTAAAATCTCTCTTCCGCTGCTGCTGAATAAGCAAAATACCAAATGTAAAGAGGACACCAGTTTTCTACAATTCAGACTTTAAACGTCTTATCTGGTGTCTCAGATCACTGAAAACACCACATGTGGAGCAGGCAGATCCAAAATGAGCCGACAGTCTCATTTTGCATCAGTACTTCTTCACAAATATTCACAGTGGCTGCTAAGATTTCCTACTTAAACCTGAGCTTTTGAATATATGAGTCTGAAAATTCAACTGATCCTTTAAAAAAAACAGAGTGAAGTCAAACTGTGAAGCATTTAATCTTACAATAAATCACTTGTTACTACTCAGTTTTAACAGGTTGAAACATTTCTTACTGAGATGTTTTGTGTGTTTTTTTTTTTTTTTTCCTCCCTCAGAGCTCCCCGACGCCCTACTACACCTTCTACTATGACACTGGGTTCTCCGACGAGGAGGAGATCGAGGAGCATGTTCTACGTAACACGGTCAACAGTGAGGCCCTGATGACGGCCTTCCACCAAAACCAGCCGGGAGCAAACGGCAACAAGGTGAGAGGAGTCTGACGCTGGAGCCAAGAGCTTCATGAAGATGCACGAGTCTGGATCATTGTCACTGGAAAAGTATCCGCAGGCTGAATCTGTGAATCTGTGTCGGTGTCAGAGCATGGAGCACGTGAAGGAGCAGCTGTGGGAGGATCATTTCTCCGAGTTCGGTCGCGGCGTCCACATGTTTCGCACGGAGAAGATCCAGAGACTTGTTGCCATGGGGATACCAGAGTCACTGCGAGGGGAGCTGTGGATGACGCTTTCAGGTGAGAGAGAGAGAGAGAGAGAGAGAGAGAGAGAGAGAGAGAGAGAGGGATTGGTCTGTGGCTAAGATTAAGAGGTTTCTCTATGAGAACCACCTTTTTGTGCAGAGCAGTAATTATCACTACAACCAAACGGACAAGTATTGGATAAAAAGACAGATGGCCAGTAAAAGAGTTGCACATTTACACCCAGCTGTCTAAAACTAAAGCAGTTTACTACTACAGTCCTGATATAAACTCCACCTCATGCTCCCATTTCAGGAAACAGTTGGACTCTACTTATTCCATTAAATGCTACCAGCTCAACATGGCTAAAGAATTAATATTCAAGGCCATCAATCAAATCACTGTGTTCACAGACATCTGACAAAGGCCAATAAGAGGATGTATTGTGTCAGATTGAGTGGAGGCGACACACACTTCTGAAAAGCTCTGTTTCTATTTTAGAGGAGGAACATGTCGGCTTGGCCTGGACAGTAAAAGCACATGCAAGAAGGTTAAGTTCAGCAGAGAGAGAGTGGTATTTGTTACTAAATATTACAATGGACTGCAGTTATATTGAGACTTTCTTAGTCTTAGAGAGCGTTTTACAACTCACAGACTTTCATGCACACATTCATACACTGATGTCACAGCTGCCAGGGCAACGATCGACCTGCTGATAGACGACTATCTCTACCTCCTGAGCCACAGTCGCCTCAGAGGGTCCTCGCAAAGAAAGCAGTACAGGCCTGTGTGTGTGTGTGTGTGTGTGTGTGTGTGTGTGTGTGTGTGTGTGTGTGTGTGTGTGTGTGAGACAACACAGCTGGGGCTTCACTTCTTCTTTTCGCCTCCTAAAGTCACACCTTTTCAAGCTCAGAACTAAACTAATTTTACACTTTTATTTTGGTTGCCTGTCACTTCCTCTGCTCAGTCTCACTTCCTTGTGCTTCCTTGTGCTGTCGCTCAGAGGCTGAAAAGATGAACAGAACCTGCGGAGAAACCAAAAACAGAACCTGGAATAAAAAAAAAAAAAGGTTAAAGTGGGGCAGTAAAAAGTGATTAATGATGATTGTGTATTTTTCTGTGTGTTGTAAGCACGGCAGTGTCCTCCATCTTTTTTTCTGGTGCTCATATTTCTGAGAGGGGTGATGCAGTGTGAGAAGACTGCAGAGACAATGTGGTTTTAAGTGTAAAACAGAACCTGCTAAATTTACAGCATCTCTTCTGCTGGTGTGTTGCAGATGCCTCCTCAGAGTTGGAGTCTCATCAGGGCTACTACACCAGCCTGGTGCAGAAATCCATGGGCCAGAGCAACCTCGCCACAGAGGAGATCGAGCGGGACCTTCACCGCTCCCTGCCGGACCATCCTGCTTTCCAAAACCCCACCGGCATCGCCGCGCTCAGGCGCGTCCTCACTGCCTACGCTCATCGCAACCCAAAGATCGGATACTGTCAGGTGAGGACCACGTTGCGTGAGCAGTGAGGCGACATCAGTGCAGAGGACACACTGTCACACAATGGTTTCAGAAATACAGATTGTATATCATATAATTGTGAAACTGATTATCATGATTCTACACTAATATGGTAAAGTAAAAAACAGAGACCTCATATTGTCATTTGTTATGATTTTTTTATAATATTTTGAATTCAGTATTTACACAGACACTGTTGAAAGAGATTTTAAACCACTACACTAGAAGCCCCCAAGTATAAAAACACCAGTGGAAGTAGCAGCAGCAGAAGAAGGAGTAGTACTAGTAGTAGCAGTAGTAATATTAATTAATATTAGTACTCGTGGTGTAATAGTAGTCAAACTAGTAGTAATTGCAGTTTTGAATATGTCTTTGAATTAAAACAGACATGAAGTAAAAACTGTTCATGTTAAAGCAAATAGACAAATAAGATGAAACATTTAGAAATATTTAAAACTTCACTTTAGTTATGTCACATTAACTGAC
This sequence comes from Rachycentron canadum, assembly GCA_038496675.1. Classification (NCBI taxonomy): domain Eukaryota; kingdom Metazoa; phylum Chordata; class Actinopteri; order Carangiformes; family Rachycentridae; genus Rachycentron; species Rachycentron canadum. The sequence continues at coordinate 4,986,669 of CM076658.1, forward strand.
AAATATAATGATCTTAAATATTTTTATTTATTTAGAACATCATTTAAATGCAAATTTATTTAACCAGTTTATTGTAATTGCATTTAATTAATTAATCAAACACTGCGCACCAGGCTTGGATTTATCTGTTAATGTGTGGAAGGAAACATCTCTTGTCTCGTGTTAAATGGCCTCTGATCTTTGTGTTTGTTTGTTAAATCCTCCTCTCTCTGTCCAGTCTATGAACATCCTTGCCTCGGTGTTGCTGCTATACGCCAAAGAAGAAGAAGCCTTCTGGCTGCTGGTGGCTGTTTGTGAGAGGATGCTGCCCGACTACTTCAACCGCAGAGTCATAGGTGAGAGGCTGGGGGTCAAAAAGTCCACTATATTTACTCATAGTTAGGGCAGCAGCTGCTTGTTAAAAGGCACACGAGGTGTTAAAAGACATGTCACCACTGTTTTGTTTGTAGGAGCATTTAATGACACAAACTTCTGTTCATACTCTGAGGTTATTTTATCTAAACTGTTTGCTCCTCAGACACTAAAACAACTCAGTGCCTCTAAAATAAGAGCTTATTTCCTGTGTTTGTGAGGCTGTATATTTATGAGATGTAAGAAGCATTTGAAACAATTTCCTCTTCCTTTTAATGTCCAGATGTTTGTGGCCACCTCTTCATCTCTGACACAGTAGTGATTGTTGTATATTTGACAGATAAGGATGGACATTTATTCTTTTGTTAGTATTAACAATTTCCCTATTGATGACTCTGAAGAGACAAAGGCAGCACTGAACTTAGTCTATTAAGTGTGTGACACCATAAGTCTAATGAGACAACATGGATGTGGTTTGTGTTTTTAGGTCACACGCTGTGTTTAAACAGTCAGTAATTCTTAGTAAGATAAAATAATTATTGTTTTATCATATTAATATGATAAAATCACACGATCCCAGTTGTTCAGCAGGGTTGGGTTAAGAAACGACACTGAATTCCCTGAATGTTGATCTTTTGCTGCCATCTAGTGGTCAACATCATGTTCTTTGAGTATATAATCCCTCGTGAGTGTTTTTAAATCAGACCATATTCTCACAGGACTGCTGTGGGATATTTAACATGTCAGAATAATAAAATGAGTTAGAACAACCCTGACTCCAGTGTTTCCTCCTGCAGGAGCCCAGGTGGACCAGTCGGTGTTTGAGGAGCTGATCCAGGAGCGTCTGCCAGAGCTGGCTGAGCACGTTCCCGACCTCTCCTCCCTCTCTTCCGTCTCCCTCTCTTGGTTCCTCACCCTCTTCCTCAGCGTCCTGCCCTTTCACAGCGCCATCTGCGTGGTTGACTGCTTCTTCTTCCATGGAATCAAAGCCATCTTCCAGCTGGGTTTGGCTGTGCTGGAGGCCAACGCTGTTCAGCTCTCCGCCAGCATTGATGACGGACAGGCGCTTATGATTCTCACAAGGTAGATGCATGTGTTATAGTAGGACAGCGAGCAAATCTGATGTTTTCCAGTTTTTATTTCTGAAGCTGATGTACTCTGTTATTGAAGTTAATCTAAGTCACGCTCAGCTGCTAACTCAAACCTGTGCGCACAGATTCTTGCACAATAATTCTACGTCCAGATCTCAGATATTTCTAATAGCTTTTGTGCACATGTAGCAGTGTTGGCAGGTTGATTTTAAATCATCTCAATAGAGGACTGTTAGTAATTTGGTGCAAGAGGCCAATCAGAGAGGAGCCTGGTCACTCTAATTTAGATTTCTGAATGGTGCGATTGTGTTTATGTTTTGAAAATGTATAGATGAATAATTGTCAACCCTCTGCTTTACAGTTTTCTGGACCAGGTTGGAAGTAAGGAGTCGTCCTGTCCTCCGTCCTCGCCGCCTGCTGCAGAGGAGAGCAGCAGCAGCGACGCTGATAATCCTGCTGCAGGACACACAAACATCACTAACCTCATCAATGAGTCCTACGAGGTGAGAGCCACTTAGACAATGGTGTCTGATTGAAGTCACCGTTTTCTGAATTGATTCGTGCTACATATTATTTATTTTAACAATACATTCCTACCATTGGATAAGGGAGTGCTTGGCTAAATTTATCATCTACAGCTACACGTTCTTCATAATCAATGGAGGACGATGAAGTTTCACGTTATCCTCTGTTATGTGTGTTTTCTCCTGACAGAAATTTGGAGATCTGACCGTGCGGCAGATCGAGAGGCTGCGCTGTCGACACAGAATCCGGGTGCTGCAGTCTCACGAAGACACCACCAAAGAAAATGCTGTGAGCAAGCTGAAGCTTCTTAAAAGAAAATTTGAGGATATATCAGGGTGAAAGGATTTGATCTGATGTTTTATACAACCATCTTTCCTCTGTTTGTGTCTGTTCAGTTGAGATTGGTGGCTCCAGATGTTTCCATCACTCCAGAGATCCTGGCAGATGTCTATGACCTCTTCAAGGTATCTCCTTAACCCTCCGCCAATGAGGCTTATAATGAAAGCGAGCTTCTTCATAATTGTTTTTTTTTTTCCCCCTCCTCTGTCCAGACGGAGCACTTCATCAGTCTTTACTGGGGTGACAGCAGCTCTGCGGCAGCTGCGGAGGCGGCGGCGTGGACCTACGGTGACTCTGGTCGCTCCTACATGGAGCGGCAGTACCGGCTGGACCGTCCACAGTTCAAGAGCCTGTATGGGCTGCTGGTGCCATGGTCCGGCGGCTCAAACCAGCACACTGACACGGTGGCCAACCGCACCTTCACCCTGCTGGACCAGGATCGAGACAACCTGGTCACCTTCAGGGAGTTTGCTGGCTGGCTGGGTAAGTGAAGGAAAGGGAGGAACGTTGGATGACAAACCAAGCTGACACACATCTGTACTCATTGGACAAATAATCATGTGAAAAATGTCTGTCTCCTCACTTTCAGACACTTTGTACTGTGAAGAGCTGAATGAGAAAATACGGCTGCTGTATCGACTCCACATCCCTCCAGGTTGTTCAGTCTGTTGACACAGTCAAAGTCATTCAGAGTCTCTGCTGTAATTCAGTGATTAACTTTACTTTGTGTGTGTGCGTCTGCAGCTCTGACAGAAAGTGAGGATGACCCCGCTGTGATGAAGAGCCCTCTGCTGTCCACCAACAGACCCCTCTGTGTTAATCTGCCCTCAGGTCAGTCCACACTACTCCACACAACAAATCACAACTAAAGAAAACGTGTCACGTGTTTTGTTTTGCCTCATAGGTACGTGTGTGTGTGTGTAAATGAAATAAGTGTGACTGTTGTTCCAGGTGTTGAAGGTGAAGTGAAAGATTACCAGAAGCAGCTGAAGCAGATGCTGCAGGATCTGGTCAAAGAGAAGGAGAAGGATGTGGAGAAACCTCTGCCACTCATGAACCAGGTACAGGAAACATCCAGTTAGTGTGAGAAAACTCAGTGGCCCTCAGGAAAATCTGCTTCCTGTATTGGACCTCACATTTTCTTTAATACACGTATTTTTAAATGAAGCTTTCAATCCTTATCTGTGTAAAATCAAATTTATAGAATCTATTTAAAGCTAATATAAACAGAATTTGAATATTTCTGACACAGATACAGGCTGGCGATCTGTGTGTAGAGAGCCTGTCTCTCACCCACTGGAGGTGTAGTCTCATCTGTTGTGATCATCAAATATCTGATCGAGGGGCATAGTTCAGTATTTTCATTATCAATTATTCAGTTAACTAAAACTCTCAAGTTACTTCTTTAAATATCTTGTTTTAGCTTAACTCAAATTGAATGTACTTTTTAAAACGACTTTTTTGATGTTTCGATTATACTGATTAAGTATTATACGGGATTATAATAATAATAATTTTGGCCAATAGTTTTTTCACTAATCTGCTGGATTAAGGTGATGTAGCTGTATTCAGTGACGCCCAGATATAAACCCTCTCCATCTCTCCCTCCACAGCGGGAGTTCATCCAGTTCTGTAAAACCCTCTACAGCATGTTCCACGGTGACCCAGAGGAGAACGACCTCTTCCAGGCCATCGCGACGGTTACCAGCCTCGTGCTGCAGATCGGCGAGGCCGGCCACCGCGGGCACAGCTCGGGGTCAGAGGTCACAAGCCAAGAGGAGGCGATCGGAGCACAGCCCGCACAGGTGACCGCCGAAGATGCCGGCGGAGGCGACGGGAGCTCGGCGGCCGAGAAGGGCTGGACGGTCAGCTACGCTCAGATCCTGGCGTCGCTGCTGACCGAGCAGGCGCTGGTGAACTTTTTCGAGAAGCCGGTGGATCTGTCGGCACAGATCGTTGGGGCCAAGGAGAAGCAGTATCAGCAGCGGGTGGGTTTGCTCACACTGCAGCAAGGGAGCAGCTGACTGAAATGTGAACGGCGGAGCCACGACAGAAGCCAAACAACTCATGAAGAAAACCAGAGTATCAGTATCATTCGTCAAACTGTGACAGCCTTAAAGTTATCTGACATTTCTTACATCAGTAGTATGACTGACACAAGAGTCTGTGACGCCCTGATCCACTCCTGCCTGTAACTGACAACAGAGACAAGACTTTTTTTTTTTTTTTTGAGCCACAGAGTTTTCAAGCTATAAATCTCTAATGGTGATTTTGTGCTATGGACAATGATAAATTACAATTATTGCCTTCTTATGTCTTCTTACGAAGAAGCCTGCAGTTAGACTATGCTGTGAATAATCAGTCACCACTTTCACTCATTAAGGTACCCCTTTTAAAGTGTTTAGAACTTAACAAGTCATTTACTAATGCTTTATAGATTGGTTATAAGCCTTTTATTTAATTAGCTTTTGAGTTGTCAGTTTGTGAAACATCAGTCGGTCATTAACAGTGTCTCACTTTCTAATAAGTCATTAACAAAGTGCTTTCTCACTTCATATCAAGCCTACAACCAAAGTTAGTCATCTGTTGTTAAAAATGTAAATAAGTTAATAATAAAAAATGAAAAAAAACGATAAAACTCTCACTTTTCCGGGAGGTCAGAGGTCAAACATTCCTTCAGAGTTAAAAAGACAAGCAAATGTGTTGCTGGAGGAGGATGAAGGCTTTTCACGTATCTATAAAGTAGTAGTACATGATATAACTCAAACTCTTAATAAAGGCTGCCTTATTAAAAAGTTGTACTACTTATCATTACAAACAAGCATTAAGGACAAATCTAGCATGTGCTGAGTTTTGTTTTTTGTTTTTAACTAATTTTTATAACTTCTGTTTCCTTAATATGAAATGTTTTCACATGCACGCACCCAATTACAGATGTTTTCTAAACTTTTTCAAAATACTGGAAAATAATCTGCAGTGAACTGAAACTGTCACAGAGAAAAAGACAACACTGGTGAAATTGTCTTTCAAATAAAACACGTTGCTTAAAGACAACACTTTTCTTTTTGTTCTTCTTTAAAGAGCTGATAATCAGGCTGAAGTGTGAATTTGTTTTCAGTTCATTATTCACCTGTTTCCTATCTGTGAGAGGTTAGGGTCCCATCGTCCAACCTGAGAGCTACACTTGAACATTTGTCATGTCTATTCAATGAATACGCAGATTTCACAGTTGTTTTCTGGAAGTCAACTTACAACGACATGCACGGCTGCGTCGGTCTCACGCTGGTCACCATTTTTGCTTTTTTTTTAGTCCTAATTTTTCCTGCTCTGGGACCGAAAGATGACGTCCCTATTCTCGTCTGTTAGCACAACACCAGAGATGTGGGGCAGTGATTCAGAGGTCTGAAACAAGGGTAGAGAAAAACCACATTAATATGATACTCGAAGGTCAATTCTTTGAATACAGTGGCCTGAAAGTGTTGAAAGCTGGGCATGAAATGTTTGCAAATGCATTTCAGAATGAAGAGAAGGAGGCAGGGTGCTGCAGGAGCTTGGTGTGCTTTATTAGCTACTGATTAAAGGTAGAGGACGTGCCTTACCCCAGGACCTAAGTAATCGGAGGAAACAAAACACACATTCTACTAGTGGCCAGCCTTCAGTGTAAAGGAGGGAAGACTGAGGCTTGTCTCATACAACTCTTCAGGAGTGGTTTAATCATGGAGGAGGTAGATGGTAACTGACTCCTTGTAGGTTTCATTGTTTTAGTCATTTCCTTTCCCTCTCCATAGAACTTCCATTAAAGACACAATAGGAACTACTAGAGCCCATTGTTTTTTATGAGAAAATACTTTCTCGGTACAACTCGGACAAACAATGTTTTTTATATATTAAATATTTGTGAAATTTACAAAATAATGGGCCAGGATGTGTGGTAGTGACTCTTGCTTTTCCAAGACAGCGTCTTAGAACAGTTACATAATCTAAAATAGTAAAATAGTAGGCATAGTATGTATAATCAGAAATATTTATATGTGTCATGTCACGATGCTTGTGTCACATCCACAGGAAACGGGGGCAGCAGCATATGAGTGATGACAGACTTACCAATGAGGATTACAACACAATTCAAATACAGTCACAGAGCTACAAGAAACTAAAAGCTACACATTGCACGAAGCCACAGTTGTGATCACAGGAAGACCAATCAGTTTGCCCTGTGGATGTGTCGCGCCCACTCCGGAGGGATGATGGGCGGGCTTTGTCTTTAAATTGCTTCAACGTAGTTGGCAGGCAGCATGCCGGTCTTGCCGGTGCGCTGCACGGTACCGTACATCCACCCCTCGTCGATGGACTGCACGTTAACAATGACGTCACCATCCTTGAAGGACACCTCGTCATTGTCGGCTGCAGTGTAGTCATACATGGCACGCACGGTTTTCTGCAGAGAATAAAGAAACATCAGTCAGACTCAGGGTGTTTAAAGGGTGGGGGTTGGCGATTTTCTATATTTTTGTAAAAACACCATTAAAAAACACCACAACAAGAAATGAATTGATTGGTCTAACAAGATATTTTTTGCCTGTATGCACATATATCTCATTCCACTGAAGCACTAAGCCCCAGTGATGATGAACCTCACTCACTGACTGATGTGATTCTTCATTACGACACAAACACACTGCAGTTCATTGTGACTCAGCTCTAGTGTATTAATACACTGATGAAAACTGTCCAGACAAATGCACTTAAACTAAATGTAACTTTAAAGGAGAAACATCAGGCTCACTGCCCTGTCTGGCTGCAGTGATGCATCCCTTCGCTGCAGCATGATGAGAGATTCAGTTTTTATGGTGCTCTGACTTTTCCCTACTGGTGTGTGCAGTGTGTGCAGTGTGACGAGCTACTAACTCCAGTGGTAGAGGGGTGTGAGGGGATGGAGGACACTGTGGTCTGCTGGGTGGCCACTGATGATGACCTCTGCTGCAGCTCCACAGTCTTGGCCTGCTGGTAACCTGCAGATAGAAAAATCACAATACAAGACCACACAGATAAGACACAGTGTGTTCTGAGGTACTGTAACGAATAGATGTTTTATCTCTGGTGTAACACAATATTGCGTATAATGCACTTGTTTGTGGCAGCGAATGAAATCTGAACCTGAAATTCTGAATCATTACCAATAGAGGAGGTCATGAAGCCGTTGCTGTAGAGGGACATGTGGTGGTCAGCGTCCTGGGACATCTCAGACTTCTCATCAGCCTGGCCGCTCAAAGCGCTGGTGGAGCGGGAGTGCTCCTTGCTGCGGCGCTGAGCTTGCACTGTTGGAACAGCAACACAGGTGAGGAATTACTTGAGATGTAATATTACATTACATTATTCAAGCCGTGGCTGTAACAGACCTTTCAATTTAACACGGAGCTGCTCCTCAGATTTTGATTTAAATATTTGTTGGGGCGGAGCAGGACAGGTTACTATAAAACATCCTGAACTCGTTCGACCATCCACAGACCAGATTTCAGCGTTGCACAAAAAAAGCAATCCCTTGATGACATGAGGACAAACATGACTTAAATGATATCATCTCATCTCACCTGACATCATGTGCAGACTCCTGGACTGGATGTTGTCCTCAGCAGGGTCGTAGTCAAACACAGAGCCGGGGTTTGTGCGCCACACGCGCAGATCTGAAGGCACAGAGTCAAATAACACATCTCAGTTTGTGACATTAAAAGTATTTCAGCTTCAAGACAGACATTTAACAACATTTATAGCTGTTTTGAACGTGTTTCCAGGATCATTAACGATTCTTCTGTCATCCATTCAAAAATTTATTAAAGTTGTGACTTTCTAATTCAAACCTATGTTGTTTGAAAGAAGAAAAATATAAACAATATAAATATAAATATTTTTTCCAGATGGTAAAAATGTTCTTTGCAGAATATGGAAATAAAATGTCAAACTTAATCCAAAGGAGATGCTTAGAGTCAGTTGTATTAAATGAAAAAAGGCACCTACATGAGCCAAGTCTGCAGATCCTGTCAATGGGGGGATTTGGCCTTTCTAATGACTAATGATTGTGTATATGCTTGTAGCTGTACCAGTGATGGTCTCCTGGTCATGCTCCATGGCACGTCTCCTCTCCATCTCCACCACACGCCTCTGGATGCCACGGTAGCTGATGTCGCTGAAGTCCTGGGTGTTCTTCTTCACGCGGTCCATCACAGGGTCAGAGGTGGTGGGAGTGAAGCTGCCCTTGGTTTTCTCAAAGTCCTCGTGGTATCGAACCTGAAGCACACAAATCACAATGACAGTAAGTGTAACCAGTTTATACATGCAAGTACTACTCAGGAAATATATATATATTAAAATTCACTTTCTAAACAGTCAGTATTAACAGACATGAACCAATGAACATGGATTAAATGTCTAAAGCTTCAGGCCTTGTTTTTACCAGTTACATGCATGTATGTAATTTATTTGATCTGGAAAAACAGCAACATCACTTCAACAAAGTCTAATGTGGCAAGATACAGGAAGTCCAGTGATCAGACATGTTGTTTTCAAAGCGAGCACAGTGGTCATGTTCCTGTATCTCATCTGTTAAAATATTAAAATAACCAAGGCCAAAAAAAGCCAACAACGAATTGATCCAAATAAAAAGTACAAAGTCTCATATAGCTTTTCCCTCAGTGCTCAGCTCCATCGTTGCCAAAAAAACTAATCAATGAGTCACAGTGACTCAATCCCACACACAATGTCCTGCTGCTGTAAATACTTCCTGGCACACGCTGTGTATTAATCCCTTGCTCAAAATAGTCCTGCGTTTACTGCATTTTCAATCTATTTTACTGTTACTGTGCCTGTTTCTAACAAAAGTATATACGCATGAGCCATTTTTAAAGATTTATGTGGGACATCATGAACTATTGGCTGATGAAAGGAATAAAATAAAACATTGGCCTTATTCTTCAAGGAAAGAACTAGTTGGGAATTATAGAGTGGAAGTAACAAACATCCATAAAGTCTTACTCCAGAAATGATGCGCTGGGTCTCCCTGACGCGCCTCATCTCAGGTGTGTCCAGGACGAAGGCGGCCTTGCCCTGGACCTGCTTGCGGAAACTGTCAGAGTACAGCACCTGGTGGAGGAGCAGAGGATGCACGGTGAGTGCCTGCATGGCTTTCACACCTGAATCCATCATACAGTAGCTATTAGCATCCACAGCACAAAGGGTGTGGCAGAGAGAGTGAATGGTAAGAGGACACACACAGCTGCTGGCGCATTACTGGGATTTCAGATGAATGAATTAGCAGGGAGAGTTTTATTAAGAGGTTGACGTATTAAATGAAACAAGATTGCGTCCCAGTCTTCAGCCGGACAAGATGGAGTGGAGTAGTTTCAACAACAGGAGAGGTTAGCAGTGATGATGTGCACAGACACACCACAGCTGGTGGCATTAAACACATTTAAAAGAGGGCGCAGTGGGCAGAATTAATATGATTAACTAGAGCCAGGGGACAACTCAGTTAGAAAAGGGTTAACGTGGGGTTGAAGTAGAACAGTTCTGAAGTAGAACATGTTCTTGCAGTGGTTCTGCAGGTACCGAGCTAATGTTTTCTTGGTTCCTTCTGACTCGCTCCATCTCTGGAGTGAACACCACAGGAGTTCCCTTGGCTGAACTGTCTTTATACAACACCTACAGGACAGAAGCACAGTGCCCCAAGGGGCCAGTCAGACACAATAAACCGTACACAGACCACACACCTATAGGACTGGTTTCATAGACTTGGATCAACCAACTTGGAGAAGATAGATGGATAGATAGATAGAAAGAGCAGGAAATTTTCAGGATTTATTAATCTCAGAGAAAAAAATTACTTTTTTATGTTTGTTTTGCTTTTGGAATATTTTTGACTAGAGTCTGAGAAATTGGTCCTATAGAGTGATTCACCCTGGCAGCTCCTGTCAAACAGCCAGGATCACTGCTGTAGACACAAATGTTGAGATAAACACACTCCTCATGACTCAGCAGGAGATTTAGTCATTTGCTGTGAAGTAGAAGTTAATTTAGCAGCACACGGGAGCTTTATGTGAAGAAAGCCGGGCTGCAGGTTAGAAAATATTGTATTCACAGGCCAAAGAGGAGGTTTTCACTTGACTTGAGGGGTGGATGGTTGAGGATTAAAGATGATTTGAAAAAGTAAAAGAACAGTAAAAAAAAAAAAAAAAAGAAAAGAAAAAAAAAAGAAATGGAAATGGATGGAAATGAAGGCTACATTAAAGTCAAGGTGGTGATGATGGCAGGGCTGGAGCTCAAGAAACTGCAGTCTATGCCTTGGATGTAGATGGATGTGCAAGAGGTGATGAGAGCATGAGATGATGGCAGAAGGGAGGGGAGGTAGCAAACAGGCTTATGAGGGGCATTATTGAAGGGCGCTACTGTCCACTCTCAACAGTTAGGAGCACACGTGGTTTGGTTTCGTTCCACTACCGAGCTGATGTGCCTCTGGGTTTGTTTGACCCGCTGCACCTCAGGGAGGTCCGGAATAGCTGTGGCTCGACCTAAAGAGTCCTTGTATTTTATCTACCCAACAGAGTTTGGGTTTTATGCAGAGAAAGTGGAGGGGAAAAAGAGTAAAGAGCATGTCAATGCGAGGCAATTGGAGGACAGAAAGACAAATAACACAGCACCAAAAAAAAGAAAAAAAAAAAGAAAAGAAAACACACAGCAGACATGAAACGTGGAATTAAACACATACATCATGTTTTCCTGAGAAATGAAGAAGCAGGTTATGTTAGAGACACAGTGGAGTTTAGCTCACCCCACGGGGCTCTTTGGTGTTATATCTGCATGGTGGGTTTGATGTGACATACACAAACACTTGAAACATCTAAATGATTGGTGAAGCCTCAGGAGATTTGTTATGGCAGTATGTGTGAGGGAGATGAAGAGTGAGGTAGACAAGGCAAATGAATGTACAGCACAGGGGGATACAGGGTCACTCTGTGGAGTACCATGCTAATATTTTGCTGATTGCGTTTAACTCTCTCCATCTCAGGGGTCTCTGATACTGCCGTGCCTTGTCCCACTCCTTCTTTGTATTGAAGCTTTAAAATAAAACAGCATAAAAAAGTCACATATCGTGGTAACACAATCAAAGACAGATTAGTTTTCAATCTGGGAAGGAAGGAAATGCAAAAAATAAAAAAAAAATAAATAAAAATGTGGGGGAATGGAGACTAATATTGGAATTTATGCTTTGGTAGAAATGTGAAGTCGAAATGAAGTCACCAACCAAAAAAGAATGACTGATGGATTTGAGTTAGGATGGAGGAAGGAAAAATGGTAATAAAAACATGGAAGGTAAAGTTTGGTAGAGTTTTAGACAAGTGGGAGAGGTCAGAGGTCATTTTGAGGAATGATTTTAAGGGGATAAAATAAAGATCACTGCAGGTCTGTTCCTCTACCAAGCTGATATTCTTCTGGGTTTCTCGGACCCGCTTCACCTCAGGGAGATCTGGTATGGCTGTGCCTTGACCCACAGAGTCCTTGTACTGTATCTGTCCATTGTATAAGTTAGACAGGTACAGAGTCAGACAGGGACCAACAAAAAAGACAGTATGTACTGTACACACAGACACGTCCATCCATTCTTAACAACAGACAATAAAAATTTAACATTCATATTGATTTTCATACATTTCACTGGTAGTTGAGTAGGTTGGGAATAAGTTAAGTTCTGCATGATCTGTTTTCAAAATGGATGATACGTTATTTAGTTTATTACATCTGGGTTTAGATGAGATGAATCATCATGAAGGAGATAAATCCTACAGACGCCTCCAACGTCTACTCATCAACTAAGACTAGTGAAAAGGAATGATTTATGAGGCTTAGTTAGGATGGGGGAGAGAAAATCTGTAGTAAAAACATGGGAGGTCAATCTGGTGGATTTTTTGATAAGTGGGAGAGGTCAGAGGTCATTTTGAGGAATGATTTTAAGGGGATAAAATGAGGATCACTGCAGGTCTGTTCCTCTACCAAGCTGATATTCTTCTGGGTTTCTCGGACCCGCTTCACCTCAGGGAGATCTGGTATGGCTGTGCCTTGACCCAGAGAGTCCTTGTACTTTACCTGCCCATTGTATAAGTTAGACAAGTACAGAGTCAGACAGGGACAAACAAAGAAGACAGTATGTACTGTACACACAGACACGTCCATCCATTCTTAACAACAGCAAACACTTTATAACAACAGACAATAAAAACATCATTCATATTGATTTTTTCATATATTTCACTGGTAGTTGAGTACGTTGGGAATAAGTTAAGTTCTGCATGATCTGTTTTCAAAATGGATGATACGTCATTTAGTTTATTACTTCAGGGTTTAGATGAGATGAATCGTCATGAATGAAATAAATCCTATAGACGCCTCAAACGTCCAACATCTACTCATCAACTAAGACTAGTAAAAAGGAATGATTTATGAGACTTCTATAGGATGGGGGAGGGAAAATCTGTAGTAAAAACACAGAGAGTTGAGTTTTCTAGACTTAGAAACAAGTGGGAGAGGTCAGAGGTCATTTTGAGGAATGATTTTAAGGGGATAAAATGAGGATCACTGCAGGTCTGTTCCTCTACCAAGCTGATATTCTTCTGGGTTTCTCGGACCCGCTTCATCTCAGGGAGATCTGGTATGGCTGTGCCTTGACCCAGAGACTCCTTGTACTTTACCTGCCCATTGTATAAGTTAGACAAGTACAGAGTCAGACAGGGACCAACAAAGAAGACAGTATGTACTGTACACACAGACACGTCCATCCATTCTTAACAAAAACATATGCTTTACAACAACTGACAACAAAAACGTATTAATTATATTGATTTTAACATATTTCATGGTTGTTGGACACGTTGGGAGAAAGTAAAGCTGGGGAAATATCTGGTTCCAAAAACAGATGATATGTCTTGATTTATGACTTCTGGGTTTAGATGAGATGAATTATCATGAAGGAAATAAATCCTACAGACGCCTCAAACTCCCAATATCTTGTCATCAACTAAGACTAGTGAAAAGGAATGATTTATGAGGCTTAGTTAGGATGGGGGAGGGAAAATCTGCAAAAAAAAAAACATGGGAGGTCAATCTGGTGGATTTTTTGATAAGTGGGAGAGGTCAGAGGTCATTTTGAGGAATGATTTTAAGGGGATAAAATGAGGATCACTGCAGGTCTGTTCCTCTACCAAGCTGATATTCTTCTGGGTTTCTCGGACCCGCTTCATCTCAGGGAGATCTGGTATGGCTGTGCCTTGACCCAGAGAGTCCTTGTACTGTATCTGCCCATTGTATAAGTTAGACAAGTACAGAGTCAGATAGGGACAAACAAAGAAGACAGTATGTACTGTACACACAGACACGTCCATCCATTCTTAACAACTTTTACGAATGTTGTCAAAAACATAGGGGCTTCGGGGACTCTGTAAAATCCTATAATTAGTGAAAAAAAATAACAGTAAAAATAAGAAGTAAAAAGCTTGGTTGAAAATGGTCATTGGAGGAGATTACATGTGAAAAGAGCTCTGGTTAAATTCACTAGATAAGGAAGGAATATGGGGGGAGGACTGGTGGAGGAGGAGATGAGGGAGGGCAGGGTCACTCTGTGGAGTACCGTGCTAATGTTCTGCTGGTTGCGTTTAACTCTCTCCATCTCAGGGGTCTCGGGTAAAGCTGTTCCTCCTCCCAAATCCTCTTTGTAGTGAATCTTTACGTGGATGAGGAATGAAAGCAACAACCAGTGATTAGCCTGATTGTAACTCTTGGTTATCGAGGACTAGCAGCTTCATTACGTTTACCTGCCTCTCGTGAGCAGTTTTTTTTTTTTTTCTAACTAAAACATTGAATGATGCATATAAAACAACATTTAAATGAACAAATAATCTGGACAGTGTCTGGACACATACACAACAACACGGTACAGTGAACAAAGTATTTAACAACACCCAAGCTCTGCACTAACAACTACAGAACAAACCGTCAAGGGTTAGTTGCACGAGTTAAAATGCGGCATATTTGAAAAAGTTAAATAATATCTATTTGGTCCACAGAAATAAGGGCTGCATATCAGGGTTTGTTAAGATAAGGAAAGAAAGTCAAAAAATTCAAGGAAAAATGTAAGAAAAAAAAAAAAGTGTTATTAGAAGATGTTATCCAAAAAAAAGTATATATTATGGAGTAGATACCAAGCTGAAATTCTTTGTATTCTCCTTAACACGGAGCATTTCAGGAGTGTCCTTAACAGTAGACACTTTGCCCTTTATGTTTTTAAGGTCAATCTGGTATTGCAGCTACAGAGAGAAAAACAAAAGTGCAGTTAAAATGTTTCACAATGACACAGAGGTAAAATAAAAAAACTTGACGAGTACTTATACTTTTTACGATGAACAAAAGACGTTTATCTTAGCTATGTTTTCTCGTGAAAACTGAGTATAATATACTCTACTGCTCTGAGTACAAACACAAAACACTTTTACGCAATTCAACTAAAGAACACCATACAAACGACAATCCACTAACAGTACAGAAGTTTAAAGTATTAAAGATAATACTTTACAGCAGACACAGAGACATACACAGAGCCACCAGACACAGGAAGAACCTCTGAAATCTGACTACAACGGTCAAAGACATGTTGCACCTGTGAGACCCGGAGCAATTCATCTTTTACATATATTACTTACAGTGCTGAAGTTCCTCTGGTTCTCACGGACTCTCTGCATCTCCGGAGTATCCAGTACTGGTACATAGTGAGACATGGTCTTCTCAGCCTCCTCTTTGTACTTTTTCTGTTGGACACGGACGCAATCGGCAGAATCTCAATTAGTGTCCAGATACGTGGGTAAACAAACTAGAAGGAGGTTTTTTTTTTTCCAATCTCAGAGTGTAGAAATGGGTCCGCTTAATTACCTGACTGACAATGTTCCTCATCTGCTGAGCATGGATGATGTCCGGGGTGTCGATGACAGTCGTGTAGCTGGCTCTGTCCATCTCAGCAGTTTGCTTGTACTTAGTCTACGGGACAAAAAAAAATGTCAGTCGGCACAAATTCTGATCTTAACTTATGTAAATGCGACTGATGTCTCAACATTATAAGACAATTAATTCAGACCTGGCTGAGGATGTCAGTAGCGTTCCTGGCCCTCATGAAGTCGGGGGTGTCTGTAGCCAAAGCCAACATTCCCTTGCCCTTAATCTCGTGCTCCAGTGCCTTCTTGTACTCTCTCTGTAAATGTTACAGGAGACAGAGCATTAAAATTCAAGTGCTCACTAAAAGCAGATACAACTGGCAGATTACTCTAAATGACAAGACTTCTACTCATTCATACTGGGGGGGGGGGGCTGCAAAACCATGTGGCCTGGGGGGAGTGGTGAATATAGAAAGTTAGGCGAAATTAGGATTCATTTAAAGAAATAAATGTAATAAAAAGGTAATTGAACAGCAGACTGTGTGTGAAGCTCCACTCAAAGCTGAAAAATAAAACAGCAGTGGTTAAGGATAGTCTGTTAAAGCAAAATTAGTTATTTTCAAAAGTATGTTTTCTGTCAATTTTATTATTTTTATTTATTATTTCAATTTATTTATCAAAAAAATATCTGAACTGCTTTTCAGGCTACTGTATCTTGCACTCCAAAGATGAATCTAACAAGCACCCAGAGCATATCATCACAAAATGCACCAAAGTTAAAATTTGGTGCTGTCTGAACCACAGCAGGCAGCATCTTTTTCAATTCTTTCTTTATTGCAGGTGGGCCATTGTTTCCTACATGAGCAATAAATATATGGACTGTAAAAACAGACAATAAAATCCTGAAAAAATACACTATTATATATATGTTTAGTCATAACAGACAATAAAAGAAGACATGCTCTGAGTATAGGAGCGGAAAAAAAAAATCACAGGAACATTAGTGTTGTCATGAAGCAGGGAAACAAACCCAGCATTTGCCCTTTTAGTGTGATGAAGAAGCTTAATTAAGAGGGGATGAGATTCAGCAGGTGATGCACCACAAGCGGGATTGTGGGAAGTCACTCGGATGAGAGTGTGATGCCATCTCCATCACCTCTCAGTCAGTCGTACCTCACACAGGATTTGAGTGGCATTCCTTGCTCTCAAAAGCTCCGGAGTTTCCTCCAGTGCAGTTAGCCCTTTACCCTTCACTCCCTCTTCTAGATCCTTCCTGTACTCTTTCTACAGGACGGCAGAAGAACAGAGAAACTGCAGACAAGGGCACACAGGCAGGCCAGGCCAAGGCATACATACAGACGGTACAGCTCTGCTGCTTGCCCTTTGAGCTCAAAGTCACCAGGTCTCCCCCGGTAGAGTTTAGGTCTATCATATTACAATTCAAAAAGTTAAGATTGTTCCGATCACATTTTCACAGAGAGAGAGAGAGAGACAGGAGACACTGGTGACTTTGGCAAAAATCCTGATAAAAGATAAGGTGAACCACATTTTATCAGATAGAAAGTAGAACCAAAGACACATCAAAACAATTCAACTCAATATTTCAACTCAAAAACATTGCTGCATGATTCAAATCACTACATGCATACATGCAGACATTTGAACATAAAGCAGTGCCTAGTCATCAACTAGATGAAGGGTGGGCTGTGATATTAGGAATCCAACATGTCAATAGATACAGATATAAATACAAAGAATACTAACTACTAACAAGTCACACAATGGACAAGGAGGATGGATAAAGGTTGCATGATTAATATGAGTTTAAGTCCATGTAGTAAATCATGCAAAAGAATCAAAACAATATGGATGGACCTACAGGAGGGAAGGAAACACTCTTGAGATTAAAAACAAAAGGTAGTGTAAAGAAAGAGGGGCTGTGGTTGTGATATAGTCTTTAGTATGATTATAAAGCATGGGTGAGGTAAATAGGGGAAGCTATCAGGGATAAATTATCCTTTCGTTACCTCACTGGCTATTTTGGTGGCGTGCCTGACATGTATCATGGCAGGGGTGACCTCCAAGCCTGAGAGGTTCTTGCCCCTCATGTGTTCCTCAAAGTCCTTCTTATAGTCTTTCTATTGGTCGCAGAGATAAGACAGGGGACAGACAGAGCTCAGATACCCACATGCAGGCAGTGCTGGTTCACAATGCAGATACCTCATCCTGGTCC
Organism: Rachycentron canadum; assembly: GCA_038496675.1. Classification (NCBI taxonomy): domain Eukaryota; kingdom Metazoa; phylum Chordata; class Actinopteri; order Carangiformes; family Rachycentridae; genus Rachycentron; species Rachycentron canadum. The sequence goes on from CM076658.1 coordinate 5,004,173, forward strand.
ACATCATTCTGCTTATAAATGACACCCATCTCTGTACCTGCAGTCTCTAATGTGTCTGAGTGCATGTGTGAATGTGGAAGACGTCTTTATTCTGATAAAGCAGCTTTCATGTTTTGAGTCTGTGTTTAACAATGGAATCAAATCAAACTCATCAAATTATTTAAATTTAACACTGTAAAAATTTATAATCCACGCTGCGTCCAACATATACGTTACCTTTGTCTTCGTCATGAGAGGACGATTAAGATGTCACTTATATCATACAAAGTATTAGGGAACAATAAACAAGGCATTGGGTAAGTTTCATTTTAACACATTTTACACTGCCTTGTTCCAGTTTTTTAGAGACAACAAGTGGGAATATAAAATGGTAGAGTGGAAATTTAGTATGATTAAACTGTAAAAGAAAAGTCTAACTAATATGTACAAAAACAGTGTTGATTAAGTAAACTGGCATTAAAGGCACTGTAAAATGCTTTCCAAACTTCAAAAATGTTCTGTAAGTCTAATATAAACAATAGCTTGACATCCAACAAGCTGAAGCATATCAATATATACCAAGAGGCAATACGATACAGGTTAATATAAAGGCAGGCGGTAAAGAGTCTTTTCTTTGATCGGAGAGAGGCCTGTAATGGACACTGTTTGTAGCTACATGAAACACGGAGGTGAAAGACAGAGTATTTACCTGGCTCTGCATGTGCTGGGCCTCCTTTGCAGTCACATATGTGGGTGTCTCAAAGTCCAACATGGGCTTGCCCTTCTCCTTCTCATACTTCTCCTTGTATTTCACCTGAAGCAGCCACACAAAAATATAATTTTCAAAGGGCAGCTTGAAAAATATTATGCAGGTCCATTATGCAATGGTTTTCATTCATTCATTCATTTCTGTACACCACAATATCATATAGAAAAACTGTAAGAGGTGTTTGAGTTGTATAAACTATCATAGCAAGAAAAACTGCATTTAACTCATAATGATAATGTACAAAAATATTATCGGATGTTCATGCTGATGTTTTACAAGACTCAGGCATGTTTCAGTAGTTTAATAATTTAATTATTACTTATATTGTATAGACATTGTATAGACATAAATGGAAATATACGACTGAGACAGTCTAAAACACTACACCATAAAGTACAAAAAAATAAAAGTCACAAACAAAAACAGTAAATATAATTAGCTAAAGCTTGCTTATTAAAATTGAATTAATATTTCTACATAAAAAAGCCTGCATGTAAAATTTTTTTTTGTTTTACTGAGGAATAATCTTTGTGCAGGTGCAGATTTTTTTGTGACACAATTCAAATTTAAAATCATAGATAGCTTAAAGCTAATTTACCACCTACTTGTATGTTATGTTCCCCCAACTTAAATTACAAACAAATTAAAGCAACAACATCATCATGTACGAGCAGGAAATGGAAACATGAGATGCAGCTATGGAATACACATCTGTAGAAGAACGTGGTTAACATTTGAAACCCACAGCAGTGTTTTTGGAAGAGTGCAGTGTCTGTTGACCCCCAGAGTCTGTACCACTTACGTTGCTCTGAAGTTCAGAGGCCTCCTTGAGATGGAGCTGCTCTGGTGTGTCAGGAATCATATGGTAGTGACCCTTACTCTCCTCAAATTTCTTCTTGTAGCAGTACTACAGGGGAATTCCCAGTCAAGTAAGAGAGCTCAGTACAGCAAACATTTACTCCCATCCATTACATTATATTTTATGAAAGAAACAAAAACAGTAACTTTATAACTGTGAAAACAGCTTTTAGCAGCGTCAAGAATATGACATCCTCACAAAACAATGAGTGAGAATTAAAAATGGGAGTTAAAAGTTGTGGGGAAAAGGATCTAAAATCAGTGCAGGAGCACACATATTTGTGTTTAGTGATCATTAATAAAAGAGAAGTTTTGTGCAAACTACAGGAGGGGAAAAAAATCCAACTTAAAAGGTGAAAAAGTAGAGGTTATAGAAGGTGATAGTATGGGAGGGTCAAGGGTGAGAGGGGTGGGTAAGGATCACTACCAGATGGCTATTTGAATGATGGAGCTTAGTGAATAAATCCATGAATCCGGAGCATGTGTGTTGTTACTGTTGTATGACGTAGGGGTGAGGGAAACACTGAGTTCAGACAGATTTCAGTGAAGTGCAGAGGGTGCACTGAAATTGAACTGACGCACATCAGTTTCTTGGGTGAGAATATGAGAGGGTTAAAAGGCTGATGGTGTCTTACGTCGCTGGACAGTTTGCTGGTGCTCAGGCTGTGCTGCATGGATAGAGACTCGGCCATGTCAGTCACAGGCTTGTGGATCTTCTTCAGGTCACTCTTGTACTTCACCTGCGGATGGTGATAATTTGTGATTACAAATGGACGTATTTTAGTTGTATGATATAGGTATGGAAATACATTCCTGCCAAATTTTAGTTTGATTTAGAGATTATTCAGTTTTGAAAGCTTGTTTTATTCATTCATTTTGATTTTATCTTATTAAATACACATATAGTGACTTATACTTGCAGACAAATGTAGACACAAAAACTAAGCCATTAATACTAATTAATACTAATAAACTAAGCCATAATAGAGGAAGTGCATTGTGAAAGTCCCTCTTGCTAAGTGGTGAATTTGGCTTTGCTTTCAACATCCCTTTAAACAGCATGACATTAAAAGGCGTCTGTGAGTTTGTTTCACTGTCCCCAAACACCATCTGTGTTGTTTGACATAATGTTTGAAATGAAATAGAGAGATGCAGCTTATGTGAGCACCTACCTCACTAGCCAGCACATTGGCATCCTTCATCGTCTTGTAAATCTTACTTTCCTTCAGGTCATATTGTGGTCTCTTTCCTTTCATTTCCTTGTCAAACTTCTCCTTGTACTTCAACTAATAGGGCGGGATAAACATGTGAGAGTTAGTGTTGGTGGTTAGGTGGGAGACAAAAACCATCGGTAGATTTACTTAGTAACTCCCTCGTATTGGAAATGCTTAAAGGAAAACATAATGCTTTTTTATAGTGTATAAAAAGGGATAGGTGACTGATGTCTTATAGATGGTTTTGTGCTTTGGCTACAATCTGCTCATTATTAACACCCAACTTTAGCTTGTATCCCTTGTTATACAAGAAAACAACTACACTCAAACTGTGTATCTTCTAAAAATCATTAATTTTTCCATGCATCAATTAATTTCTTAATTTTTATTCCGCAATTATAGTGATAATTAGTCCCAGAGGGCAAGAGAGTCTCAAAGGGCATGTTCACATCTGCGTTTTGGTTCCAGGCTTGAGAGGAAAATCATGCATTGTTGTAATTTATTAAGTTTTTGGTCTTTCTGCTTTACAAGAAATGACAGAAATCATTGGACATTTTTTGGTGCCTCACTGTCTACCTGCGACATCAGCATTATTCGGGCATCTGGGGATAAATATTCATTCCAGAGCTTTGCTTAATCGCAATCAAAGTCCTTTTCTCTCTGGTGGTCAATTGGATTAACCGTTGGTTATAAGCACATGGTTTGTTGTAGATAACAAGGACAGCAAGTGAATATCTATAAGTGTCATTCTGTTGTTGGGCCGCATTTGTTTGTAAATGCAAACATCCACAATCCTCTCAGTCAAAAGCTGGTCAGCTGTGGAGACGCCCTCAGATGGTGTTCACACTTAATGTCGTGCAACCAGTTGTAACCAGTTTGTGCATGGACTCATACTTGACATTAAAATGCATCTCCGTGAGTCTCAACTGACAATTTGTGATCCAGCTCCTATTTAATTTAATCTTTTGGCAACCACTGCTAAGCTGTGATTGTTGTTGAAGTTGACTATATGAGCCTTTTTCTGCACATTAATGTTGACGCTGCTTTATGTTACTAAGTGGTAACGTTTAATGCTGTTTCTTGAGCAGTGCTCGCTTGGTGCAAAGTGTGAGTCTAATATGGCGTTTTGTGATCCACATGAACAGAAAGTGTACTTCATATATAATTACGTATATATGGAAGAGGTAAGGTGTGCGTATGATTGTGCTTGTGTTTAAATCTGGATTGTTCTTTCAAATCAGCAGATTAACCAGCTTTAGACACTGTCTATGAAAAAACGTGCAAAACTAATGAATTAAGATGCACTTTAAGATGCACTTTTAACACATTTTAAAATTTTCACCAACATTTCAGAAACTACACTATTTTCTAGTGTTCAGACCAAAAAGTAAGGCACTCAGCATAGTTGACTAATTGTGTTCAATTCTGAAAAACCCTTCCATTTTCGCATTCAGAGACAAGGGAGAAAAGTGGGAAAATTAGAAAAATGTTAAACAAAATAAATATAAAAGATTGATTAGCCTTCATTGTCACCTGTGCAACTAATGCAGCAATGTTTGTCTGTGCTTAGCAACGAGCCAGAGCTTGTTAGGGAAACAAAAAAGCAAAGGGTGCACACAATCCTAAACTCAAAATAATAACATCTGACAATCCTGCAGTAAAATAAGAACTAATGACTGACAGTCAGTCAACAGACAAATGCAAAGGGAACAGATGGACAGAGGAGACACACAGATAGTAGCGGCCCTTCGGTTTCAGGGCATGAACCTCCTTACATCACTAGTCACGGCACTCATTTTCTTAATGTGGCGCATCAGGGGGGTATCATATGAAGCAGCTCCATGGAGGGAGGCCTTGGCCTCCACCTACAAAGTGCAGTGAGATGGAGGGATGAGAACACACAGACTAGGAAATTATGGAAGGAGAGTGTAGAGAGCAGAAAAGAGGAGTAAGCAGAGTAAAGTATAGAAGGATGAGGGAGCAGTGTAGGAGGACAGGTGTAAGGATGGGGGTGGCACATGAGCAATGATATGAGCAGTTAAACATGTAAATCTCCTTTCATGGAGTCACAATGGCAGATGAAGACATGGATTATAATGCAGGATGGCAGAGGAAGCACTATGAAAGAGCTGCTAGTTCTACCGTTAGCCCTACAAGACTGCTGCTAAGCATCTACCACAGCAATACTAGTCTGCAAATATTAGTTTATGTAAGCTGGTCTGACAATGACACCCAGGCAGCTGATCTTTGCAGGTGTAATATGACTTCCACTGATTCCACTTGTCATGAATTTAAAACAAATAAGGGACAATTTTTCTAACAGATGATGATTGTAGAGAACCAGAGGGAAACTGCACGACTGGCCCAGGGCTTCAGGAGACAGATGGTTGATTTTGTTTTGTGTACCTGGCTGTTCAGCTTGGACACCTCAGTGGCCAGAGTGATGTCTGGGCGGTGGACCAGAGAGCCTCCACGGCTTGCCTCCTCACGGGCCTTGTCACGGTAGCCGATCTGATGGACATGAGACCAAACAAGAATCAGTGGACCACGAACAAGGTGTTTTTATTTATTTATCTTTTTTTTGTCTTTCGATGTTCTTTGGTGGAAAGTCATCATTGTTGCAGTGATTGTGTAGATGCACTTTTAGTCCATCAGTGGTGGGAGAACACCAATTTTCTCATGTGTTGTTTTTGTTTTTTAAGTGATGCAATATACAGTGTTTGTGCTGCTTCGCTGGCATCCTTTTCATTAGAGATGGCATCTACTTGATAATTACCTCACTGATAAGTTTGGCAGCCTGGGTAGCCTTCCTTATGTCAGGGCGGTCAGCCACAGTAGTGTAGTGCAGTTTGGCTTTGGCATCCTTCTTGTAAGCAACCTGTGACATTGGGTCGAAGAGCAGACAGGTTAGACGAGATATTATGCTTTAGTGTCACTTATGTGCCATCGACTGAACAGCAAATGAAAAGAGGAAAAAGGAGAGATGGTGAAACTATCTCAACCTGGAGATTTCATGCATTAAAAACTTTATTTCAGTACAATTGTTGAGATGACTCACGTTGCTCTGAGTCTTGGCCACGTCAATGGCATGCTGAACATCAGGTGGAACAGTCATGTTGTTGTACACTGACTTGCCCTTCTCCTTCTCAAACTTTGCTTTATATACTTTCTGTGAAGAGAGAATGGAAGGTCAAGGCCAGCAGCACCAAAGGAGCTGAGGTTTCTGAAATGCCTGAGCTGATTTTATAAAAAGAAAGAGAGGAAATTGTACCCCGCTGACAAGCTTGTTGACCTCCTTGCTGTGGGCTGTGTCACGGGTCTCAGACAGAGTAGTGAATGAGCCAGACTGCATTTCCTTCTTACTGGCCTCCTTGTATTTGCTCTGAGGAAGAGAATAGAGAACTTACACAACCCATATTGTTGTAGTCATAAAAGCATTAGTTTCAGTCTGATATATAGTTTTCCAAAGTGTATAAATTCTAGTGAGCAGTTTTTACCTCCGATGCCAGAGTTCGCACAGCCTTGGCATGGAGGATTTGAGGAGTGTCCAGGACAGGCATGTAGTGGCCCTTTTCCTTCTCATACTTATGTTTGTATTTCACCTGAAAGGCAGAAATGAATGAAACATTCGTGTTAAGCATGTTAAACAATACATTCTGTAGTAGACTTTTTTGAGATAAGGTTTGTCCTTCGTTAATTTCAACTTACATAACTGGCCATTTCAGCATTTTTCAAGCACAGGAGGGTGTACTTATCATCAACAACAGGTATCACGCAGCCCTTCAGCATCTCTTTGTCATACTTGTACTCAACCTGTGGGTGAAAAAAATTGGAGAAAAATTAGAAAATTTCATTGCATGTTGCTAATTAAATTACACATATAAAGAAGAAACAACAACTTACATCACTCTGCTGCAAGGAGTTCTTGGCAGCATTGACAAAGTCAGGTCTGTCTGTTGTCCAGATCCATTTGTTCTTGGTGGCTTCGTACTTTTTCTTGTAGTCAAGCTAAAAATGTACAAAAAATGTATTTCATGAATATTTTCAGGTATTTTAAGTTCAACAATAATAATAAAGGCCCATAGAAATTCACCCGTACCATCATTAAAGACACTTACATTGGTGATGTTCTTGTAGGCCTCCTTGGCAGCACGGATTGAATGAGCCTCAGGGTCCATGTTGATCTGAGCCTTGCTCTTCTCGTACACCTCTTTGTACTTCAGCTGCAAGATGCAAGAAAAATACGATCATGAGGCATCAAACATAAAAATGCATTTCATATTTTGGTGGAGCCAATCTGTGTGAGACTTACATTGCTGGTGATCTCCTTGACCTTCTTCATGTGCTGTTGGTATGGTGTGTCATAAGGCAAGGTGTATCCCTTAGCCTTGGTCTTGTTGTACTCCATCTTGTAGATGATCTGAGGTGTAATAACAACCACATGGTGAGTGATTATTAAATTAAAAACAAACCAGAATAGATAAAAACATGGATGGGATGAAACTAAAGCAAAACAAAACACAAAAACTTACATCACTGATCTTCTTGCTTCGCTTGTGGACCTCATACTCAGGAGTCTCCAGAACAGAAGTGAACTTGTCCTTGGCACGTTCATACTGCTCCCTGTACCTCCACTGATGGAGGAGAATAATGTGTAAACACAAGAAAGTCAGCATCACTCATAATCAATTTGCTGTTGATTGTATTCATGTCTCTTCTGATTAGTTTTGTGTCTAATTTGTGGAGCTAATGACAAAAACTATCCCAGAAAAGGGCTGAATAAATTTGTAAAATAGAGACGCTGAAAAGACAGAACAAAACTGTTCCACTGAGACAGACAAAAAGCCACATTTCAGTGTCAAATGATGTCAATTCAGATGAAGGCATTGTCACTTTCTATTATTACTTAATAAAACTAAGGTGTAAAAACTATTTGATTAAGTTGTTTATAATTTACTGTTCTATAAGAGCAAAGTATAAAACAGTTAACTCACTATTTCAAAAAAAATTATTATACAAATGATCTAATAATAATAATAACAATAATAAATGTATATAGAGTGTGAAGTGATGCTATGCATATGTTTATTGAACATGCTTTATGAAACATGCACAAACACATAGCGAGTTATTTTCCAGATGAAAATGAAGACAAGACACGTGTTACCACCATACAGTCGTGACAGTCTGCAGTGCCCACGTAGTTCATGGTGAACGTCAGTCCATCTTATGCTATTGCTCACTGAATCTAAAGCTGCCATATAGAGTGGCTTCAATAAAGATGAGGTTTACTCTGTTGAACACAGTGAAAGTCAATTATCTCCAACCAAAAACATAAAGGAAGAAAACTACAATCTATACTTTGACTTTAACAAATAACTTACTGTAGAACAGGTGACTAAGGTACAGATGAATTATATCTTATATGTCTGCAGAAGCTGAAAATGTGTAATCAGCTGAATTATTGACTCTGGACAACTGCTGGACAACTACTGCACTGCATTTTAAGATGAGTTAAAGGTTTGTTAATCAATGAGACATGAGTAGTAGTGAGTAGGAGATGGAGGGATTAAAGTATGAAAGACAAAGGTGGAACATGTGGAAGTTAAATCCCCTTTAGGAGTAAAATGAGATGAATGGAGTGAAAGAAAACCCTGTCCAGAAACAACCAGGGGGAACAACATAACTGATGTTCCTATTCGACTGTGAGTCTTAAAACTACACAGTGTTTATTTTCTGCCTGTTTGTGGACAAGGATCAAAGGCTGTGGCTGTTTACCTTACTGCCCATAGTGGACTGGTAAAGGGCTGTGAGGATGTCAGGGCGGAGTAGCTCATTGCAGCCACTCTTTAGTAGATCCTTTGCTCTGGCTTTATATTTTACCTGTTCACACACACACACACACGACATACACACACACACAGCATGCCACAGTTAAGGACAGGCAAAAAACAGCAGTGACACTGGAGGACTGGAGAACTACTCCGGAGATCCAAGTGTGACGCAAAGGTGTTTGTCCTCATCTGTGCCCTCAGAGTGACAGAAATCACTTCCTCAAGATTTGTTGCTTGGTTGGGACAGACCCATAATTTAATAGGCCTAATTTATTCATCAGCGAAAGAGCTGCCTTTCAGATGGCACAGATATAGGTGAGTCCTGCTCACTCAAGATAACCTTCCAGCTGCTATTTGAGTGGCTCTGTTTACAACAACCTGGAAGAAAGAAGGAGAACGAGTAGACGCTGATCCAGAGAGAGAGAGAAATTTAACGTGTTGGAAGAGTCATGCGAAGACGACCACCAGCAGGTCTGACGACAACCTCATGCACCAGTGTCAGAGGTCTGGAGGACCGGACTGGAGGTAGCAGTAGTGGAAGCAGGCCGGTCGTACAACATGACCAGAGCGTTTACCTGGCTCATCTTCCTGTTCTCCCTGGCCAGTTGGTATCTAGGATCATCTGTGGTTATGGTGAACTTATCCTTGGTCTTCTCATAATTAGCTCTGTAGGCCCTCTGCTCAGAATGTCAGAAGGTAGTTAAGGACAAATATCCAGAAAACAATGCACACGGTTGCGTGATGAGACTTCTCCAGGGAAAAAGAAAGGTTAAAACAAGTTGATATGAAGAGCAAAAGAAACTTTTTAAACAATTGATATTAGGGTTAAAAATAACAAACGCAGTTCATAAACATTATAGGAAATTATCAAATTGTACTAGAGTTCACACTCTTTTACCTCCAAGCTGAGAGTCCAATAGAGAAAGCACAGAGATAAAGAAATATGATCAATAATAATGATTCAAAAAACTAATTGTTAACTAACATTTTTGCTAAAAAAAACCCCAAAAATTTCTCATAAATTGCACTGGGTTAAAGAATGAAAGGACTCACGTTGTTAATGAGAACCGAAGCGTGCTTCACAGCCTCGAAGAAGGGAGTGTCGCAGGTATACTTGAAGTTTCCTCTGTTCTTCTCAAAGGAGGCTTTGTATAGTCTCTGTGACCAAGAAATAATATTGTTATTAGGAACATGCAGAAAATATGGAGCATTGTATTTCATGTACAATTACATAAAAGAAAATAATAAATGAATAAAATAAATAAATGTTTTTACAGCAATTAAAGCAAATCAATTTATAACAAATATTCAATTATGAGTTAAATCAATCCCTCACCTCACTGTACAGAGACTTGTTCTTCTCAGCCCGCAGCAGCTCAGGTGTGTCCCACACATAGCAGCCAATACCCTTCAGCCAATCCAGGTCCTCCTTGTACTTGACCTAAAAAAAGACATTGAAATGGATTTCATTAAAAAAAAAAAAAAAACACCCTATGTCAGTGATAAAATGTAAATGTTTTAACACAGTGTGCATTAGTTAAGTCAATAGTACTCACACTGCTGACGTTATCATTGACAATTCTGCTGAAGAAGAACTCAGGGCGGTCGGGGATGGACTTCCATGTGCCCAGAGAGGTAATGTACTTCTCCCTGTATTTAACCTGTGGAAGAACGATGGAGGTAAAAACAGTAAGAGAGCTCAAATCAAAGTGGTTACAAACAATTTGTGACGAATGTATAACACGATCAACAATCAACCAGCTAATTTGTAATCGCTTACCTCACTGATATCATCAGTGACTCTGCGGTGGTAGATGATGTCCAGAGCATCCTTGACTGTGTGGTAGTGGCCCTTGGAAAGCTCAAATGTCTCTTTGTAGCGCAGCTGAAGACAGGTAGAAGATGATATGTCAGAAGATGCACTGATGTAAATGTTATTGTTGGCAGTAAAGGTTTCTCAATGAGCACACTCACATCACTGGACTGGAGGTAGGATTTCTTGGCACGGATCAGGAGAGGTGTATCAGCGATGGCGGTGTACCTGTGCTTCATCTTCTCATACTGTTCTTTGTACTTGTTCTAAGGGAATGAAATTCATGTTACACATCAGAAATTTATTTCGGAAGGGAGTTGGATAATTCAACATATTGTGCAAAAAGTTCTCAGTAATATCATAAGTAATATCACAAACACTATTAACACACTCTCATTTAAATTCCAGAGAGATGAGGGGTACTCAAATTACTATAGCCCACTGCTAAACACCAAGGAGACCAAGGATAATAATAGATAGATATGAGGAAGGGGAAGACTTACATCACTGTAGACAACTTTCATTTTCCTTGCATGTCCCATGTTTGGAGTTTCCATTTCTTGAGTAAAATGAGCTCTTTGCTTAGCAGCCAGATCTGTGTACAGGTACTGCAGAGAAACAGTCAAAGTAATCATTAGATTATTAGAAAAATAACATAAATCTATGTGAAACAATTCATTCATTAGTTGATGCTGTATCTGAACTTGCTTTGTTAGTCAGCTGCTGGGCCCATTTGACTCTCTTGATGTCCAAAGAGTCTGCAGGGCTGCTGATCTTCGCCATGTCCTCCTTGCTCTGTGCTTTGTAGATCATCTGAAAAAAAGTCAAGCACAACAAAAATAAGAAGTCAGTTATTTTCAACAAACAATTTTCCATTCAAATAATGTGATGAAAATATGTTTGTTTGCTAACAACTCACATTGCTCATGTGGGTCTTGAGCTCAGTCACACGTTTGTACTCTGGAGTGTCCAGGACCACAGAGAAGTTAGCAAGGTTCTTCTTCGCCTCCACTGGATAGCTCACCTATAAAAGTAACACCCAACACAAATGATCATGGCATCACTGTGGCAAGTTGAATATGTACCGAAGATGAAGCAAACTGATATAATGAACTATTCCATCCAAAAGGAAACATACCCTGAATTTGCTGATGTTGCGGACACGGACCATCTCTGGGGTGTCATACAGGAAACAGCCAACGCCTCTCAGCCACATCAGATCCTCTTTGTATTTCAGCTAAAAACACAAAATGATTTTTACAAACAAGGTCTCAAAATTGATTTTGTCAAACTTGTGTCTCTTTTCGCCATACCTCGCTGGTGATGTCATTGACATGGTAGCAGTGCATCAGCTCGGGTGTAATGGGCATAGAGATCAGCTGGCCTCTGCTGTTGTAGTATTTCTCTTTGTACCACAGCTAGGATAAGAAGGGAACAAGAATGTGGCATAAATACAACATACTATTTAACTCCATGAAGGTAAGTACATTAAAAACAGCAGGAGCATGAATGATGATATGATGATAATGTGAGAATGGTTCCATACGTCACTGAGGTGCTCCTGGTTCATCTTGACTTGTCTGATGTCAGGGGTGTCGTAGGTTGTGTGGATCTTGTCCTTTTGCTTGTGGTACACCTCACGATACAGACGCTGTGGAAAGGAAGAAGGCGACATATGAGCTTGTTTCATCAAGTAAAGGTGATATAAGGTAGTAATGTAAATGCTAATGAGTCTGGTTCAACACCACCGGCAGTGTGCTATCTTACCTCATTGATGATCTTGTTAGCTTTTCTTGTGTTGACAAAGTTGACACCCTCTGGATGAAGAGTGTATCCCTTAGCCTTCGTCATCTCATAGGCCTCCTTGTACTTGACCTACACAAATTAATTGTGATTATTCAGTAGCATCAAACTACTAGAATATCATCAGAGCATAATAGCTGTCAAAAGAACAAGAACAAGATTACTGATTGGTTCACGAAAATGAAATACTTACATTGCTGGCAACGATGCTGTTTGCCTTAACCTGCTTGATGAGCGGGGTGTCGTGGGGCAGGGAGTAACCAGTCGGCATGAAGTTCTTGTTGGCCTCTTTGTACCAGTTCTGAAAGTAGCCAACACAACCGGGTAAGATACAATATACAGAAACACACATACTGAAAACCCTGAGGGCAAACCAGAGGGACCATGTCCTATTTTTTAGCTATTTACTTTCTGAATGTGATATTTATTACACCGACAACTGTGCCAGTGCAAAATGATTATTTATGTATCCGAAATCAAAAAAGACTATTCACTATAACATAAACAACAGAGCATGTACCGTGTAGGGTGATCCTTATATCCCCAACAGCAGACTTTACTGACAGTAATTCCTAAACAAGTAAACTGAATGTGAAGGAATATTAACTTACATCGCTCTGGATGTAGTTAGCTAAACGTGCCCTTTCTGTTTCAACGGTAACAGCAGGAGCAGTGTTTGTTCCCTTGACGTTGGCGTTGTAATCATAGCGGTAGTGCAGCTGTAAAAAGGAGAGAAAAGAAGAGATGTGAGGTCAGAATATTCTAGTTGTATCATTAAATACAGATAGCGAAAAGAAATTTTTACTGGTCACTTACTTCACTCAGGTTCTGGGCATTCTGCTTGGCCGTCTCATACACTGGAGTCTCCGTCACCACTGAATAGTCCTTGAAGGCCTCAACACCCTTGGCTCTGTACTTGTTCTGGGGTAAAGATACAAGAATGTGACGATCAACATTGCTTCTAAATAGGTAGTAAGACAGTTTTATAGAGGATTGATTTACTGGACGAGAAGTTAATATAGACACTGTGTAACAAAGAGAAGAGAAATATGAAAAAGTTATACTGTTGTTACACTAGTTATACTAATGAAGAATGAATATGACTGACCTCACTCTGAAGGTCACCAGCACGCTTGACACGAAGAATCTCTGGTGTGTCCCAGGCATAGCAGCCAATACCCTTCAGCCAGTTGAGATCATCCTTGTAGAAGATCTGGGGAAAGCACACAATGAAAACCAGAAGTTAAGTGACTTTTGACGGTTTGACAGTTTACAGTTGGTTGGAACCTCAAAACCTTCAAAAAGTGTGAAAAAAATTGGCTAAATTTATTCTCGTAATTTTGAATTCAGCCACAAGTAGCTGCATATTTTGTATGTAACTCCTGTGCCTATGCAGTAGAAAGCACAGAATAACAGGCTGAGGTCAGTTACTCACGTCACTGAGCTGCTCGTTGACTTTGCGTGCCTGGACGTACATCTGCATGTCAGGCAGACACATCCACTGGTGCAGATACTTGCGGTAGTGGATTCCGCTGACTGTGGACTGGGTGTTGCGGGCAGACAAAATCTCCAACATGTCTGGTGGGATGTGGTTCTTGGCCTTGGTCTTCTCATAGTTCTCCCTGTACAGACGCTGTAGAGATGGAAATAACATGGTTATTTCATTGGTTATGCATTTTATTTATTTCATTTAAAAAATGTGGATAAGATAAAATGGCAAAACAAATTGAACTTACATCCAGGACCAGCTTTCCAGCTTTGACGCAGCGAGCAGTTGCAGGATCATCCTCAAGAGATTTGGGCAGACTGTAGAGGGATTTGAACTTCTCATAATCCTCCTTGTACTTCACCTAAAGGGGCAACATGATTCGTATTGTCTCTTAATGGTCAATACTCAAACCGATGTGTGAAGAAAATTCCAGCATGGCTAAAACATGGACTGAAATGAACACAACTCAAAGTTGAACTCACGCCGCTGAGAATGATCTTCTGTTGCTTGGCATGTTGCAGGGCATTTGCGTCATGTGGAATCTGGTAGCTCTTGGCTTTGATTTTGTCCCAGGCAGCAGTGTAGTTTTTCTGTTGAGAATTCAGAACATTATAATCACATAAACAGAAAAAAACACACGAAGCTGATATCTTAAATCAGATATGTCTATCTTTACTTACGTTGCTGAAGAAGTGTTTAAAGTTGTTGCATCTGGCGTAGTCGTAGGTATCCAGAACAGTGGTATACAGGTGCTTCTCCTTATGATAAGCCTCCCTGTAGTTGAGCTGTCGAGGACAATTGTTTAATTAATGGACTCAATTGGAGAAAAACTCAAATAACATACAGTCATACGTTATAACACACACATATATACAATATATATGTATAAGTTCAGGTCACTCACATCACTGGCCCAGGTGTGACCCAGAACAGCAGTCACATAAACTGGGGTGTCTGTCACAATGGAGTAATTGTTGAACTCTTTCTTGGCCTCATCTCTGTATTTAAGCTGTAAGAGAAGACATTACATGGGTAAATTTTTTAAATGCTATGATGATTTAAAAAATAGCACCTTGACTCAAAAAACCATAAACTGTGGATAATGTTTCTAAATGTTTCCTGTGATCTTCCATGTTGTTACTCACATCGCTCTGCAGCTCGTAAGACTTCTTGGCACGAAGAATCTCAGGTGTGTCCCAGACATAGCAACCGATGCCCTTCATCCAGTTAAGGTCATCCTTGTAGTAAACCTATTAAATTTCAATAGTAAAAAGCACAAATTATGTGTTACCTTAAGTGCACTGCCTGTTTATGTAACATAATATTTTCCAACAACCTGTGACAGACAGCTTTGTCCAGCTGTCTGTCACAGGATGCTGCACAGCGATCAAGCACAAGCAGCAGATACAGACTGTGAAGAAGGACCTACATCACTGAGAATCTCGTTGGTCTTGCGGGCACGAATGGCATCCTCCTGGTCAGGGTGGCAAGTCCACTGGTGCAGGTAGGTGCGGTAGATGACGTCGCTCAGCATATCCTGGCAGCGCTTAGCTACCTGGTTAGCAATGACGTCAGGTGGGATGTGGGTCTTGGTCTTGGTATGATGGTAGTCCTTGTGGTAGAGTCGCTGTAAAGATATGAGCGATTATTGAAATTGCTATTGAAATTATGAAATCAATCAATCAAATATAAACGATAAGTGGTTTATAACAAATGCTTAAAATGATAAATGAAGAAGATTCGTAGACTGTTGATGCATCCTGGAGTAACATATCATTTAAAGTGTGTCACTGACATGTCTTGTTGTACAGTGTAAAAGTATTAAGGTACCCTGATATATTGGAATAAATGGAGAAATTATTAACAATATCTTACCAGTCCCTTGTTCTTCTCCTGGTCTCCACAGCGCATCACCTCAGGGAAATCAACCAGGGTTCCAGCCATGTAGTGACCCTTGGCCTTCTCATGGGCGTCCTTGTACTTGGTCTAGTAGGATGCAAAATAATAAAAGTCTGAATTGAATTTTGTTTCCATACTATAAGAAGAGATTCCCTGTGCTTTTGCCTCATCTGCACTGACAACTGTAAAGACATAAAAAGCACTCACATCACTAGCAATGTCCCTGCTCTTCCTTCCGCTGACAAGGGGGATATATTTATGGTCCAGCTGGTAGCCTGCAGCCTTGGAATCATCCCAGTGCTGTTTGTAGAGTTTCTGAAATTACACAAAAATAGACACAAGGTTAAAAAAAATAGGCAGATAACATATATGATACATAATCTGGAAAAAGATGACATTATTGAATATGCTAATTATCTAAAATTACCTCACTGATGATCTTAGACACCTCCCTGCTATGGGCCAGTTGAGGTGTGTCATCTGAACCAATGTAATGACCCTTTTCTGCATTGAATGTCTCTTTGTACTTCAGCTGTAGTAGGGAAAAAAATAACATAATTTAGATTAAATAATTGTTTATTCATATGCATTTAGAATTTTAGCAATTTAAATGTTTTAAATGTTAGATTTTGACATACATCACTGAGGTTGGCAGCATTTGTCTTTGCCAAGAGGATTTCAGGGCGGTCCACAACCAGGGTGAATTTTCCAAAGCCATCTATGGCATTCTTTTTGTAAAGCCTCTGCAAATAAAATTACAGCATAAAGATGAGACACAGCGATGTGACAGCAAAATGATTGAAACGAAACATAACTGAATCAAAAGACAAAAACATACTTCATTGAGAATCTCCTGGGCCTTCTTCACTTTGACATGGTGAACAGAGTCAGCTGGCATCCATCCGCAGCCACGAATCCATTCCAGGTCAGCCTTATACACAAACTGAAGACGCAAACAAAGACATTTCAGTGGGTTACGAAGAAGAGAATTCCCTTTCAATTTATTGTACAAATATGATAAACAAGTCCTAGCTTGGCTTGGTTCTCGATAGCACTCACGTCGCTTTGAAGATCATATGCTTTGCGGGCCTGGATGACGTCATTCTGGTCTGGCAGACAAGTCCACTGGTGCAGGCGAGTTCTGTAATTGTCATCATTGACTTGGATCTGGCATTTCTTGGCCAGTTCAAACTGAAGCATGTCCACTGGAAGGTGGAACTTGGTCTTGGACTTGTTGAAGTCCTTCTTGTAGAGGGCGTCACTAGCAATCCTGGCTGAGTTGAGAGCCAGCATGATCAGAGGGTCGTCTTCCACACAGCGAGCACCAATGTGGTGGCCGACCTGCCTACGGTATCCCTCAAGATAATTGTGCTGCAGGACACAAGCAAATCATCAACTCCATCACAATTTGTTCTCAGGTAATTAAGCAAATAGCAAATGACCCTATTATGAAACAAACAAACAAATGTAAATTTGTCTAGCTACTCACTTTACTCTGAATTTTCGTTGTCATGATGCACTGCTTGATTGGCACAGAATCCCCAGGCACGAAGTACCCTGTGGCTTTGACCGAGTCCCAAGCTTTGGTGTACAATTTCTACAAGAGATTATAAATGCATATTATATGGTTATCATAATGGATTAATTATGAAGCAGATAATAAGAGGGACTGACGATGTTGAACTGAAATATGCAGCAAATATATGACATAAGGAGTCAATTTACCGGGTGAACGTTCTTAGCCACCTCTCTGGCTGTGGCAAGACCTGGAGTGTCCACCAGTGAGTACTTGGTCTTGTCCACGTGCCAGGCTTCACGGTACTTGGCCTGAATAGAGTGAGAAACCCACATTTAGTGAAAATAAAGAAAACACGCACACACAAAAAGCTGCAAACATTTGCCATTACTATTTACTATTTTTGCATCATGTGGTATCAGTGAAAAGAGGACTTAAGGATATCCAGTCAGGAACTGAAAAACAGAGAGAGACATCCTCACCTCATTGAGGACATCAGCAGCGTTCTTGGCACAGACCAAGTCGACTCTGTCAGCTGGAACTGTGAATTTCTGGTCATCCAGCTTGACACGGTAGCCTCTCTGTATAAAAGCAGAAAAGACAAAGTAAGAAAGTAGCTGATGATCTATCGGTACCTATATTGTTTAAAACATTTTGCAATTGCATATGATTGTAATTTTTACAAGTATTGGCAAAGTCAAAGTGAAGTTAAATAGTAAGCAGACTTACATCAGCCAGGATCTTCTGTGCATGCTTCACCTTTATAACATCCACACACTCATGTGGAATCCAACCACATCCACGTAACCACTCCACGTCAGCTTTGTACACAGCCTGAGGAAAAAGATTTATTTCATGTAATTTATGCAGACAACAATCACAATGTGAAGGATTTTTATTTTTATTTTTATTAAATTAAAAAAAAAATCTCCTTGTGCTCTACCATAAACTTACATCACTTTGAAGATCATAGGCCTTTCTGGCCTGGACCACGTCGTTGGAGTCTGGCAGACAAGTCCACTGATGCAAATAAGTTCTATAGTTGAAGTCATTGACTTGAATCTGGCATTTCTTGGCCAGCTCAAGTGTCAGCATATCCACGGGCAATTTGAACTTGGTCTTGGACTTGTTGAAGTCCTTCTTGTACAGAGCATCACTAGCAATCTTGGCTGAGTTCATAGCCAGCATAATCAGAGGGTCGTCTTGCACACAGCGAGCACCAATGTGGTGGCCGACCTGCTTACGGTATCCATCTTTGTACTTGTACTAAACGAGAAGAATTGAAAGATTAGACAAAATTCTGCAAAGAGCCAACTTATAAATTTTGCTGTAATCAAACCTTATCCATAGTTTTTTTCTTACATCACTGATAATGTCTCTAGAAGCTCTAGCCTTCAGCACAGAGATAGCATCCTCCTTGATGTGATAGCCCTTAGCCTTCTGGTCGTCCCATGCCTTTGTGTACAGTTTCTGCACAGAACAAAGAATCATGAGAAAAACTCATTCTGTTTTGAGTAATACATTTTAAAGAATGGGAAAGGTTTATGTAAATCTATGTATTACAAATTTACATTGCTGATGTTGATAGCATTGGCCTTGGACAGTTCAATGGTGGGGGTGTCATGGGGCAAGTGAATGGTGAGCTTCTCTTTATCCCAGACTTCCCTATATTTCCTCTGTCAGAAAAGAAAAAAAAAAACATTAACTTCTTTTTTTGACACATTCATTCATACAAATATCTGTACAAAGTATTTCGTTTTAGGCTTTAAATTCACCAGAGGAACGTCAAAAAACTTTATTACTCACGTCACTGAGGATGTCAGAGTTTTGCTTGGACAAGACAATAGCTGGGAGGTCTACAACACTGGTGAATTTGACAGTGCTTGGAGGCTGGCGGTAGAGCCTTTCATTAAGAATAGCCTGGGCATTTCTTGCTTTGATGACGTCCACAGAGTCCTGAGGTGACCAGCCACATCCCCTCAGCCATTCCAGATCAGCTTTGTATACGGCCTGAAAAACAAATATGAAAGGTTGTCGATGTGCATTTTTGTGACTGCAGGGTGTCTTAAAGATGGATATATGGATTTCATTAACATTCGTTGGATGCAGACTTTGGTTAAATATGTAAATAAAAGTAGTAAAAGTAGTAACTGACAGATATACAGACCTCAACGACCCTAAGCAACACATGGTAAGATAGTAATTTCACTGTACGTAGTAAACATACTAATTTCTATAATGGCAGTGACACTTTTTTATACAAGTAGGTATACAAGTAGGATAAGAGCTTACAACACATTCCAAACAATCCTTCTTTACTTCATCTACTTTCCACTTACGTCACTCTGTAAGTCGTAGACCTTTCTAGCCTGGACCACATCATTGGAGTCAGGCAGGCATGTCCACTGGTGTAGGTGAGTTCTGTAGTTGAAGTCATTGACTTGGATCTGGCATTTCTTAGCCAGTTCAAGTGTCAGCATGTCCACTGGCAGGTGGAACTTGGTCTTTGACTTGTTGAAGTCCTTCTTATAGATGTTGTCACTGGAAATCTTGGCTACATGAGCGGCCAACATAATCAGTGGGTCGTCCTTGACACTAAGGGCACCAATGTGATGGCCACACTGCTTGCGGAAACCAGCCTTGTATTTGTACTGAAAATTTGAGATGGAAATAATTTTAGCATTTACCAAATAAAAATCATTGCTGTAAAATGATTAAAAAAAAATTGAAAAGGGAACAGGGAAAACATTTGAAACAGAAATACAGACTTACATCACTGATGATGTTTCGGGAGTGTTTGGCTGATAAAACAGAAATTGCATCCTTGGGAAGGAAGTAGCCTTTGCTGATGGTGTCCATATAGCCTTCACGATAATATTTCTAGTGAAACAACAACGATGCTGTCAAGTTATCTGGAGCTGACAATAATTACAGTAGATTGTAAAAATTCCTGACATGCTATATAACTACATGGAGAGGCACTGCATTACCAGACTGGTGTTGAGTTTATTCTGTTTGGCCAGGATGACCTCAGGGGTGTCAGGCATGACATGAATGGTGGTCTTATCCTTCTCCCAGGCAGCAATATATGCTTTCTGTAAACAGCATATAAACAGGCTTTAGTGTAATGTGTCTCTATCGCAGAACAAACAGAGCTTTGTCAAAAACAAGTTGTACTTTTTTTGTCAAACAAAGGGAACTGCTTAAAAATATTGATAAAAATAAACAATAAAATACATTGCAATAATATCAAATAAGAA
Organism: Rachycentron canadum; assembly: GCA_038496675.1. Classification (NCBI taxonomy): domain Eukaryota; kingdom Metazoa; phylum Chordata; class Actinopteri; order Carangiformes; family Rachycentridae; genus Rachycentron; species Rachycentron canadum. The sequence goes on from CM076658.1 coordinate 5,024,607, forward strand.
GTATTATCTATACCTTGTCCATGGTCTGTGCATTGGCCTGTGCAAGGGCATATGGCATGTCACATGTGTTGGCAGTGAACTTGAATTTGCTGGGATGCTGGCGGTACTTCCTCTCACTCAGGATGTCTGCTGCTTTCTTGGCCTTCTCCACATCGACTGACCCTATTGGTACCCAACCTGTGCCCTTGATCCATTCCATGTCAGCCTTATATACAGCCTAGAAGGGGGACAAGAGGGGTCACAGTGAGTTTCAAAATAATATGAATGCAACGTTGAGCAAACAGATTATGACATTACTCACATCACTCTGCAGGTCGTATGCCTTCCTGGCCTGGACCACATCGTTGGAGTCGGGCAGGCAGGTCCAGTTGTGCAGATGAGTTCTGTAGTTGAAGTCATTGACTTGGATCTGGCATTTCTTGGCCAGCTCAAGATTCAGCATGTCCACTGGGAGGTGGAACTTGGTCTTGGACTTGTTAAAGTCCTTCTTGTACAGAGCATCACTAGCAATCTTGGCTGAGTTCAGAGCCAGCATGATCAGAGGGTCGTCTTGCACACAGCGAGCACCAATGTGGTGGCCGACCTGCCTACGATATCCTGTCTTGTACTTGTACTGCATAGAGAGAAAGAGTGCAGTAATAGTAAAGGGGAAAATCACAAGAAAACATCGAAATGCAAGAGGAAAGAATTAGATGTTACATACATCACTGATGATTTCTCTTCCATGTTTGGCAGCAATAACAGAGACAGCATCAGCCTTAAGGTCATAGCCCTTTCTGAACATGTCCTCAACACCTTGTCTGTACAGTTTCTGGAAAGGAAAAAAAATAGATTAATTATAAAATACAGATCATGATGCATATGACATTGATATTCACCGACAAAACAGACCAAACATACCTTGCTGATGTTGTATGCATTAGCTTTAGAAAGCAACAGCTCTGGCATGTCGGGGGTTACATGAGTCTTAACCTTGTCTGCCTCCCAAGCAGAAATGTAGTCCCTCTGTGGTGAGAAAGCGAAAAAAGAAAAGAAAAAACACAAATTGTAATCACCAGATAAAGACTCGATGTTCAAAATTTGTACAAGAAGGATATGAGTTTTCTATTTACCTTGTTCATGATATCAGCATTAGTTTTGGCTAAGACCATGGGCATGGAGGACATGTCAGTTGTATATTTCAATGTGTCTGGTTTCAGCTTGTAGAGACGATCACTGAGAATGTTTCCAGCATTCTTGGCCTTCAACACATCCAGTGAACCAATAGGGATCCATCCTACACCGACAATCTCATCCAAGTCAGCTTTGTATACAGCCTGGAGGGAAAAGCAAATGCATGTAACATTAAAACACATGAGTACAGCGAACATGGCATAGCATGATGAGATATGTTAAATATGTCACAAAAGTGCTTACATCACTCTGCAGGTCGTATGCCTTCCTGGCCTGGACCACATCGTTGGAGTCGGGCAGGCAGGTCCAGTTGTGCAGATGAGTTCTGTAGTTGAAGTCATTGACTTGGATCTGGCATTTCTTGGCCAGCTCAAGATTCAGCATGTCCACTGGGAGGTGGAACTTGGTCTTGGACTTGTTGAAGTCCTTCTTGTACAGAACATCACTGGCGATCTTGCCTGAGTTCAGAGCCAACATGACCAGGGGGTCATCCTGGATGCTGAGGGCACCGATGTGGTGGCCGACCTGCTTACGGTATCCTGTCTTGTACTTGTACTGGTGAGATCAGCAGAAAAAGCTATGTTATAACTAGAACATCTCTTGCATTGTGTCTTATTCCAGTGTGTTAATCATGAAAAGAGATACTGTATAAGTCACTCACATCACTGACGATGTCCCTGGAGGCCTTTGCAGATTTGACAGAGATTGCATCTGGAGGGAGGAAATAGCCCTTTCTAATTGCTTCCTCAAAACCTTGTCTGTATTGTTTCTGCAAAGAAAGATATAAATGAATACATTTTCTGTATGAAAAATTAGATTTTTTATTGGTTGAAGTATCTACTTAAAAAGAGAAAATATACAAAATGAATATATAAATGGAGGTCTTATTAGAGGCATTTAAAAAAGCTTTATGAGTCCATGCTCACAACCCTTAGACAATTCAAGATGATGATCTCAAACCACTTCATCTTAGTGTGCAAATGCTTTCACTGAGTATTTTTCTCTTTTGAATTTTAACTGTGTATTTCGGCGAATGAGGGATACCTCAATGATTTTCAAGGTTTAAATAAATAATTGAAATGAAAAAAATATTCCTGTCATGTGCAAAAATAATTATACTAACCCTGCTCATGTTGAAAGCATTCTGCTGAGAGAGGAGAATCTCAGGAGTGTCAGGATTGATATGCAGCTTGGTCTTTTCCTTCTCCCATGCATCAATGTAGAGACGCTGGAATAAATCACAAATAATCCCAGTGTTAAATATACTATTAACTAAAGATATATACACCAAGCAAATCAAGATAATGATGAATTCTACCTTGTTCATGGTCAAGGCATTATTCTTTGCCAGTACAATGTCCATGGAATCTGTGGGGCAGGTGAAGGGAACAGTGCTGGGGTGCTGGCGGTACTTCCTCTCACTCAAGATCTCTGCAGATTTCTTGGCTTTCTCCACGTCAAGTGAGCCAATGGGGACCCAGCCCAGGCCCTGGAGCCACTTCAGGTCAGCTTTGTAGACAGCCTATGAAGGGCATTAGCATAGAATTTAATTTGTGACACATTCTGTGGTATGAACATAGAATACAAGACTGTCAGAAACAAAATTGCCTGAATACTACACTCACATCACTCTGTAGGTCGTAAGCATGTCTGGCCTGGACGACATCATTGGAGTCTGGCAGACAAGTCCAGTTGTGCAAACGGGTGATGTAGTTGGCGTGGTTGACCTGAATCTGGCATTTCTTGGCCAGCTCAAGATTCAGCATGTCCACTGGGAGGTGGAACTTGGTCTTGGACTTGTTGAAGTCCTTCTTGTATAGAACATCACTGGCGATCTTGCCTGAGTTCAGAGCCAGCATGACCAGAGGGTCGTCCTGGATGCTGCGAGCACCGATGTGGTGACCGACCTGCTTACGATATCCTGTTTTGTACTTGTACTGGAAGAAAAAATAAATAATGTAATTATTCTTAAAAAGTTACACACACACTTTGTACAATGGCATAAGATAAAAAAAAATGTATAAAACATAATTAGCTGCATTCAGTAAAATGCATGACATCTATCCAATAAGAAAAAATAGAGAGTGCTACATCTAAAATTCTCATCTGCTGTACAATATAATGGATTAACTGTCACTTTTAACTTTTCAGTTCAAAACAAAACATCATAGACACTTACATCACTGGCAATGTCTCTGGAGGCTCTAGCTGCGAGGATGGAAATGGCATCATTGCGCAGATCATAGCCCTTTTTCTTGGCATCTTCATTTGCCTGTTTGTACCGTTTCTGTAAACAAACACAGTGACTTTAGCATATAAATGTGCCATTGAAAGTAATCCATAAACAACAGCAGCTGTACCACCTTAACAGTTTAATTTTTCACGTACCAAGCTGTAGTTGTAACTGTTCGCCTTGGCTAGAAGAACATCCATAGCATCGGGCATGACGTGGATCTTTGTCTTCTCATTCTCCCAGGCGTCAATATATGCTTTCTGCATTCACAGATACAAACAACATGAGAATTTACTGACACTATGATCTCTACATTTATGCATTTTTATGATTAACTCATTTCCTTATCATATTCATGTAAAGTTAACAAAGTAGCCTGATATTATATTAAACAATTATTTAAGTAGGATTTCATACCTTGTTCATGACCTGGGCGTTGGCCTTTGCCAACACCATGGGCATGTCTTCAGTAGTGCCTATGAATTTGTAGTTGCTGGGGTGCTGACGATACTTTTTCTCGCTCAGGATCTCACCAGCTTTCTTCGCCTTCTCAACATCCAGTGAACCTATTGGCACCCATCCGATACCCTGCAGCATCTTCAGATCCTCCTTGTAGACAGCCTGGACAAAACAAAACAAGCAGGTTTATAACAGGGGAAGTTTTCCGAAACTTTAAAAATATACTTGATAACTTTATACAAGGATTCATACTCACATCACTCTGCAGGCTGTAAGCATGTCTGGCCTGGACCACATCGTTGGAGTCTGGCAGACAAGTCCAGTTGTGCAAACGGGTGATGTAGTTGGCGTGGTTGACCTGAATCTGGTTCTTCTTGGCCAGTTCAAAGGCCATCATGTCCACTGGGAGGTGGAACTTGGTCTTGGACTTGTTGAAGTCCTTCTTGTACAGAGCATCACTGGCGATCTTGGCTGAGTTCAGAGCCAGCATGAGCAGAGGGTCGTCCTGGATGCTGAGGGCGCCAATGTGGTGACCGACCTGCTTACGATATCCTGTCTTGTACTTGTACTAAAAGAGCAAGTGTGAGATATTTGATAATTAAACTCTGGTCAGGGGAAAACATAAGAAATTATATAGTAGTAGACAGAAGGCTGTACAGTATAGAAATACCACACAGACACTTACATCACTAGCAATAGCAGTGGAGGCTTTGGCAGCCTGAACTGAAATGGCATCAGCATGAAGATTATGGCCCTTCTTCTTGGACAGCTCATTGTCCAATTTATACAGTTTCTGAAGAGAGAAAAGGAAAAGAAGTGACTTTAAAATTAATATATTACTACAATGATTAGAAGTGGTGCTCTTTTATGTTTGTTAGACTGTATAAGTGTTGTGTTTATCATTGGACATAAAGTACTGTGCAAAAGTTTTAGGGATTTAATGTAATTACTTTCTTTACAATGAAATTCTTTAAAATAAAATGTTCACTGCACTTTGTATGATGTTGATTAATATTAATATAAATAATAATAATAGACCTATAGCTAAAAAAATGATTGAGGCAATTGTGTAGGAAAATGAAGGTATTACACTGTACCTCGCTGTAATTTCTCTTGTTTACTTTGGCCAGAACAATGTCCATTGCATCAGGCATGACGTGGATTGTTGTCTTGTCTTTCTCCCAGGCTTTGATGTAGGATTGCTAAAAACCAAAATATACTTGGTTCATCAACAAAAATAATAGAAAGTACATTTCTGTTCATTTCATGATCAGTCCTATCCAGTACCTTATCCATGATCTGGTTGTTGGCAGTGGCCAGAGTCAGATCCATGGAATGCATATCCTTGGTGAATTTGAAGTTGCTAATGTGTTGACGGTATAGTTTCTCACTCAAGGCCTTGCCAGCTGTTCTTGCTTTCTCCACATCCAGCGATCCAATAGGAACCCATCCTATTCCTCTTATGAAGTTTTGATACTCACTCTTGTACTGGTTCTGAGGGCGAATATCAACAGAAACAGTAGTTCTTCACAATGCAGCACAGGTACGCACAGTAATGGAAATATTAATGTGAAACTTATAACACTCTCTACATACATCACTGGCAATAAACTGCATGTTGCGAGCCAGTTCCAGGTTCATGGCATCAGGCAATACTGTGTAGTGGGAGATAATGTGCTTGTATCCAGCCATAGTTTGAACAGCAGAGGCATGTTTGGCATGGACCACACTCATCATGTCCACTGGGGTGTGGTACTTCAGCTTGGACTTGTGGTAGTCCTTCTTGTAGTTCTTGTCACTCTGTATTTTGGCCACCTCCATGTAGTGAACCAGCAGAGGATCGTCCTGGAGGCTGCGGAAGCCAACGTGGTGACCTCTGGCCTTCTCGTAAGCCAACTTGTACTTGTACTGTGACAGCAAACATACATTTTGTCACTCACAGAGTCTATACTGTTAGTTATAGCAGCTATATTGTGAATATTGATGTGATACAGGAAGCTTTTTATAACTTACATTACTGGCAATGGTTGTGCCAGACTTGGCAGCTACAATGGGGATGGCATCTGCTTTGAGGTTGTAGCCCTTGTTGGCCATCTCCACAACACCGGCTTTGTAAAGTTTCTATAAAAGACATAAAAGTAAGATACCAGTGAAATTATTCACAAACGGCTCATTGATAACCATACATTATTAACTATGACAAGTAGTTGATTAATCAGTTTTAAAGGTCATACTTACATTGCTCATATTGAGGGAATTAGCCTTGGCCAGGACAATCTCAGGAGCATCTGGCATGATGTGGACTGACAGTTTGTCCTTTTCCCAAGCTGAGGTGTATGCTTTCTGAAAGTGACAAGACAGCAGAAAATCAAATGAATAAAAATGGTTATGAACAAGATAATTATTATTTTTGCAGTTCTGTACTTAAGAGAACAGTTAAACAGACAACACCTTGTTCATGATCTGGTTGTTGGCAGTAGCCAGAGTCAAGTCCATGGAGTCCATCAGCTTGCTGTACTTGAAGTTGGATGGATGAGTGCGGTACTTGTGGTCACTCAGAATCTGACCACCAACTTTAGCAGTCTCAACTCCAAGTGAGCCAATAGGGACCCATCCAATACCTCTGATACAGTTATTCCATTCAGACTTGTAATCACACTGAAAAAACAAAACAACAAAGTTAATTGCACATATTGGTTTTTGCACAAATGTGTAAATGAAATACACAATGTATATTCAGTGTTTCTAACATAGTTTGGTCAAAAAGGACACAGTTCCCTAACATAATAACCACTGCCACTCACATCACTTGACTGGATGTTCATGTTGCGACACAGCTGCAGGTGCAGGTTGTCAGGCAGCAGGAAGTAGTTGTGAGGGATCTTCCTGTAGCCAGCATAGGTCTGAACTGCAGAGGCATGTTTGGCATGTGCCACACTCATCATGTCCACTGGGGTGTGATACTTCAGCTTGGACTTGTGGTAGTCCTTCTTGTAGTTCTTGTCACTCTGCAATTTGGCCACCTCCATGTAGTGAACCAGCAGAGGATCGTCCTGGAGGCTGCGGAAGCCAACGTGGTGACCTCTGGCCTTCTCATAGGCTTTCTTGTATTGAACCTTAAAGCAAAAGGGAAATGAATTAGTTTTACATGGAAAAATGTACTGACCACATTTGTGTGTAAATTTATGGTTTACATACATTGCTGGCAATATGTCTGCCCTGCTTAGCATGCAGGATAGGAATCGCATCAGGCTTCATGTCATATCCCTTGGCAATATCTTCTAGCCACTTGTGCTTGTAGTGACTCTGTGGATAAATAGTAGTGTTAGGTATGCAGATGATGCTCACATACATACTTGGCATTTCACACAAATCATATTCCTTTGCCTTGGAAATTTGGTGATAAAAGAGCATTTAATCTTGATTTTCAGTTAGTGTATTGTGCTCTAACCTCACTAAGGGTCTGGGCATTGAATTTAGCTTGGAGGAACTCAGGGCTGTCTGCGGGCAAATGATATGTGTGCACGAACTTCTCTCCAGATGCTTTGTATGCAGCCTAGAGGAAAGAAAAAAAGAACAGGGGATTTTTGTAACATCATCATAGGGATAAATAGTATATTATAAAGAGAAGATGTTCGTACTTTGTCCCACTGCTTGGTGTTGGTCAGAGCCAAAGCCATGTTCATGGCATCAGTCTTGCTTGTGAACTTGAGAGTACTGGGATGCTGGCGGTAGCCCCTCTCATCCAGCGCAGCTTTAGCAGCTTTGGCCTTCTCGACGTCCAGGGAACCAATAGGGACCCACCCTGCACCTTTGTAGCAGTTGGAATAATCTGATTTGTAGACATTCTGTGGGCATATAAAGTTTACAGTGATCATAGTGCATATTTCTTCATTTCTGTGTATTTTATATATATATATATGTAATTATATTAGGTATAAGGTACATAGGTGAAATGGGAAAACGTACATCACTCTGAATCTCCATCATGTTGCGACACAGCTGCAGGTGCAGGTTGTCAGGCAGCAGGAAGTAGTTGTGAGGGATCTTTCTGTAGCCAGCATAGGTCTGAACTGCAGAGGCATGTTTGGCATGTGCCACACTCATCATGTCCACTGGGGTGTGATACTTCAGCTTGGACTTGTGGTAGTCCTTCTTGTAGTTCTTGTCACTCTGCAATTTGGCCACCTCCATGTAGTGAACCAGCAGAGGATCGTCCTGGAGGCTGCGGAAGCCAACGTGGTGACCTCTGGCCTTCTCGTAAGCCAACTTGTACTTGTACTGTAAGAGTAATAAAACATTTGTTTAGCACATATGACAGGTTGCAGTGGGTAAACTTCTTGATTTGGTACAGGAATTCACGTCCAACTTACATTACTGGCGATAGTGGTACCAGACTTGGCAGCCAAAATGGGGATGGCATCTGCTTTGAGGTTGTAGCCCTTATTGGCCATCTCCACAACACCGGCTTTGTAAAGTTTCTGTAATCAAATAGATTCATATGAATTAAGTAAATTGAATTTTGTTACATCAGTTAAAATTAAGTTTCGTAATGATATTGAATGGCTGACATTGCTCATATTGAGGGCATTAGCCTTGGCCAGGACAATCTCAGGAGCATCTGGCATGATGTGGACTGACAGTTTGTCCTTTTCCCAAGCTGAGGTGTACGCTTTCTGTAAATAAAGATACCAGAAAAACAAATGAATTATGATATTTATGAGCTACATTATTATTTGAATTTTGTGACCTTGCACTAAATATGTAAACATGTTGCACCTTATTCATGATCTGGTTGTTGGCAGTAGCCAGAGTCAAGTCCATGGAGTCCATCAGCTTGCTGTACTTAAAGTTGGATGGATGAGTGCGGTACTTGTGGTCACTCAGAATCTGACCACCGACTCTAGCAGTTTCAACTCCAAGTGAGCCAATAGGGACCCATCCAATACCTCTGATACAGTTATTCCATTCAGACTTGTAATCACACTGAAACAAAATTAAATTATGGTTATGATACATATTACATATGTGGAGCTGTGATAAATTAGTGTTTTCTTTCCCCTTAAACTTTCTGCACAAGTGTGTAAATGTAGAACACAATGTCTATTTAATGTTGTTGCATTTCAAACACTGTTTTGGTCCAAAAAACAATTTTCTAATAAAACTGCCACTGCCACTCACATCACTTGACTGGATGTTCATGTTGCGACACAGCTGCAGGTGCAGGTTGTCAGGCAGCAGGAAGTAGTTGTGAGGGATCTTCCTGTAGCCAGCATAGGTCTGAACTGCAGAGGCATGTTTGGCATGTGCCACACTCATCATGTCCACTGGGGTGTGATACTTCAGCTTGGCCTTGTGGTAGTCCTTCTTGTAGTTCTTGTCACTCTGCAATTTGGCCACCTCCATGTAGTGAACCAGCAGAGGATCGTCCTGGAGGCTGCGGAAGCCAACGTGGTGACCTCTGGCCTTCTCATAGGCTTTCTTGTATTGAACCTTAAAGCAAAAGGGAAATGAATTAGTTTTACATGGAAAAATGTACTGACCACATTTGTGTGTAAATTTATGGTTTACATACATTGCTGGCAATATGTCTGCCCTGCTTAGCATGCAGGATAGGAATCGCATCAGGCTTCATGTCATATCCCTTGGCAATATCTTCTAGCCACTTGTGCTTGTAGTGACTCTGTGGATAAATAGTAGTGTTAGGTATGCAGATGATGCTCACATACATACTTGGCATTTCACACAAATCATATTCCTTTGCCTTGGAAATTTGGTGATAAAAGAGCATTTAATCTTGATTTTCAGTTAGTGTATTGTGCTCTAACCTCACTAAGGGTCTGGGCATTGAATTTAGCTTGGAGGAACTCAGGGCTGTCTGCGGGCAAATGATATGTGTGCACGAACTTCTCTCCAGATGCTTTGTATGCAGCCTAGAGGAAAGAAAAAAAGAACAGGGGATTTTTGTAACATCATCATAGGGATAAATAGTATATTATAAAGAGAAGATGTTCGTACTTTGTCCCACTGCTTGGTGTTGGTCAGAGCCAAAGCCATGTTCATGGCATCAGTCTTGCTTGTGAACTTGAGAGTACTGGGATGCTGGCGGTAGCCCCTCTCATCCAGCGCAGCTTTAGCAGCTTTGGCCTTCTCGACGTCCAGGGAACCAATAGGGACCCACCCTGCACCTTTGTAGCAGTTGGAATAATCTGATTTGTAGACATTCTGTGGGCATATAAAGTTTACAGTGATCATAGTGCATATTTCTTCATTTCTGTGTATTTTATATATATATATATGTAATTATATTAGGTATAAGGTACATAGGTGAAATGGGAAAACGTACATCACTCTGAATCTCCATCATGTTGCGACACAGCTGCAGGTGCAGGTTGTCAGGCAGCAGGAAGTAGTTGTGAGGGATCTTTCTGTAGCCAGCATAGGTCTGAACTGCAGAGGCATGTTTGGCATGTGCCACACTCATCATGTCCACTGGGGTGTGATACTTCAGCTTGGCCTTGTGGTAGTCCTTCTTGTAGTTCTTGTCACTCTGCAATTTGGCCACCTCCATGTAGTGAACCAGCAGAGGATCGTCCTGGAGGCTGCGGAAGCCAACGTGGTGACCTCTGGCCTTCTCATAAGCCAACTTGTACTTGTACTGTGTAATGAAAAACATAAGGTATAATGAATGACTGTATTAAATCCAATAACATTTGAATTATATTATTAATAATATTAATAATCACAACTTACATTGCTGGCAATGTCTCTGGAAGATTTTGCTGCAACAATAGGAATAGCATCTTCCTTCATATGATGTCCTTTGAGCAGATCTTGACGATGAGCATACGTGTAGTAATTCTAAATAAAAAGATCATCAGTGTTACAGATATAGCATTTATTTAATTTCTATATGAATTTATACATGCAGAAAGACTGTGCAATAATATACAGGAATCTGCAACTAACCCGGCTGATGTTGACAGCATTGTATCTGGCTTGCATCAGTTCAGGAGCATCAGGAGGGAGATGGTAAGTGTGCATGAATTTCTCTCCGCTGGCCCTGTACTCTTTCTGCATAATTACATTGAAGAGATTGGTTTATATCTGTTCTGAAAATAAGTTCATAACCTAAAACAATGACATTTACATTTGAGCAAATTAAGAAATAATTCAGGTTCATTTTCCTCACCATATTCATGATCTTGGCATTGGCCTTGGCCAGCTCCATGTTCATGGAGTCAGTAGCAATGGTGAATTTGATGGTGTCAGGGTGCTGGCGGTACTTTTTCTCATCCAGAGCTGCAGCTGCTGTCTTGGCTTTTTCCACATCCAGGGAACCAATGGGAATCCAGCCAGTTCCCTTAACTGAGGTCTCATAATCTAGTTTATAGTTATACTGGAAAGTAAGAGAGAATGCAAATTTTAGGCAGACAATATGGATATTAATAACCTAAGTTATGTAACAAATGTTTCTTAAAGGAAAATTAATCTTACATCACTGGAATTGTAGTTCATGCTGCGGGCAAGGTCCAGACTCATAGAGTCAGGCAAAAGACAGTAATTATGGTGGTGCTGCTTGTAGCCAGCATAAGTCTGGACTGCAGAGGCATGTTTGGCATGTGCCACACTCATCATGTCCACTGGGGTGTGATACTTCAGCTTGGCCTTGTGGTAGTCCTTCTTGTAGTTCTTGTCACTCTGCAATTTGGCCACCTCCATGTAGTGAACCAGCAGAGGATCGTCCTGGAGGCTGCGGAAGCCAACGTGGTGACCTCTGGCCTTCTCGTATGCCTTTTTGTATTGGACCTATAAGTTAAACATTATTTCAATTAGTATTGAAATAATTTTAATGATTATATGATGCAACAAAGCATGGCACAATGGCAAATTGACAATAAGTTTGACAATGACTCTGAGAAGTTTGTCTGTCTTTTGGAGAACTTACATCACTGGCTGCAAGTCTGGCAGCTTTCGCAGCAACAACAGGGATAGCATCAGGCTTCAGGTCATAACCTTTAGCGATAATCTCCTGCCAGCCGACTTTGTAGTAGTTCTGAAATGACAGATTGCAGATTGCGGATATAACAAAATATATAAACATTGAATAAGTTTGGCATGGAGACCACCACATATTTAAACACACACACACACTTCAGTATATGTCAGTGCATACAGTCATACAGTATATATATAGAACATCAGATTTAGGAGCAAATTTATTTAAATTTACCCCAAAAGTGTCAGATGAGAATATATTTCAATTATATAATTAGATGTGATCTCTTGATATTTGTATGCATCACCTTGCTGATGTTGTAGGCATTGCACTTGGCCTGGAGGAGCTCAGGGACATCAGGAGGCAGAGAGTACTTCTGATGAACCTCCTCAAGACCTCTCTTGTAGAACCGCTGTAAGGGAAGTCAGCAGTAAGAACAGAAGTCACATGTGCTGAACTCATGTCAAAGTAAAGACGAAGACAGAGTTCTCTCGGCAGAATTAACAGTGAGAATGACGGTAGACTCACATCACTCCTCTGAAGCTGATTGACTTTGGCCTGCATCATGATGGGGTGGTCGTCAATCGATGTGAAGGGGATTGTGTCTGGGTGCTGCCTGTATTTTTTCTGGAAGAAAAAGTAAATTTACATATAATGTATTGTGTCAATCATCAGATATGTACTTTTTAATGTGTAGAGAGCATTTGTAAAGAGGTGAAACATGTGTGCAGGGAGACTGAAACGCTGCTGCGCACACACCTCACTCAGGATCTCTCCCGCTTTCTTAGCCTTTTCCACCTCCATGGAGCCAAAGGTGACCCATGGGGAACCCTTGGTATAGCTGTTGTAGTCAGACTTGTACTCGTTCTGTTATATAGAAAAATCAACAAAACGTTAAAGGGTATCACAATCAAACTGTCAGCAATAAGATCTCGCAAAGCCTTTCGATGCTTACATCACTCTGTATGACGTTGGCTTTCTTGGCCAGGTCCAACAGCACACTGTCGTAGGGAATGAAGAAGTTGGTACTGATGCTCCTATACCCAGCCATGCTGGCGATCCCCTGGGATTTCTTGGCCAAGGTGACTGACATCATATCAAGTGGTGTGTGGTACTTGGTCTTCATCTTTTCATAGTCCTTCTTATACTCACGCTGTGGAGAGAGTATGTAAATAAGTAAAGGTGAAGGATGATTCATCTGATTATATCACTCACTTAGGAAAGTAAATATATAGAGATTTATTTATATAACACCTTTTGAAACAAAAGTTTAAATAGTGGTTCACATTAAAAGCATGATCATAGCAAAAGGGTAGTATTGAGTAAAAAAGAAATGGACAACTAAAAGTGCGAACATCAGTTTAAAAAAAATCATTTTGAGACGTTTAAATAAGTGATTGTTCGAGAATGCTGTCCAAATCCAACTAGAATAAAGTGTTTGCATGGGAAAAATAAGTAATTTAGTTTTATGGCAAGCTAATGACTTACATCACTCTGGATTTTGGCCACATGGACTGAGTGCAAGATCTTGGGATCGTCATTAATGCTCAGGGCTCCAACCATTTGTCCCTTGTTCTTCTCATACTCCTTTTTATATTTAACCTGCAAAGAAGAACAAAATGTTTTAAATGACTAGTTACATAAAAAAAGTACTAAAAAGTAACTTAAATACAAAACAAGCAAAGAAATAAATATTAAAATCCATAATGGCTGATACTGTAGCATACTTACATCACTGGCAATGTTTGTGTGAGCACGGGCTGCAAGGATCGAGATGGTGTCACCCTTGATCTCAAACTTTTTGGCTTTAGATTTCTCCCAATCGTACTTATAACAGTTCTGAAAGGAGAAAATCATAGCAAATTAAATCTAATAGAATTTCGATGTATAGAGTTAAAGTGTAGTGTATTTACATATAAATAGATACTTACATCACTGAGGTTAAAAGCGTTTACTCTGGACTGGATGAAGAAGGGATAGTCCGGGGGCAGACTGTTCTTGACCTTTGTTTCCTCATACTTTGCCTTGTAGTTCAACTGCGAAAACAGCAAAGTAATATATTTGAATTTCATTACAAAAACAAAATATTATTACATATTTTACAATTACAGTCATTTGAAGGCAGGAGATGAGTTAAGGTGAAGTGCTATTTGATTTTCTGCCACTGGAGTGCAGCAGTGTATAGCTGGGCTCTCTAAGACATACTCGACTGTCCTTTCCGCTACCTCCCCTTTCCCATCCCTGATCACAGGGTTTATTCTGGGCCAAATGAATGCTTGTTGCTATTTTTACTACAGAGAGATGGCTCTCCAGTTTCCATGGTGCCCACAGAACGACAGCTGGGCTACGTGGATGATTGGGCACATTTTAAGGTGATCTGCATATCTAGGAGAAATTAGATCTAGACCAATAGCTGATGACTGTAGCAATTCCAGACAATACCTGAGCAATAAGGAAAAAAGGTTTACAACAAACTTACATGACTCAATTATATAATTTAGTTGAATGAAAGCATAAGAATTCAAATTACTGCAAGCTAATAACCCAAGCTAATAAAATGCCATTGTCTGAGATTTTGAGAGACTCAACCAATTATAATTTTAATGCATTTTGTATCAGTAAGAGGAGTTGTCCATGAATGGTACATACGTCACTTAGCTGTTTGGCGTTGATGGCGGCTTGAACCAAAACTGGCGAATCCACCACTTGTGTAAATTTCACTGTGTCTGGATGTTGCCGGTAAACATTCTGCAAACCACGAGATAAAAGATATACATAAGTTATATTTAGGTTATACATATAATCATATAAAAAGAAGAGTAATGTAAATCTGTTTTACTGCAAACTATAGGTATTTTATTAACCAAGATTACTCACATCGTTACACTGGTGAAGCTTCTTCCCAGCTTCATATTCAGGCGTAACTGTTTGAGGGAAGAAGCATCTTGTTTTGATGTCTTCATACTCAGCTTTATAATTTTGCTGCAAGATAAAATACACAAATTGTGAGGAAAGATGTATTATAGGTAATTAATTCTTTCAGAGCTGAAATGAAAATGAACAGATTTACCTCGTTCTTCATTTCCTCTACTTTCTGGCAGTGAAGCATATAGAGATCTTCATAGCTGCCAATGTAGTGGCCCTTCACCTCATTGTCATACTTATCTTTGTAATGTGCCTAAAAAAAAAACCAAACAAAATTGTAGTGATTTTTTAAAAATAAAAGAATGAAAACAATGATATTGTTGGTTTATGAACGAAGAAAGTCTTGTATCTCTTACATCACTGAACGATTTAAGTACTGAGTCCATCTGAAACTTGGGCGTGTCACAGTAGTTGATGCTGAAACCCCTGGATTTCTCATAGTTGGCCTTATATACTTTCTGCAAAGAATATATGAAAGACAAGTAAATCAATACCACAAAAAAGCAGACACTCAAAAACACACAAACAGCTGAATAAAGCATTTGTTCATATGGTACATGGAGTAGATGTCAAGAGGGCAATGCAAGTGACCACTAACACAACAATTCACTTTGAGGACCTTCGTGTTAAACTCTCTATACACCACCCACAACTACGTCAGTCATTCAAGCAGTCAACCCATTTTTTTAAGTTATCAACAGTCTCATAGGGTAAAAATCAGGGTAACAGTTAAATTTGCTAATTCCTTTCTACGTAGAGTTCTCCAGACACCTACATCACTGAGAATGGTGCCAGCATATCTGAGCTGTCTGAGGAGAGGATTCTCAGTGGCGGGGAGCGTGTTGTAGTCAGACTGTGCTTTTGTCTTCTCATATTCCTTCTTGTATTGGACCTAAAGACAAACATGCGAAGATTGGTCTCAGTTAGAACAGAACAAAGCGTTGATCAGATGTATTCACATGGTTGATAAACTCACTCATTCTTATTATTCTAAACATCATGGTGGAACAATTTGTATGTTTTTATCATTTCCCAAAATTACACATATTTGGATTGTGCGTGAATGTGTGGGTGTCCATGAGTTATACAGGAGCTGAAAAGCCTCTTTACATAGTTTGATATGTTGTTACTGGGAACTGGTGAAACTACACACTGAATTTCTGCTGTGACAGTGAACCAAATGTAGATCTCTTAATCATGTAGTGCATGCGTAGGCACAAACCAGCACGTCAGAGTGGATTCACTGTGTTGACTCACCCTCTACTCTGAGACACAGGTCAACTCTCTGTCGTGTCTTCCACATGAGATAGTAACCATAAAAATACTCTGATACCTTTTGCGTGTGTGTGTGTTTGTGTGGACTCACCTCACTAGCAGCGACACGAGCCTTTTTGTTTGTGTCGTAAACCGGCGTGTCTGTTTGCATGAAATAAATTTGGTCTTTCGTATCCTCATAATGTTGCGTGTATTTCCTCTGGAGAGAAATGAGATTGACAGTTAAGATACAGAAAAATGACAAAATAAAACAATAAAATAAAATCTCCTCCCTTTTCTAGGAGCAAGCTCTTACATCGCTGAGGTTGTCCATCGCCACCCTGGCAGTGGCCACGTCGAAGTAGGGGGTCTCACACCATTGACCTTTCACATTTTTATTGTAATCTTCCTTGTATTTAAGCTGTGGAGAACAAGTAACAATCAACATTAGAAGACATGTTTTGAATGGGAAAGATCTGGCTATAGAGTAATGTGTAAGGGATATATGTATAATGCTAACATTTGATAAAACACTTAATTTAAACCTATTGTTAGCCTCTCCCTTCCAGCTTAGTGGTGTCCCCAACACGGAGCAGATAATGGGTAATAGTGGATTCCTACTAATTCTACGCCATTTCCAAGTGTCCTGTGGGGGTCCCACACACCCCCAGCCACAAAAAATGAGCTACCACATCCATTGCACTCTGTCTATGGCACACTTTTCTGTAATAAAGAGAAATGCTACTTAACCTATCAGTGTCTTTACAATTCCTATATTTGTTTTAGACCAAACAATGTATTGAAAGCCAGTTTAAAATGGCTCTGCTTACATCACTGCGCTGATGGTCCGCTTTCTTGGCCAGCTCCATTTCAGGAGGATCAGGCAAGGAGGTGTACTTGGCCTTGCGCTCATGGTGACCCTTCTTGTAGTGAATCTGTGGGAGCAGACAGCAGGAGGTGAAATTTACTGAGGTGGTTCATTCTTCCACATAAATAGCTGACCTTGGTGGCACAGATCGTATCTACATTGACTGGTGACATCCTTACATCAGCAGAAAAGGTTAAACACAGTTGTGTTCAAAAAGAAGAAGGGGGGGCACAAGTGGCCATTTTAATTGCCTACACTGTGAAAGGAAATGGCTACATGTGATACAATTGACTCAGCACAAACATATAGATCCTGAAAAAAAAATATATAGGGCAGAGAAAATGTTATTACCTGTGAGATTTAATGGCAAAGTCAATGTAAGCATGAAGTGCTCAGATGAATTAAATTACAAAACGGTCAGTCATGACCATGTTAGAGGACGTTACCATACGGCCTGAAGCCACAGCTCGTCTCATTTTTATGAATATAACCGTGTAACATAATCTACATTGTTCTCTATCACTACACTAAACAGCACCAGATGACAATTGCAGATAAAATCTCTTGGGAAGTAACATGCATCTTTATTTTATATACCAACATCATATCAAAATATAGTAAATCAATTGAAAAACTGCTTAGAGATGATGAAATATATTAAGAGTACCAGAGTATAAACTCTATTGACATATTGCAAACCCAGAGCATAGTGTTTTTCATTATAAATGACTGAAAAAGAGAATATCATAATAATGTGTCTTATCACCTTGTGAATATTTGAAACACACACATATATAAAATCTGAATGCCAGACAACATTTATTGTCATTTACTACAGCTGAGAATTAGGTGTTGATGGTTCAACTTACATCACTGAGGACTTCCTGAGCCTTGGCCACCCTGCGCAGCTCTGGGCTGTCACTGTAAGGGTATAACATGGTCTTCTCTTCATCCCAGGCCTCCGTGTAAAGTTTCTGAATGAGGTGTGAAGTCATGATTTACTCCATGCACACAAAAAAAGCAGATACTCATCATGTTTAATCATTTAGTGAGATGTTATTCTAACATCAGCAAAAATGCTCTTTTTGGAGATAAAATTCTCTGCTTGAATGTCATTAGGCTTACTTTGCTGTAGTTAGCAGCATTCTTCACAGCCAGAACCAGTTCAGGAGCATCGGGAGGCAGCAGGTACCTGTCCTTAGTCTCATCCCACTTCTGTCTGTACAGAACCTGGAGGAGAAAAGCAACAACATTGGTATAAAACAGTCACAGATAAACATTTTAATGTATTTTCAGTTTTGTACATTGTTGTTAACGGAGGTAACTCACCTTGCTGATCAGTTCAGACACATGCTTGACGTGGGCGATCTCTTTGGCCTCGCCGTCATACATACTTGTTGTCCGGGCCTTATTTCCCTCCATACGGTACTTAACCTGATGAAGATACAAGTAATTTGTTATGATTCATGATGATTTTTACTCCTTTATTTACCCAAATATTGTATTTGTTCAGCATATCTGCTCCACATTCACTCTCAGTCTAATTCTGCCTACAGACTACATTTTACAAAAGGGATTCACACCAGAAATCTTCCATTAACCTTCCAACCCTCATCCTTAAATTCCAGACAGCATGATTTGGAGGACAATTTCACCACAGTATTTAGGAGTACCTCGCTGAGCTGCTCCTGGGCCTTCTTGATGCGAATCATTTCAGGGGTGTCAGTGCTGATGGCAGTAGGTTGGCCTCTGGACATGTCATAAGCCTGCCGGTACTTGTTCTGTGGAGCAATCATTGAATCATTGAGCACAATAGTCACGATACACTGCAACCACTTAAAATGTGATATAGGAAGTAAATGTAAGTTCAGTAAATTACAAAAATATTCCGATGAAAGGGATTATTAGATTTTTTTTCCGACAACCATATGCTGCAATGCCAGATACATTAGGTATATAGTAAAGGTATACACTATAGTTATGTACTAAGTTTAACCCAAAACCCATATCTTTCTTACGTGGCTGAACTGCTCCAGCATCTTCTGGCTGTGGGCCAGGTATGGAGTCATGAACTTGGAAGTATCCACCTTGACCTTCTTCCTGACTTTCCTGGTGGGCAAGCCAGACTAGAGGAGGGCGGAGGGAAATACAATTAGTGTAAAAAGGTCTCGGTTTCACAATCACACAAAACATATTGGCGAGAAACTGCAAACACATCCACTTACAGCAAGGCAGTCATTGCAGAAACACCAGTCATAATTTAATAAGAGTGTTTTTGTATCTTGTAACTGTAATGCAGTTAATTAAATAATGACCTGAATTGTCAAGGTGAAGAGAAAACTCTTTCCAAATTGATATCAATCTGTATGATTCTGCAGTATGCCTCCTACTCTAATTACTCACCTTCACTCACTGAAGTGATTCAGATCACGACTTAAAGAGATATGAATATAGTGAATAAAATCTATCCTATGTGGAAGTCAGCAGGTTAGAATAATGACATTAATATCATAGGATAATGCAGATGGTCACTGAAAGGTCACTGACAAACAGACAAAGCCAAGTCAAAGCAGTGCTGGATATACAGCTCTACCCACAGTATCTATGAGTGCATTGTATTGCATGCAATGTCAGGCTGGGTAACATGTGAGCAGTACAGTATCTCATCTGTTCCTGCCAGAAGCCATTAACCTCCCAAGAAGCAGACCTTTCTTCTTAGAAGTCACATTAAAAAGTAAGACTAGCTAAAAAATTCAATTGTAAATTGTTGAAAAGGAGTTTAATGTTCATGCATTTTTAAAACTAATTTCTAGTGTCATTTTTAACTTTAAAGGCTTTAATATAAAATAAAACACCAAGGTTGAAGACATTATGTCTTCAATGAAATAACCAGCAGATAAGCCATACAGGCATGCAGACATGGAGGGGGATGCACCATTGTCAAAACACGGGAGGGTATCCTGTACTGTTTGAACTGTTGTCCCTTGGGAGGAGGTGCTTTACCTGAAAGAACTGAGTGCTTGTGTGCTCAGTGACAGTCGACGTTGTAATCTGCTCAACATATTACAAATATAGGACAAACTCTGGGGTTTCAAAACTGCCAGGACAGGTAATGGGAGAAACAGCACAATATTTCTATTGGATTGAGGGTGATTTTTCCTCAGCTCTGGTGCTCTATAATTACTGCAACTGACACTTCTTGCCTAACGAGCGAGAAATCACTTTACACTGCATTACATTAGTAGGTGTTCTGTCAAGTGCCTTAAAACAGTCTATCAACTACTTAAATCAGAGAGCATTGTCATCAAGGATATTTGCTCTAACCTGCTATAAACTGATTGGTTCTTCACTCAAATAGTGTCATTGGAAAAAAGTAAAAATCCTCAGAGATGCGTATTCTGTAATTGTGGCTGCAGTCTAATTAAGCCTGTATTCTGCAGAGGAAAGAGTAGCATTGATATCCTCTGTGTTATGTGAGCCTGATCCCTTTAAATCTTCTTTATATCCTCTGACCAAGTCTATAAACACCAGGCTCACATGACAATAATTCTATTCTTATTTGTCATTGTTCCTGTTATCAGTTGCCACAGCACACGGCAGTACACAAACTGTTTACACAGCTTTATAATCTCTATGCCTGTTCAAACCATAGTTCTATTGATTTTGCTTCATGCAAATTACAAAAAATATATTTTCTCATTTACTTCTCCTAACACCCATAGATAGTTTCCACCTGCACTTGCAAAAGGAGACTGATGGATAGGTTTTGTTTTGTTTTTGTTTTTTCTGCCTTTCTTTTCGTTTTCTGCCTTCACTCCAGTACAGTGGAAGTGAATAGGATTTCATTTGAGATGCTAACAGCACTGATAAAGCACATCCTAAATTCAAGAAATGATAATACTCGACAGAAGATACTGTCAAAGTTTTCTTGGGAACTAGTGTCTTCTGAAGATGTAGTCCCACAAAATAAGTGTTGACAGTTGTTTCTGTGGGTTATTAGAGTAACAGTTATACTGAGATGTCATTGAAATGAAAGTTATGAGCACCACAAATAAAATCCCATTCAGCTTTCTTGTGCTGAAGCAGAGGGAAAAATTTTGGTGATGGATATCCTAAAATCTGGGCATGCAACTAAACAATCCTGCCCAGTCAGATCCTACTTGACGTAAGTGCCACTTGTAATTTGGGAAAAACCATCCATTTATGGGGAAACACTATTTTCAAGTCAAGCACCTCAGGCTACAGTAACTGTCAGTATTCTCACACACAGCATACTGTTCCACGAATAGCACGTCTAGCTTGCAGCCTGTCTGAATTACACTTCCCTGCACTTGGGGAGTGAAATATTTACAGTCACATAAGGGTGAACATTATGCGCTAAGTGGCTTTGGAGGCTAACTAATAGCCCTGCACATCTACCAGAAATCTAGGAATAACCAGAGCTGAGAGAAAGAACATCTCAATCCTTTTGATAAACATTTGTAAGAGGCTTCGATATCTAAATCTATCAGACAGGAGAGAACCATAGGTGTAGATGAAACACTTTAATCTCTTGCACATTCCTACAAAGCAATTCAAAACCACCTTTTCTAACACACTTTAGGCTATTTTTCCATGCAAACTCCTCTCCTAAGCAAATTTCTAGCTGTGACGTTAACACGCTCAGAGTGTGATTTACAGCAGTGACTCGTCTCACTTGCCCCCTCCCTCCTGCTTTCTCTCTCTTTACTTCTTCCCCCTCCACTCCATCTCTCTGCCAATGTGCCATAGATGTCCACTTCTAAATTTGTCTGAATGCCAGACAGAGAACTCTACACTCCAGCCCTTAATGACCTGCAGAGTTAAGTCATTTTTAAGATATGAAGAAAATACTCATGATCACAATGACTCATGATGTAGATTATTATCAAATGATATAAAATATACAAATATTACTTTTTATGTGCTAATTCTGACTAAATTACAGTAAATGTATTGAGTGTTTTCAACCATCGGCTTACTTTCATATCTGACCTAAACAGCATTATGTTTCTCCCCATTCTGTAGATTAAATAAGAAGCCGTCTTACTATTTACTCAAACCATTGTCACATTTCTCCACAGTGTAGATGAAAGTGCTAGTGAAATCAGAGTGTATTGATTTTCTAGGTATCCATCTGTCCCGCCTCCCAAACGATTTACATCTTTGCATTAAAGATGGTAAATCCATTTGACACAGCTGATATGTTATATGGGAGTTAAATGATAACAGCTAACTGATGGTTGTGTTCGGGTAATATCATGAAGCCAAAAACATCATCCAGACTCCCCTATGAGATATCAGCAATAATAAGTAGGAACAAATACAAGGCTATCTTTAATCCTATTTCACCAGGAAATATGGGATTAAGCTGTTAGCCTTCTGTTTTCACTCTTCCATTGGACACTGACATGGAGACCTTTAACAACACAATAATTACAACATACATAAAGATAGACCCCTATACTCCTTTATGGGGCTATAATCAATTTAATCACATAATCTGGAGACAAATATTACTGGAGATGGTGATTAAATTCTTTTTTTGAAGTGAAATGTGAGGAAGAATGTCAATAGGTCACTTGAGGGAAAAGACAAAATGGTAACTTCCAGAAACTGGCAAAGCCCCAAATTGTATGCAATCCAAACTTGTACTATCTATGCTACATGGAGGGGATAACATAAAAATTTGATTAACATAACAGAACTACAAAATGTATTCATTTATAGGTTAGATATATTGGGAGATAACTGGCGGCCTGCTGCAAAAAAACATAAAGTCATCAGCAGAAATCTTGTGTTTTTGGCAGATGTATAATGATTATGTCATTGGACTCCATTTATAATGTTGTGGGGTTGTCTATCATAAGGGCTCAGGTTAAAGTACCTGCACTTTTAAAAGGACACTGGTGAAGCATTCACTTCAACTTCGGTTGGAAATAGTTTTGATTTATAGTTGGCTGTTAAGGGAAATCCAGGACTTAAAACCGTTTAGAAGGCGTCTGCCTGAAACAGGAGCCACCATCGGACATGGATGACCAGTTGCATGAACTGCTGACTGGATGGGGTATCGTCACTAGCTTAACTATTCATAGGGCTTGCCACAGAACCTGCAGATCCAGTGGATAACTTCAATCCACTGAATCAAGTGATATTAAATCTCTGTTTTTAGTCATATTTAGCCTGGAAAAAAACACAAATTATTCTTTTCACTGAAAATATATATATATTTTTTTTCCAGTGAGAAGATGTCCACTTACCACCTCCTCCTCCTCCTCCTCTTCCTCCTCCTCCTCATATTCCTCATATTCCTCATACTCCTCCACAATTGTCGTCATTTTGGGACGGTTTTAGAGGTACTAAAACCTGCAGGAAAACACAGATGACAGTTTGAGGCATTTATTTTAACTCTGCATGAACATGGTTTGGCCTCAGAAGATGAAAAGCATATCTATCATATCATATCTGGGGAAGTAAACAGTCCAACCGGGTAACAGACCAAAGGACAACTGCACAGGAGATATTTTGGGATGCTGAAAGCCATCTCCCACCAGACCCAAAATTAGAAATAACCAGCAAACACATACTATAAAAAATATAACACCAACATAATGATGTTGAACTAATGTTCATGCCATACCAGCAAAAGATTCCCGCAGTATTTCCTGTACTTGCCATCCACTAGGGTCTCAAACTGATAGTCCGACTTTGTGATTTGCCCCAGTCCTAAACAAAGTGATACAAATATGTGAAACACCTCACAAACTGTGCTAAGTGTAAATCAATAATCACACAGGGAGATGGGCAGATTAGGAAGGTGAGACGCTCAGTGCATTATGACAGGCCTCTGCATTTGAATGTGAAACAGCCACCCCTCCTCCTTCACTTGCCACAACACAGCTCAGAGGACTGTGCCTCCTGGCTGAGGGTTGGCGACAGCTGCCCAACTGTGCTTCAGCTATTTGACATGTAAGCTAATGCCACAGCCTGATTGGTTGCCTCTGTTTAGCAAACGGAGATGCAATACCTTCTGAGGCTGCAGGTTAAATATAGGATGGCATACTAACTACCTTTTTTTAGCACCTGATTGCCCTCTCTTTGAATTAAATTGTAATTGTAATGTACTTTTCTCAGTAAAACACAAGCGAAATAAGTGGAGTTGTTGAGGAAGTAGACAAAATAGCCAAAAAGGTGCCAAGAAAAGAAGACAAAATGGCCAGACAGCAGCTATAATTTCAGAAACATCCAAAGGTAGGTTTGGTCTGATCTTGCTTGAGTCTTGCAGTTCTGGATTGTTTGGTTACTCCTTCAAAGTGCAGCAAAACCTCCACAGTCCTTATTCCTCAATTAGCTATCTTCCTGGATCCAGGTGGTGGCAAAGAATGGAAATGATGGATGTCCAAGCAGATGGAAAGCCATGCAGGATGTAGAAAATTTGGATATTTGTGCTTTTTCTCCTTTTCTTTGCTTACCAGTTATCTTAAAAGTTAAATGGTTTCCCAAGCCGCCAAAGCCTCCCCAGCTTCCCTCCAGAGAAACGCTGGGCGACAGCACACAGCTGCGGTTTCTACCCAGGTTATCATGTGGTTGACACAGCCAATCACAGGGCAGCACTCTCAGGTTTCAAAATCTAAATATACCTAAGTGATCCTTTCAGAAAAGAGCACCTGTTGGGACTAATGCATCAGCAGTACAGTTATGAGGAAGGCAGTGGGGCACGCGTGGTAGGGGTCTCAAGAAAACAAAAGTAAACCCCAACTACAACAGTACCAGGCTGTGTCAATGTATATGCTGTGATCTTAACACTTGCAACTGTTTTAGTAAAGGGTTTGGAAGCACGGCTAAGAATATAAGCTTGGGAGGAGAAGTTTAGCTAAAGGCCTGGCAGGGCGGTGAGTGCCAGATCTGTTGAGGTCATCTGTTAGCTGACCCTGAGCTGACTAGAATCGGGGTCATCAACATCACACTGGAGACCTATGATGTACATGGCCAAGTCAATATAAACCACAAACACAAAACTACTCAGCATATTGCAAATGTGACTGTGTCTTAAAAAATAGTAAACCAGCAATGCCCCTCAGATTAAGGATGACGCCTTTAAATGAATGATGAGCCACCCTCGGGCAAGTCTTGACATTTGTTTGAGATAAAGATTCAAGACATCTGATACATTTAGACCACCAAGCTCAGAGGTATTAGTGTACAATACTGTGTACACATTTATAACCTTTTTAGTTGGACAATCAATCATTCTTTACCTTTTTCCCTTGTATGTTAACAAACCCTTAAAACAATATGACTGCCACAAGCAGGTCACCTCTAGAGACCCTATCTATATTCACTTCAAGTTATAAAATAGACGAGAGAAATTCAACTTAACCTCTCGCAGGACAAGTGAACTCTACCCAGGTGAAAAAAATAGTAAATTGTGATAGAGCAGACTGCTACTCAAGTTTCACATGATCTGACCACATAAAAAGTATAGGGATTTAAAAATACATAACCACCTATTTCCAGATAACATAGTGCATACAGTTGAGGTCCAGTGGCAGCTATAATTAAATCTCACAGAAGATTATGACTAAAATTGTGAATCAAAGGGCATCAACTTTGAACATGTAGATGCAGGACATATGTACATTTCCTCTCTTTAAATTATGTGTCTTTATCTTTCAGGTATGTCATATCTTTACTCTCACTCTTTGTGCCAGAAGCAGGGTGCTACCCAGGGACCAAGATGGACAGCAGCAGCTGAATGTCTCTCCCTCTCCCTCTGGAAAGTGGTAATGGCCCTCCATTCTGTGATGACTGCAGCTCGGTCCTCATTAGCAAGTCAACATCACTGCTTTTCTGACCTCATCTAATCTGCAAAACTGAAAAAGTAGTCAAGTTTTAAGAGATGAATTAACCTAAATTACAAAATATGATGCTAAAAAAAAAAAAAAAAATTTCTCCCTTTCCCAAACTGGGGTCTAGCCATGCAGATAGTTTTTGCATTTTGTTTGGTTTATGAAAGCATCTTAGAAAAACAGCAACATGTCACTTTATCAAGATTGCCAGACAAAATCCTGGACTCCATCTCACTCTTTACACAGTACACTATCACCACGCTATGAAAATAGAGGTTAATGATATTTTGTTTGTGGCAGCAGCATTTTCTTGCAACAATGCTCCAGTTACTTTGGATTTTCTACACATCAAGGTCAACTGTTTTCATTTGAGCTACTTTGTATTGAAGAAACAGCTCAACATCTTTTGATGGCTTGTTTTGTGACCTGAGAGAGCGACTGAATCGTTTAAAATGTTTTTTTCAATGCTGCAAATGAAATTACATTTACCTTGATTGTATTGAAGGAAATCTCAAAACCTGGGTATATTTACATAGCTTGATAACACTGAGAGAAACGAGCCTTCAAAAAAAAAAAAAAAAAAAAAAAAGTTTTTAATATATGATAAAAAAAAAAAAAAATGCTATGGAAACTTTTGGTCTACTGTATTTCAGGTTCAGACAGGGTATCACATACTTTTAGTGATTCTAGCAGTCAAAAGAACCACTTCGCAATGCCAAGGACACCCAGGGAGGGTGGGGGGGCTGATGCTTAGTCACTGGAAAAAATGACAGATGACCAGCGAGACCAGAACACAACAGCTGCGGGAAAGACAACCACAACATAAACACTGCCAAATGTCAATTTTAGCCCACCAACACCTAAACAATGAATTCTGGTGTGGTAAGAGACCTAAAATGAAAACAATCAGTCACAGAATGCCTTTGCAATAAGTTGATACCTTGACCTTTCGAGCTCTATAAGAAACGAATGATGTCCTAGGTTGGACAATGCTGACAACGAAGAGCTGGAGTCATTGAGAGATCAAACTGTAATATATGGCATCATTTCAGGATTTGGACAGATATGCTAAACATTTTCTAGTATTGCATATACCTTCATAGTTTGAACATAAACTTGACCTGTAAAAACACCAAACAAACAAACAAAGGGCTCTGCTTTCCAATCACATCTTGGTGGTGGTTATAGTGTCTGACAACATCACTGACACATCAAACTCAAAATAAACTGCAGACACTCGGGTCTCCTGTCCTGTGGACCGGTGTTAAATGAACATTAATGCTCATATCGTATGTTTTACTATATTATACTTGTATTTGATTAACTTATTTGCTTACAAGACATTGACTTACCTGCTACAATACCTGAAAAGTTTCATCCAACCAAAAAAAGCTATTTCAATTCAACGAAAACATCATCAGACCAAATTCAATTGGAGATACCAGTTGAAAAATTCATATCAATGAATGTGGAACTGATTTCAATTTGGTGGGAGAAAGAAAAGGGGAAGAGTTCAAAGCATTTGACAAAAAGAAATCCACTTACTAGGAGCGCTCTGACAAAGTATCTTGTGGCCTTTTTCTCAATAGCAGATGGAGTTTGCTCAGTTGTCCTGGCAAGAACATGGTCTTCACACAGCAAGAATTTACTTATATAATCAGGTATTCATTAATTTATACCTCACCAGGTTCTATTGTTCAGGCCAGTCTCAAAGCAATTAGTCAATTTAAAGCTGAACCACATCCCTGCGGTCTCATTATGTTAAGTGCTTTCCCCACAAACATTTGATTTTAATGTTATGTAACATGAAATATGTAAGACATTGATTTATATTTAATACACAGTGAAACTAATCGCTCATTGAAGTTATTCAAAAATACAGCCATCTCTATAACTGGTACTTACCTACGAGTATAAAAATATTAAAATGAAATATATGTAGGATTACATTTAAGGCTTTTTATAGACAGGCTCTTCTATATGGCAAAAGTAAAAGTTGTGTTTGTTTACATCATTTAAAGTTTTTTGAAAACGTTAAAGCCCTAGCATCCAGTCCTCACTATTGTGCCATGCTGTCTTCTCATCCCCACTCACTGTGTGCTGCTCACATTTTGGACCTGGTGTCTTCTCTCCCTTAATCCCTCAGTAGTCTTACTCTCTGGCTCTCTCCTCCCTACTCCTGTAGCTGCTCATCATTGCTCACTGAAAAGCACAAAGGACCATGAGCTCATGTGACACATTCTGTCCCCTAAAATTACAAACACGAAACTCAATATAATTCACAATTATACCAAGAGAAAGAACATAAATCATACAGAAGAAGAAGGCAGCCTTTTGGGAGTCGCCTGAAAGAAACACTCATTCATGACGCAAATCAATTCACCTGAAACAGATAAAAACACTTTATTTTGCTGATTATTCATAGGGACTGAAAGGGAGGAGGGCATTTTGTGATTTTACCCTCCCTTCTGCATGTTTCAGTCACCATCAACCATCATTGCTTGAACATTCTGCTGCAGGCACCACATTAAAAGAGAATACTGGACTGTACACACGGGGTGGGGGGTGGGGCAATAAAAACTGCCACAACCAGTCCGGCAATACTGCAAGGCCACCATGGGCTAGACTCAAACACAGCTGAAGAATAAGTCCATGTACAGTTCCAAGTCAGACACTTTTCTGACCTCTGTGTTTTTCTGAAAGGAAAACCGTGCAGAAGTTTCTTTTTAAATAATTTGAGTCTTTTGTTTGTCCAATGTCCTTCTGAAAAGGACATCATTTTTTTTTTTTTTGTTCAGAGTTCAGATGTCGTTTGTAAAATAAATTATTACAGAAGAATGTAATATCCTGGCAGCGGTCCGCCCATGTCAGCTTCACAGGAAAGAGGAGAGGGCCTCGCTCCCACCCTCATTTCAAGCTCATATCTGGAGGCAGAGTAAACAGAGAGCAATGGTGCACTCCTGATCAGAGTCAAAGGTCATCATCTCACACGCAGCCGTGACATCATCCACTCAAGACCCTGGCACAACCTGGAGGTAAACAAGACATTGGGAACGATGTAGAAGAAGGGGGGATGTGGAAGAGACAGAAATGCAGATGGACAGGCATTAAGACAAAAGCTCTGTATGTATAAAGTATAAGAAAGTTTTCCTACATAAAAATCACAATGACGTGGGTCCACGCATTAATTTTACTGCTTAAAACTTTGATAAAATAAATTTTTTATCAAAAGTGAGAGTTAAATGGAGTTCTCACCCCTCCCCAGTGAGCGCACAGCAGGCCTGGATGTGCCACTGGTGGTCTTTGACAGAGGTAAGCTGGAGGCTCTGGGAGATCTCAGCCACAGACATGCAACCTTTCACATCCTGCTTGTTGGCAAAGATCAACAGCCCTGCCTTTCTCAAATCCTGAAGGGAAGATAAGAGAGGAAAGGGTAAGAAAATGTGATTTTTAAAAGAAAATTTTCTATGTTGTGTTTAAAGAGCTATATAAATGAAAGATGATAACTTGTGTTTAATTAAAATGACATTTATAGTAATGTTTGTATGTTTAATTTAAGATAATACAAGGTTAAAGTCATTTCCACTTAGGTGTTGATATAACATGGCATTAGTCTTCCCCCAGAGCCTACAACAATTTATATCTATAAAAGATGACTAACTGTGGCAAAGATGCTCTTGTACTTTTGATATCAACTGTGGTCATATAAGTGTAATAAAAATGTTTTACAAGTACCACTTTTTCCTGATACTCACTTCATGTGCTAGCATTCTGTAGAGTTCTTCTTTGGTCACCGAGATCCTTTCTCTGTCTGTGCTGTCGACCACCACGATTACAAACTAGTCAGAGGAGATGGAGAGAAATAATGGACAGGTAATTATTTTAAATAAATAAAAATATAAATGTTTCAAAATGACTGTGGTTTCAGACTGAAACATCACCTACAGTAGCAATTTATTCATGCTTGAAAAAGAGCTGCCTTTTGGGACACCAAGGGAAGCATCGCATTTCTTATTGATTGGCCAAAATAACCCACTATTACCTCTGTATTTGTGTAGTATGTATTCCACGAAGACCTAAGGGACTCCTGGCCCCCAATGTCCCACATCAGGAAGTGAGTGTTGTTGACCACAATCTCCTCCA
The DNA here is from genome assembly GCA_038496675.1 of Rachycentron canadum. Classification (NCBI taxonomy): domain Eukaryota; kingdom Metazoa; phylum Chordata; class Actinopteri; order Carangiformes; family Rachycentridae; genus Rachycentron; species Rachycentron canadum. The sequence continues at coordinate 5,054,528 of CM076658.1, forward strand.
CGTTGCTCCCAATTGTAGGAGAGGTGTGCACCACCTCGTTCATTGAACTATAACATTCAAAAATGAGAAAAAAAGTAAATAAATAATAACTTTAGGGAAAAAAAAAAAAAAAAAAAAAAAAAAAAAAAAATTCTAATTTATGCCACATAATGTAGATAAAAAAAGCCAACTGAACTGAAGCTAACTGAAAGAACTATGTTTGTATACTTACAACTGGTACAGAATCGTGGTCTTGCCAGCATTGTCCAGGCCAACAATAATAACTTTGTGCTCTGAAAGGCAATAAAAGGCACAAAGAATTCAAAGAGCTAACAGTGACATCAATATGTGGGCTAAGTGCTGGTGACTGGCTGATGTATGACTCCCATGTAGACTCAGCCAAGTAATCTGTTTATAGGATGTCTTTTGATGTGGAGCTGTATTGGGCAATTGACACAACAGCCCTTTTTGTGTCCTTTCAGTACCAAATTGTGTAGTTCCATACATCTAGCATCAGTGAGACATTGTGGTGCTGCGAACACTGTACTTTCACAGCTACAGATGAGTTAGTGGGTGGTCTTAAGCAAGCTTGTACAATCAGGCAGAACCTAGCAGCGGCTGTGCAGATGCCATACAGTGTCTCTCCCTTAAATACAAAGAGGCTTCACTTGTGAAAAAGACAAACAAGATGTGACAACTGAGATGAATTGCCTTCTTGCTGTTGATATGCTGAAGTGACAAAACAGTAGTAAGAAGTCCTATAGTAAGCACAGGGATGGGATAAAGGTAAAGGAGACAAGATTGCACAGCATTCTTGCATCAAAGTGGTGGTTGCTTTTCTATAAATCCTTTGTGATATATGTACCCAGCTTCAAGCATCTACACCAAGGAAGGCTCTTTTCAAATATAGAACTAAAATAAATTGCCATGTTGCAGATCCTGTGATCAGCCAGAAAACAGAAGAACAACAAAGAGTGGCTAGTGCTATTAGTTAAGGTCCTATTGGTAATGAAGAGAAACTACAGCATGACAGAACAAGATCAAGCCTGTATTCTACCTACACATTTAAAGTATGGCTTATCAGAATTATCTTTATGTTTAGTCTACAGAAAAGCCCAGAATCAAAAAGACATGCACACTAGGCATACATTTGGTGTGGGGCTAGTAAAATCTTACAGAGTAATGGCTCTAGACTGATTTTCAGATATTGTCCTTCAGTTCAGTAGTTTTTCCAGTTTTGTTACAAGTTCTGAAATATCATAATTCAAATATACATTTGGATGCACCTATACAAATACAGCCATTAAATCCCTTAAGGCATGTAATCTAAATCACTTAGAGCTAATTATTCATTGACTTAAGTTGTTTGCACCAGAACATTAATTTGTTATAGTGAACAATGTGTTCCAGTATATTATTTGAGTTCAGTCATTAGGAAGTGGCCCATTCTACTGTTTGTACAGCCTGGCATAATTACTTGCAAATGCTTCTGCCAACAAACTCATCCTGGTACATGAAAGACTCAAATTGTGTTGGTATTTTAACAGCAATTGTCAAGGACAAATTATTCATATATAATCACAGATTGATACATATGCATTATCACTTACAATCAGACTACAGTGCAAGGAAGTGAGAACAGTAGCAAACACAATTTCGCAAGATCAAAATTGTGAGCCTTGTCTGTGCAACTCCCATGTTAAACCCAAAAAAAAAAAAAAAAGAAAAAAAAACAGCTGTGAAGACCAGGAGTAAGTTACTTCTGCAAAGGGGAAGAGAAGAAGAAAAAAAAAAAAAAAAAAAAAAAAAAAAAAAAAGCACCTTTAGCAAACAAAGCTGACTACACTGTCTTCGGTGCTTTGAGGTAAAGAAAAGAAAGTCATACAGGTGCCAGCTGAGCTGCTGGCAAACAGTCTAAAAATATCAGTTGACATTTTTTTAAAAACAGGTGGCACAGTGGTTACATTTCAACCACAATGTCTGCAGCTTTAGTTTATGGAAAAAAAAATAAAAAGGCCTGTCACAATTTCTTGAGGTTTAATTTTCAGCTCCAGTTCAGTTTTCAAATTGCATGTTTTGTCTGATCATCAGTACAAAACCAAAAGGCACTAAATCTACCAACAGCAGCAAGTATTCACATTTGAGAGGATAGTTGTTGAATGAGGCTGTTGAATATATCACATTTTTTAAAAACCACGAAGGTTAGATTAACTCCAAACACTAAATTCCCTATATTTGAAATTTGAATGTGGTTGTCTGTCTACCTCACCTTTTGCCCAATATGTGGTATAGACCAGGATACTCTCTCCAGGCATTAGGATACAAATTTCAGAAAATGGAAAGAAATTTTATATACGCCTCAGAACAAACCTCAGATCATGCGGAAGCCATCAGCAAGTCAACACTGTGACCATAATGTTTGCTACCATTGCCTTTTTACATTAATCAGTTAACTAGAATATGGGTAGCCAATCACATGTCCTCTTCACTGTGAATGAACTTCTGTTGTTCCACTGGGTTGAATCAATCAACTGGGGACAGCCATGGTTAAGGCTTCCTGAGACTTGAAAGTGCAGCTGGTGCTAGATAGAGGAGATACAATAAAAGCCTTACAGACCCCAGGGACAGGATGGATGGAAGCAGAACGGAGCAGAGGTCAGAGGAGATCTAATGGAAGATGAAGCGCCAGGCAAAGCTGGCAACAGCAAATAGTCAGTTTTTGCCAGTGTTTAAGTCAGAGAGCAGTCAAAAGGATGTTGATGAGCATTTTAAAATAAAATACTTGGGTATGCCTGCATTTTCCATTAGTTTAATCTTTAATTAAAACTTAAAAGTAATTACTTTTCCTATTCATTTTTGAAAATAGAATATGTGAGCCAATTGTGAAACATGGCCATAACAATTTCCCAGAAGCCAACATGGCTCCTCAAAACCTGAACATAGCACAATTCACTTTACAATAGCATTAAAATAGAGAGAGAAGGCAAGATTAGTTTTCTGTCAACTGACTTTGCAATTATCCACTTCAGTTTTGTCGTTAGATATGTAAACAGCTGATAACCCTCTCTGTCTAGTCTGGCAGTGTTTAGTGTGCAGGAGCCACTGCACCATCAGCACTGCAAGATCTGAAGTAGATGTAATGTAATGTAATGGTCCCAGTTTACAGCATTTTTGTTCACAGCTGACTGCCCACAGCATGCAAGTCCCATGTGATCCAGCCCACAAGTCATGACCAACAGAAACTCGACAGTGAAATGAGTTAGTTATCCCTGTGTAAGACAAGCAGACCCTGATTGTAAGTGGGGTTGGGTTACTTGAATACCTGACATTATCAGGATAAGGTGGTGATTGCATTGGATCTGTTAAGTTGACGTGAGTCACTCGAAAGTCATCCACTGATCTTTATTCACCAGAGCATTCTGCTGATGTGGCTGACTTCCGTGCGGTGTTTGTGTGGCCGTCTCCAGTCATAACACCGGGTTGAACACGTCGGGACTCATGTTACAAAAGGTTTCTCAGTGACCTGATGATCTGTTTACTGATTCAAGATCACTACCCAGGGCTCCACTTGGTTTCACCTAGCCTGCGCTCCGAATCATGAAAGCATAAATAATCTAAACACCAAGTTAACCCCCGAATACAGAGTTTGTAGAAAATGACATCCTTCACGGGATAATAGGTGAACCGACAACGTTAACACACATACAGGACGTGTCTGTTGCAGTGGAGGACACTGTGGTAACAAAATAAGACTTGTAAACTGTCATGTGTATGGAGCTGTATCCCAGGCTAGTGTGGATCCAGCAGACCCATCTTCCACAGCGGGCCTGAGCCCACTTCGCCCCCTTATCTTCGACAGTTTTGAGATAAATGCCTCGGCACCATCCTTACCTTGGTGATTAAAAAGCCTCCATAGCTTTGTGAATAGTATTCCCATGGCTGACGACGAGGTCTTCTGATGCCAGCTTGTAAGAATCCGGTGTAACTTAGCTAGCTAGCGTTGACACTGTTCAGTGCTATCAACTTTACCTAGCTAGCTAGCTCGCTAACTACACAGACGAAGAGCTGCCCAGGCTTTGAAGACCAACCGCCATTCTTGTATGAAGCAACGTTAATGATTTCGCTTCCATATGTCGCAAGTTTACGTGTGGCGGTTAATTTATTACCGAAAACAAAGCCGAAACGCTGACCGCTGAGTGTAGCTGATTGGTGTCAGCTGGCTGTTGTGAAGTGCGCTGCGCTAGCTAGCTGTCAATCGTGCGCATGCGCATTGGCACTGTGCTGTTGGAACAAATTATACACTTAAAACTAATGTTGTATGATACAAGAGAGAAAAAACATACAGTTGTTTGTAATAATGCAATATTTTGTTGTTGGTTTCTATTTGTCTATTCGTTTCTATTGTCCTCCTCATTTATATAAACGATAGCGGGCTAAATAACAGAAATACCTGTAAAATCCAGTGCAGTTCATCAGCATCACAAACTACATCCTCAAAATTTCATTCATTTATTTACTGCAAGACCGTTGTGTTAAAATGCATTATCTTTTTCTAAGTAAAACTAGTAAAGTGTAAACTGTGTGTATAGTGCAATATGGATACTAATAATAGGAATATAATTTAATATAATAATATAAAGTACTTTTGATAATCATTAGTCTTTTTAGCCTGATGCCTATATGATAATTATGCAATAATTACCTGATTCCAGTTTCTCAAACGGTAATAAGGTTTGGACTGTTAAGAAAAATGTTTTTATGTAAATGTAATTATTTTCTGGCATTAAACAAATAAGAGACTTATCAATAAGATATGTTATTTTTCAGGTGCTTGCCTTGTATTACAAATATCAAGACAGATTAAGTAAAAAACACAAAGAACTGATAGGTGTGAAAACAAATTCTATCCATACAACAGCATAAGGGCAGTTTATTTCATTACAATTGTAAAATGACAGTGCACACAAACTTCTAAACAATGCATCATTCTCTCACAGGCAGTATTCAGATCTTTTAAAATGTTGCTTATGCTCCAGAGTTTTGAAACAACAACAATAAAAGCTACTGTATATGGCAGATAAGACAAGAAGTCCCCTTGTCCATGTTCCTTATCCAGAGGCACAGTGAAATCTCTGGCCTATGGACTGAAAACTGAACTTGAGATTTTCAACAAATGTTAAATTACAAGATACAAGGATATGTAGTGATATATTAATCCTGCGTTAGCTGTCAGCATACAAGTGAATTTGTGTGATTAAAAAAAACAATTGTGAAAGACAATGTGACAAATGCTGCACAGCCCTGCTCAAGTGCTTTCAGCTAGTTTATCACTCATTAGGAATATTTAGTAAAAATCAAATTGAATGGATAAAATATGGAAGAATTAAATTACTACTTAATGTAAATGTTATTTTATTTTATAAAAACATTTAAAAATAAAGTAAAATGGAGGGAAATTATTCTTTTATCAGATGTTGGAAGGTCTTTAGGTTATTTGTCTGTATTTACATATGGAAGCCCTCAATACAAGTCATTCATTAAAATCCAATTGTCAATTTTGAGTGACGTCCTGTCAAACATACTGACAGACGACAGCAGCTGATAAATGCATGAAATATGACCAACATGCTGGCACGACCATTCTTGTGACTCCTGTGCTGCTTCTCTTACTAATTGTTTTTGGAACAACTTAACCATAACATCTTTTAACAATTTAACATGACACTCAGATTGAATCCCCATCAGATGGGTGAGAACATAAACGCTACATCTGTCAGCACACTTCTAGGCCCTCATTCCTGAGGCTTGGAGCATGGAAATGTATTAGTATCTCGATGACTTTTAAGTTTCTGTGTTGATATGGTTAATGACAAAAATGGCATTAAGAAAAAAAAAACAAAAAAAGGACAAGTGCGCACAGGGAGCTACAGTATGAACCCTGAAGAGAACACCACAACACCATCCATGTCACTTAAAAGCAAATTTGTAAAACTCTGGATTTGGGAACAGGCTTCCACAAGATTTATTACACTCACATTGAGGACAGTGGCAAACAAACTTGAGAAGCATTAAAGATGCATTATATTCTGCTTCTACCAGCTCCTAGGTGCGTGCAAACAGGTTCTGTGCTGATCATCGCCACTGGATGCTCTTGATGCCCAGCACTGGATTGAGGCATGTAGTGACCTGTAATTACAGTCCTACCTGCATGCTACAGTAACAGCTGAGGTGGCGGGAAGGGTCCAGAAGAGCCTACGTCGCACACTATCACCTGCTAGTGTACTTCACTCACAAGCCACATCTGTGACCTATTCAGATCAGCTCCATCTTTAGCCTTCCTTTTCTAAACTACCTTTTCTGGTCTTGTGCTACTGTCATATTCAGTTCCTTTCCTTGTTCACATTAAAGCAAGAGCTTAATTTTTTAGGTTCAAATGCCCATTTGGCAGGAGCCAAGGCCAAAGGGAATATGAGGTACTACACATCAATGCGAGGTTGTTAAAGTCCAAATGAGTGTAGTAGTTTCATCATGTTACAGCAACACTGCCTCAACTCTTAGGTCCATGGTGGTTGTTCAGAGAAAGACAGGCCCAGACTTTGTTTTGCAGGAGGCCACAGCTCAAAGCCTGTGCCTGGATTCTTGGCTGTAGCCTCCTGGAGATCCGCGGTTACGATGAGGCTTGTAAGAGTCCTGGTATGGGTCCTGGTAGTCCTCCTCCACCAGGGGCGAGTGGTCCCGGCTGTGCTGCGAGCCCGAAGACAGACGGTTGCGATTCTTACGTGCCCGTTCATTATGGTAGTTCTCATCAGCAGGCATCAGGCTGCGGCGCTCAACGGGTGAATGGTCTGTTGTTGTGTGGTTGCTATTCCGGTTTCTTTGAGCCTGTGTAAAGAGGAAATACTGATTCTTAATGGTTTTGCTTTGTTAACCATTTTGACACAACAGCTGAGCAGAACATAAACAGCAGCCGTGCATAACACATTCTACAAAAACAAAAAAGTTTTTAAAGATTAAAAATGAGCTCTAATATGTTACTTCTATCTAATTTAAAGATTAATTAAATAAAAAAACAATATAAGAAGACGCTGTATGTCAAGAACTTCAAAGTCAAACTTTTCTTTAAAAACACCTCAAAGTTGCCCATGTAGGCTCGAAAGATTGGTTGTAAAATACATATGAAGTGTGAGCAGTTTTCTCATTGTTGTAAATAAGGAAATGAGCTGCAGCTTCATCTACTTGTTCACTGCCAACCCATATGCTCAGTATGCACCGAACACTCACAGTCCCGCCAATATTTTCCTAATTAGCTTTGGATGAGGCTTTGGAGCCGTGAGGAGAACGGTAGCATGATACAGAACCTTTGAATTATTTCTAATCCTTCTTTGATTTAAGTGTCCAGAACATCCTGAGCATTTGGATGGAATATCTAACACCTAGAGTAATTGATGTTTAAAAGGTTTGTGTATTACTTTAAGTCTGTGGCTGGAAAACCTGCAATAATATATTTATTAAAAACACAGCATTACTCTCACAACTTCACGTAACTGTACTGTATCTTTTCCTCTGTCAGGAGGTTCAGGAGCAAAAATAATAAAAAAAAAAAGATAAATAATCAAATCAAAATTAACCACCAAAGGAAAAACAACACAGTGCAACTTCTTTTTCTTTTTTTCTTGTTTGACAAGTTCACCTGAATGGCAGCAGGATACGGGGAGAGAGCAGTGGAGCCCAGATTGCGGCCAAGCAGGGGGTTGAGTGGCGTGCTAAGTGAAGTGTGTGTTGCACGCCAGTATGCCTCCAGGTACTCTGCCAGATGTTCACAAGCATCTTCCAGCTGGTTCTCATCCAGAATAATATCAAACATCTCCTGAGGTTGCAAAGGGAGAAATGACAGTGTAGCTGCTGCATGTGAAATGTTTCACCACTGGTAGCTGCAGAATAAAATCTGACTAAGTGGTTGTTTGTTGTTTAGATTTAAAAGGGTGTTTGACATTTACTCACTGAAGGACATTGTGCTAGTTTTTCAGCTGCAACAAGCTGCACATTCAAGTGTTTGCTTTGAGACTTCCCTCTTGATTTGATCAGCCGCTGGAGGACCTGTGGGGAAAACAGATACGGTAGAAAAAAACACAAGGAAATATCTCCAACTATGGAATAAACACTAACTACAAAGGGACAGCTACACTCTTGGCTAGACAGGCCTCCATTCTTATGAATTACGGCTGCTCTCTAAACATTACAGCTGCTCTCTATGCATGTTTGGGAGAAGAGATTAAGTTTCCATAAAATCTAACCAGCACAAGTAATAACACGGCTGTCACTGCTCCTATAGGTTCAGACTCTAAATGTAACAGCAAATGCTTTCTCCTTCAGACTTCCGCCCTCTCCGCCTGAAAGGGTTCTCTCATATTTCACTTTGAAATGTAAATAGCAGGGGAATCAAACTAAAACTGTTTCTGAGACTGTTTGACATATTAATCTGCTTGTAATTGCCTTCCAAGTGAAGCTAGTTAGTTTTTATTACTTTTCAATAATGGCGCTCCTCAAAAGAAACTCTTAAGACAATACACAGCAGCCAGCTAGGAGAGAGCAGCAAATGTAAGACTTCGATCCTACCTTAGGTGAGGACACTTTAACATGGACGATAATGGGTGCTAATGAGGTCTTGATGAGCTGTGCTGGATGGTTAATAGTGTCCGCATCCAACACCACCAGCTGTAGAGACCTTGCCAGCTCAAAGATCCTTTCTATTTCACTCTGGACCTCCGCTACAAGAGGATGACAACATACACCAGAATAAGACACAAAGGAAAATGAGGGTAATTACAAAATATTCACCCTCTAAACACCTACAAGACATGCACATCATTGAGTAAGACAGTGCCTGTAGCTTTACCAAGGCTGGAGCGGGTGTTGGATCTCTCAATGATGGCCCTCTTACTGGGGTTGTTTAGTACTGACCTCTTGGCCAACGATATGTCAGCTGTTACCCTTGTGATCGATATCCTGCAACAACAACAAAGTGTGCACGTCAGGAAACCCAGTGGCGGGATGATGCACTGAGCGACGGGCGATGCTTCATGTTGGCTGCTTACCTCCCATCAAACCTGTGCTTCAAGAAGTCAAACAGCGCCTTCTGCATCATATCTGTCACCTACACCCGTGAGCGAGGGGAGAAGAGGAAGCAGAAGAAGAGCACGTAATTAAAGACAGATTGGGTGAAAATAGTTACAAGCAATCAGAAGAGGCTTATCTTTCCATCCATCCTGAATATGCAATAGATCAAACAAGTAGAAGTGAACTCTTATAATTCTTTCTGATGCCAGCCAGTCAGGCTGCTGCTGAGTCTGTGAATGGTCTGTGAATTACACACTTGACCGAGCGGTTTGTCCACAGCGAGCACAGTTTCTTTCCTCCTGGCTCTCTGCAGAGTCAACGTGGGTCACATTAAATAAAGCAATTAGAAGCTTGAATGAAAAATGTTGCAAAGGCCAATGCACAAGAGATGAATTGCAATTAACACAGTGCAGCCTACAGTTGTGCTTTGGCTTATGAATATGAGGCCTTGGACTGAAGCAAAAATTCAAGATGAAGTCGTTGCCTGTGTTCAGAAAGTCACCCTTCAAGAGGGTTAGTCGTGTGGTTTGTTCGAGGTGTTTGACTCAAGGCCATGCATACACAGATACGTGAATCCAAACAGGCAAACTGTGTGTTGAGCTGTGCCAGCTGTCACTCTGATTTGTTCCAATGAGCCTGACAGTGACAGAGCACTGACAGAGGCTTCATGTCCTTTGAGCTGAAACACACACAGCAGTTGTCAGATAAAAAATTGTGCTATTAAAATGTGCAGTGACTTTGTGGATCAAAAGGTGGTTTATTTCCAACTACACTGCAGCAGATACTCAGTACCACAGCACTTCACTTCTATTCTACTACATATTAGAAAGAAATTAGATGGACGCGACTGCATTCATCTGACAGTTATAGCCACAAATTACTTTGAAGATGAATATTGCTCATACACACATATGATCAGTTTATAAAATATAATGTACCATTATGGATTAAAGTAGCCAAAAGCTGTTTGTATACATGCATATACCTGTAATATTATAGCACTTCATAATGCTGCATAACATGTAAATTCACAGTTTTTACAGAGTTTGGAGAATGTGTGGTTTTGCTAAATTAAGTAAAAGGTCTGCATGCCTCTTCCAGTGTTTAATCTGCACCATCCTTCTTGAAAGCTTGAAAAAATGCACACATCTCTTATTCATTACCCTGTGATGAATAAACGTAACTACACCCTCACTGCGCTCACACCGTCGAGCTCTATTATTTGGAGGATTAAACTGAAGCCAGCAGTAAACGAAACGCCATTTAGTAACTCATCTCATCTCATTATTCTCTGTTTCTAATTTCAAACCGTGCTTCACTTTTTTTCAGACTGACGCAGTTTACCCAGAAGGTTGTTTCCACGGCAACACCAGAATGGGAGGCACAGACGTGATTCCATGACAACTGACTCCAGCTCCCACCTCCCACCACCTCCTTGGCCTCCTTTATTGTTTGTGCTGTGGTTCCAATTGTGACTGATAATCAATGACAACTTTCAATCATCACGTTTTATCTCTGGGAATTAGCCAGAAGAGCCTATGATAACGGCTGCAGATTATTGTGCCAGATGAAGTGAGAAGCTCATTCTTTGTCTTCCCTGGGAGGAGGCCACAAGTGACGCACAGGTTGCAGAAGTAAAATAATGTCAATCAAGGACTAAGCTATTTATTTCACCTAAATGAGGGATGTATGAGGGATGGTCTTGCCAAATGGGCTTACATTTCAAAGTATACCATTAAGCTGTAAAGTCAATCTTCAGTACTCTCAATTATCAGTCATTTTCAACAGGTCAACGATCTTTCTATTTAGATTTTACAATAAAAGGGCCTTTATGGTGTGTATATATATAAGTGCACTACCTATAACATTAATGTAAGGACTATAAAATCTCTGTTTTGGTTGTGAGGGAGAGGATGAGTAAAATGCCTTGAGGAGCAGTGACGCATCATACCTCATAACCTTTCAGGGATGGTCCCACCAGGACAACCGGCCTCATGGAGGGAACCACGTCATACGGAGGGATGTGCTCAGCCTGGAGGGACACGAGCGCACAGCTAGCGTCAAGCTTAGCTTTTATTAGCAAATATATCTAAAACATCCAAGCAGCCAAGTGATCTCATCTATTGTGAGTGACTTGAATGATTTTTCAGACGAAATAGTGTTCCAGGACAATTTTATATAAATAAATGCCCATTTTTGTAATGCAGGAGTGCGCACAGCAGGAGAACCCACGCACCCACTCAGCCCTGTTAAAAGATATGAGGAAGCTGGAATAAATTGGATGGAGAACAAAGTTTGATTTGATTTTTATAGACTATTTCAATAAGATAATAGGCAATGACATCATCTTTTTTTTTTTTTGTCAAACTATGCTAAAGTTGGGTCTTATGAATTCGTATTAAAGCACATTGTACATAATATACACAAAATATAAGAAATTTAAAAAAAAAAACAAACTACAAAATTAGAGTTCCACACAATTAAATTATATCTGTCATATTTTCATTATTTTATTTCTGTTTTCAAGTTAACTTGATAATAAGTGAAGTAAAGTACTGGGAACTATTATGAATGACTTTTTTTTATAGTATTCTTTCATCAGTAGGTCAAGCTCTTTGATAATTAACCTGTGCTTTACATGCTTTCTTGGCGTTTACTATTATGATCAGTAGTAAGTTATAGTAGAAATAAAACTTGTAGTAATGTAAGTAATTCACTGTACTCACCACTTTCTGTTTCTGCTTTCCTAAAAATGAAAGAAAAGATCAAGTGAGTAGGTGCATAACTTCCCAGGGACCATGCATGAAAAATATATCAGACTCCATAAAATGTCACAGAGCAGCTAACAAGACAAACAATTCCCTGTGTGAATCCAAGGACAGTGTTTCTTCTCAGACCTAAACAGACTTGTGGAGACAAACCTGCAGAGTTAGGATTTGGCTTCAATGTGCCCGATACCATTTCTCCCAGGCTAGAGGAAGAGTTCCCACTGGATTTACTGCTACAGCAATGAGAGAGAACAGAAAGAATAAAAGTGTTCAGGTAAAATCCAGCAATACATCTTCAGTCAAATGCCACCAACCGCTGGAGAACAGGTGACCACAGACTGGGCTCAAGGTCACACATTGTGTTATGAAAGCTTTAGCTGAGGACGACGGAAGATAACTTTGGATGTAAATAACTGTTATCAATGAAGTGTTTTTAAGTTATGAATTCTTGATTAAAATAAACAAATGCATATAGGTAATATAAGAAGGCTAGAAAGAAATAGAAACCATATATAACTCAAGGAAAATGTGATGGTACACCTCTAAGACCACACCACACAACTCGGCATTCATCCACCTGACTTCCTCCCTATCTCCTGGCTCAACTGCTGGGCTCAAGCTCCAAACCCTCCCTCTAACCCTCTTCATCCGTTTTGATCCATGTGTCTACTCTACAAAATCCGCCGCTGCTGACTCCCCCACTGCCGGTACTCTCGCATGCCAGTTCTAGTCCAAGTCCTGCTCCCCTGCGCTCACCCATGGAAGCGTCCTCTCTTCTGCTCCTGCTGGAGACGGATATTTTCCAGCTTCAGGGGGCTCGGGATGAAGCCGATGTCGCAGCCTTCCTTCACCAGGCGGCCGATCCACCAGTCGTTGTTGTACTTCTATAAAATGAAAACATAAAATTGGAGCGAAATCATTAGAATATCAGTCTTTATCTATCTATCTATCTATCTATCTATCTATCTATCTATCTATCTATCTATCTATCTATCTAGATGTTTTTCTTCTTTTGCAACACACAGAATAATCAGGGAGATCAATCACGATTCATTTTGCAGCAGGACAATGAGCCAGAGTCATAAAGACCGATGATCTGGAGTCCTGCAACAGATGACCTGGCCCCGGCCTCAATGTCATGGAGTCAGTCTGGGATCATATGAACAGATAGAAGACACTAAGACAGACTGAATATTGTGTGGCAAGTTTACCAAGGTGAACTGATGCTGTTTTAAATGTAAAGGGTGATCGAAGCAAATATTGATCTGTTGTTTTTTTACTGCTTAAAACAAAATCTCTCCATGGCATCATTTCTGAAAGCATCCTCACTCCACAGCATGTGTGGAGTCAAATAACACCATGGAGTGGAGCAAAGTGCCATTTCCTCTGTTAAATTCAATATTTTCTATATTGGGACACACTGGCGAGTATTGCACCACAAGTCCTTAGAGTGTTTTAAGTTAATAGAAATTTCTACATCTACAATTGCATGAGAAATGGGCAAAACTGAGCTGTTATTAAAAGGATGTTAGGGGTGTAACTGTTTTTCTCTTTGCATTGCATTTTATGGGTTTGGATGCAGCCAGTTACTCTCATTGTCAGGTTTGTATAGTGTATGTTGTGTGTGTTGATCCCATAGTTACCTGCAGAATAACATTTACGCTGTTGACTGCAACTAAAATATATTATATCAATGGAGCTGTAAACCAATCAGAAAAGAGTATTTTCTTTGGAAAGAACAGTTTGCTGTTGCTCATATGTTCCAGCCATCACAAAAACCTATTAGATACACAATGGTAGAACAATAGAGAACAGATCTATGAACAGTACAAAAGCAGATCTTTTGAGGAGATTTATACTCCAAATGGAGAGTACTTAATTAAATCCTCCACACAGAGCCACAGGTTTAATGTGACTGGATAGTGACTGAATTGTACCTCTTTGATGTGGAGGAAGTCCTTGGCATCAAAGGACACAGCCGTGCCAGCAACAGGAACATCCTCATCCAACGCACCACAATAGCTGACATTGGTCCTCACAGCGAAAGCCACTGCTTTAGTCTGTAAGACAGATGGGAGAAAATAAAAAATAATAAAGCAACAAGGCAGCAAGACAAGTACAAGTACAGTATATAATAGGGATAGGACACATGGATTAAATTTATGTTAGAATATTGATATACTTCTTTATGGAAATTCAATTCAGACACAGTGTATAATATGAGCAGAGGCAGCGACACACAGACACAGAGTTTCCCCTCAGCAGAGAGTTATTGCAGCACCAATGTGCTCATCAAGGCTTCAGCATCACACATGCAGTGAGTCTGCAGTGAGGGGTGGGTGGTGCTATAGAGACGCTATTTCAGACCTCCTGACGAACGTGGCCGCCAGACATCAGCAGTGGTGATCAAACCGCATCCACAGCACATGGCGGAGGATCTGACTCCAAGGGCCATGAAGCCCAGATAAGCTACAAAGATGACGTCTTCAAACACTCTATCATGTGTGTATACATATATATATATGTGTGTGTGTGTGTGTGTGTGTTATTCTTTGTTATGGATTTCATTATTTGCACCATGAACTATGTGGCTGTAATTTCTTCTCTTTTATTACACTGGTTTGATTTTATTTAACCCTTCTTTATCTTTAATTGACTTTCTTTTAAATCTGAATTATATATCAAGAAATGTATCCACACTGCTTATACTACAGTTATTACTATTAATAGTTCAACTTCTCCAGGATAAAATAACCAGATTGTAAAATCTGTTTATATCTAATCCACGATGCTTTATGACATCGTTAGAAAAGGCCTTTTTCACAGAGGATATAAGAGAACATAGTTCACAACATTAGTAAGTGTGTGCTTTTCCCACTATGACAAGTCGAAATGTCTGCTGTGAAAAAGTCTAATACAGCTCCAGGTACTGAAGCAGGAGCTATCTCAGTGTAAACACAGAGGAGACTCTCTCTTCTGCTCTAAAGCTGTCAAACAAACCGACTTTGTGCTGACCCCTTAAACTAAAAACAAAAATATCTAATGGTAGCATTGTATTTTGCTCTTGAATGAGGAAACTGGAGCTTCTTCCTGCTCTCTTTGATTCAGGAGGGGTTATAACCAACATCAAATGCTTTGCAGTAATGTTTTAAAGAGGCGATTTTTCCCATTATTGATCCACATTGTTTATGTTCAAAACAGAGTGGGTGTGAGGGTGTGATCAGTGTAAATCTCAGCCACTGGTGCAGACCAGCAGCACAGCGGAGACGCTGAAAGTGAATCATGTGTCTGATGTGTGATATACAGTACAGTGTGTTGCTTTATTGTCCTGCAGATAGATCCCAGTGAAACTGACCTTTGCCCTCTCGAGCTGAACGGTGGCCTGCTGCTCCTTCTCCTGCCGGCCACCCTCCTTGTCCTCCTCCAGGGAGACATCCGAGTCAGACGGTCGGCTTGTGTAGGAATCAGCTGAGCCCTGGAGAACGACAAGGATAGAAATAACATGTTACCAGGAAATATGTGGATATTGGTTAAAGCACTGCAGGGTGACAACTTTCTTTATGTGACACAGATTAAATTTGACATCCAAGAGGCGTAATAATACACATCTGTAATGTGCAATTTGATATGTCCTACATTTATATGCAAAAAAGTGCAAATAGATGCAGGATATAATAAGAGCCTATTCCTTAAAACCAAAGAGAGGAAG
This sequence comes from Rachycentron canadum, assembly GCA_038496675.1. Taxonomy (NCBI): domain Eukaryota; kingdom Metazoa; phylum Chordata; class Actinopteri; order Carangiformes; family Rachycentridae; genus Rachycentron; species Rachycentron canadum. The sequence continues at coordinate 5,070,101 of CM076658.1, forward strand.
CAAATGAATGAGTGGGAGGTTACAGACACATAGGTCACATGACTAGTTGCACTCTCTCAATACAGGATCAAAGGGTAAGAGATTAAAGATGAAGAACCGGCTGGGAGGGAAGGTTCAGAAAAGAAAGATGGTGGTTTTGTTTGTGGCTGTAACCGTGGCTCAGGAGATAAAATGAATCGTCCACTAATCAGAAAGTCGGTTCGATCCATGTTAAAGTGTCCCTGGGCAAGATAATGAACCTGAAATTATTTTTGATATATTATTGTTTTATGAGTGTGACTTCTGCTGTGAAGCTCTTTGAATGGTAGATAAAACTAGAATAACAGGAAATGCTGCCTCATTGGTCGTTATCAGGGTAATTTGAGTAAAAATTAATTCGAATTTAACTTTTCTGCGGTCTCTTAGAAAAACTCCAGCAAACCTTGAATGAGGGAAATGCATTGCTACACTGACCTCTATGGGTAAAAAGTCTGTTGCACTTCTAACAACACCATCACAGCAGAACAGAATCAAATTGCAAGTTTAAGTTAAGATCCTCTGACGCTGCATTTATCTTCTGGGTCTGTCTCTTCATCTCTTCCTGGGTTGTGTACCGGTCACAGATTTCTCATCAAGTCATGATTTGAAGGAATTGCTGGAAATTTTTGGAAATATCATTATTAACTTTCTTGCTGAACGTTAAATAATAAATCTGATAAATATGAACCTTGAGCCAGACATTTCAGCTGAAGAGATATAATGTTTGTTTATAGCTATGTGAGGTGTTAATTAGTGGGCAGACCTTGGTTAGCTGTTTCCCCTAATCTAACAGGCTTTAGCTTTGTATTTAGCAGGTACACATGAGAATGGTATCATACGTCTAACTCATTAAACTAAGTGTATTCAGACCATTCAAACTAGTTGTTGTTTTGTTTTGTTTGACATTTCTTGTATATTTGTGTATATTTGCTGAATAATAAACTCAGGATCCTTTAAACAGTAAAGGTTGGGGATGATTAAATGTACTACAGCTCTTGCTCCTTTATGATACTACGACAGCTCAGTGCAATGAGGTCCTTGATTTATTAGAGAAACAGATGGGTGACATACAGATCTTGTCTAAACTCGACTTGAAGGATAGACACTCATTTGTCCTAAACATGCTCCTTCATTTGGTGTTTAGATGATGTTAGTGCTGTTTACTCATCAGTCATTTCATGATATGATATGATCCTGAGATAATAGATAATTCCTTCAGTTTATTATCCATCTGTGTGTCCTGTAGAGATATCCCAGTGTGTGAGGATTTTTTGGCCAGTGTGTGTGTGTGTGTGTGTGTGTGTAATGCTGGGACTCAGTGGGTTTCTGTCTACTATCAATGGAGTCACTCACTCCCTCAGCCCTCATCCTTATTAGCTGCAAGTCAAGGGCTGCTGGGTAAGACGGGCAGAAAAAACGCCCACCCACTTATTCAGTACAGAGAGAGAGAGAGAGAGAGAGAGTGAGAGAGAGAGAACGAAAATGAGAGAGTGCGAGATAATGAACCATAAGGGCAGCAAGATTATCAGCGACTAGCTGAGGAAAATGTGCAAACATAAACAGAAGTGGAGCGAGGTTCCCCAGCAGAGAGTGTTATTACAGCACCAACGTGCTCATCAACCTCCAGCATCACATGCAGGGAGCTGCCCACCCTGCAGTGAGGAGTGGGTGCTGCTGAGGAGACGCTATTTCAGACCTCCTGGAGGAGACATCAGCAGTGATGATCACACCACATCCACAGCATGCAGCCACCATGCATTTACAAAGATGGCTCCTCTAATATTCATCCTTTCTACTTTTATATATATGGTCTTCTTGTGTCTGCATGGCTTCCCTCCAGGGAACTCCAGCTTCCTTACACATTAGGTTAACTGGTGAATCTAAATTGCCCCATAGGTGTGTGACTGGTGGTTTTTTACTTATGTATCAGCCCCTCCCCACATGACCTGAAAAGGATAAACATATGGATGTATAAATGGATGGATGAATTAATTAACCTGACATTTGGGTATTTCCAAACACAATAGCAAGGTGACCGAGTCACCTCCATGTTACCTGCTGTGAAATGAGTTTCCACACCTGAGCAGGGCCCTTTAAGTGGGTCCCTGCCTCATGAACCTGTACTACAGAGCCATCAATCATCAAAGATGGGATACATTTACACTGTGGGGTATCGCCATTTTAAAACAGTGCTACAAGCAGCAACAACTCATGTGTAACTGTGTCATCTTGGCTCTGAGGACGTCACCTTTGGCTGACCATTACTATAGCTGTTTGTGTTCCCATGTGGGATATCTGGCTTCAGGTCCAATTTGTTACAACTGCACTGTGCAACAACAGCGCTGTGAAAAACAATATATCACAAGGAAGGTGATAGGCTAAAAATGGCAGGATTGTTTCCATCTGAGCTCAGAAACAGCAGCTGTCTTCAGGTAAAACCTTAGAGGTTGTATTTTAACCATGTCGAGTATGTTTCTTCCAGTTCAACAACATAATTATAGGAATAAGAAGAGCGGACAACAAAGGATCATAGTAATAAAGGAATGCACCTTCCTTGGCTGCCAACATTTTAAAAACCTTGTGACCTCAGCGTTACACTCAGGCTGTAACTCTCATGTCAGTGGCTCTTTAACATTGACTCTTTTGTTGTATCCACAACACAGTGAACTTGACTTCACATAAAGACAGTGCACCATTACACAGCACAGAAAGCCTTTAGGTAATAAAATACAGCCACTGGACATCAGCAGTGTCCCTGTAGACAACCATCTAAACAGAATGTGGGTCATATGGATGACGTGTCGTTACTGTGTCGAGCTACAAGGGTTAGTTAATTAATCATTAACTGAAAAATGAAATCACTATTTTAAAAAATCATTTAAGTAAGTTACAAATAAAGAAATATAAATATCTTATGTTCAAACAGCTCAAATGTGAGGATTCAGTGCCTGATTGGTTGATTGTAATAAGAGAATACGAATAATAAATAATACAAATATTATCTTTAGTGTTTACTTTACACAGTGTTGGTTGACAGTACTGTAGTACAGTATACTGACAGTTGCAGTCAAATTCATTGTGACTGATTTAAATTGAAGGATCCAGCAGCACTGAGACAAAAGCAAAAGGGAAAGTATCCAGTGACCTGAGTCTTCGGCTTGTGCAGCAAATCAGGATGGGAGAGAAACTATTCAGGCGTGTTTCTGAATGTATTCATGAATGTGCAACATCATATTTAAGAGCCACACAAACCTCAGATTCAAATTCAGCCTGTAGGTGTTTGAGAAGTGCTTTCACCTGTTAATCACAACAGGTAATTAGCAATTACAAAACCTGGATATGATGCACAAGCTAACCTCAGTACTGACTTTGCAATAGCGCTCACATTGTTTAAATGCTTAATCAAACTGGTCTCTTTCAGGTGAACTGAGCTGAATGCTCTTATACTAAAGATTAAACATATATATCACTTTGTATATAATTGATGGACTTGAATTCAAATCACAGCAGCATTTTTCACTCTTCACCGTCTCCTTCTAGTCCCATTAGCTGTTTTTCTGTCCCTGTGAAGGAGTGAGATGTTGCCGCCGTGTGACACAAAATCTGTTGCACTACAGCTGAGTAATCACTACATTAGCATAAACACTGGACATGGGCCTCATAGGCAACACAGACACTCTGGGGTTCACAAGCGAATTACTGCTCGTCGTAGCTTCCTAGCACAGGTAGAGTGAATGCAGTGTGAATCGTGGCCTGCAGGCTCACATACATATCTGCCTCTGCAGGGTCAGGAGCCAGTTATCCCCACTGTCACCAGCATTAAATGAGATGAAGGAGTGAATGATGAGAGTAAGTGTGGCTGCTGCCACCCCTGACATCTATGGCCTTTATGATTCATTGGCCCCATGGTGTCTGCAACTCACCTGTCTACATTCGTTTGTAACCCCATTTGTTTGCCAGTCTGTCTGCATTTATCTGTCATTTAGGGCCAAACATCTCTTTGTGTGTCCGCTCCTTTTATTTTTGTATTTATAGAGACAACAAAGACAAAGACGCTACAGGAACGCAGTTAACACTGAGTTGCTCCAGTTGCAAGTCAGTCCACATTTAACCAATATTAATAAGCAACTTCTACATGTACCAATCAGTGCATAAACATTTCATAACGTGCCAACATGACTGTCATTGTCCCTGAACCATGCAGCATGATGTAACGCTGTACACTGTATAGTGCAACAGCCGTGACAAGTACCACGACAGGACTCATGAATGTGGTCATTACTTTTAATGATTTCTTTTCCTTTCATGTCAGACAATCAAAGCCGTTCATCCCTCACTGGGTGACACACAGTCACAGCAGAAATCCTGTGCTCAGGATCCACCTTCAAAAGACATAAATTACTGCATAACACAAGTTTATTCTCAAGTTTCCTTTTAAAAATATTTTATCTTCCTTCAAAAAAACCCAAATTTTTCATATTCGTCACATCATTGCCTGTTTAATCAGAGAGAACGAAATGTGTGGAATATTTTCCAAGTCCATGTGTAAGAAGTGTAATTATATACTATTATATACAAGATGCGAGGCAGTAAAAGTATTCAAACCACAAATTTTCTATTTGAGGCATTAATTTAATAATAAACTAATATAAACTAATAAAACATTTTGAGCTAATGTGAATCATATAGTTGAGCCGGGCTTTTCCTGCTGATTCCTGATTTCATACTTTTTTTTTTTTTTTATTTCACAAATCTCACACCAACACTTCTCTGTACCTACAGTGGTCGATTGTGCAGCGCAGGCATGCAAATAGTCAAATGAAGCTTCCATGTTTCTGCCCTTGTGCACCATAACATAATGATATCATGTTGACAGTGAGGCAGGTGATGCAGCGTCTTCTTTGTGCTCCAGCTCAGGATATCATGTTACTGTGTGTGCTGCACACATTTAAACACACTGCTCTCACACAACAAACTAATATTCCAACTCTTTCCTTTCAGGCTTGACCTCCATGTACTTTAGAGGCTATGACAACATGAAATAAAACCAGTGGGGCACATCACGGCCAAAATCTCTCTGAGGTAACAGCTCTAGCTCCTACTACAATGGGATGAATCTGGTCAAACTGAAATGTGTTTTATTAGATATGAATTAGAATCACTAACCCATGTTCTGGATCTTAAAAGCTCTGAGGTCACCACGAGACCCTGCCCTCACCTCACAACCCTTTTAAAAACCAAAACAATAAAAACAGGAAACCACACATTTCACTTTAGCTATTCAACAGGTTCTGGATGAGCTGAATCAAAGTGTTGTGAGACCCCGGCCCCAACCAAAGCAACAAATAACTGTCTAGAAGTTTTGGAGGACTATGGGACATAAAATAAATCAGAACACTTGATTATTTCTATATGATAGTTTAGCATTGAAATGTAGATACTGCATGTCAACTTTTAAGTCACATGCCTGGTTGTAAAATTTTACTTTTTTGATGGTTTTTACACGAATATGATCTTGGTTGGAGAGAGAGCAGATCTCCGTCTCTCCGTCCAAGTGGCCGCGGTGGCTGCAGCATGTCACCACCACAGGTTGTTGAAGCGTGAAGAGCGTGGAGCCGTTCCATCTCTGACTGTGCTTGAATCTGAACCGTCAAGCCACATTTGCCAAGCCCGTCGAAATCAGACAGACATCAGCGCTGAGTTCTTGATTGTCTTTGCAATTTAAAAAATGTTGTTTTTTTTTTTTTGTTTCAGTCAGTTAAAGACTGTCAGCTCTTCAGGAGCTCATGTGGTATAAAGGTATTTGAGTATATTCAGCCTTGATTTGAGGCAATTCGGCCAGAAAGTAACACATTTTATCAGTATATTAAGTATTATGCTGTCAAGAAGTCCTTAAATTTATGCCCAGTAGAAAACTTTCTTTCTATTATATCAACGCTGATAACTTTTCAAGTGTTTGGTAATAAAGTAAAAGCTAATTTAATTTATTAGTTATTAAAATTTAAAAACGGCCTAGTAACAAACATTGGGACCATATGCTTGCTTTAAAGCTTTGTCTTGTTTAAGATCGCAACTGTAAAATGTTTATCATATTGGTATTCGGTATTTTGTTGTAAAGCTCTTGAAAAGCTGTTTGTGATAAGACAACAATAAAGAGCTGCGTTTAAAAATTTTTTTTTTAAAAAATCACCTTTTGTTCTTCTGTTGAATATTTTCAGTAAAATATATTAAAAAATATTTAGTTGTGTTACAAATAACATCCTTTAGTTTGAGTTTGAAAAAACATTTTGTGTTATATACAACAATAAATTACATATGATGGACATCTGTATACGTGGTTGATCATGTTTAAAATCAATGGCAAACCCAAATAAATCTTTTATATCCAGCCTCTAATTCAAAGCGTGGAGATGCTTTCTCCAGCTCGTCAGGCTGGGTGGGCGCCGCTCTCCATTTCGCCGGGCAGCTGGTGGACGTTTGGAGTCCTGCAGACTCAGCCAAATGGGGTGAAAAACTGGGCCTCAGCACAAATGTTTATCTAACAGACGACGGCACAGTCTGCTGCCCCTATGGACGCTGCCACAGACTCTGTTCACCACAACCCATTACGAGCATCCATCCAGAGAGGGCAGGAAGGTGCAGCACGGGCAGAGAACGAAGCTTCATTCATCTCATCTGAATATTTCATCAGTGTTAAAGACGAGAGATTTGGGGAGCAATGGATCCAGAAATAGCCGAGAGAATCTTTCTGAGGGACTGTGACCATAAACACAAGAATATTAATCAAGCAGGTAAAAAAATCTAATCTGTGCATTGTTTGAAATAATAGAAACACCACGATCATTTGTCATGTAAAGAATTTCCTACTTCTCTATATTTAATACACTATATGGCCAAAAGTATGTGGACACTTCATATCTGATACTTACCTTGGTTGCAATTCATCTTAATTCTACAGCAGTTATACTTTAAACAGTAGTTTGAGGGAGACGTCTTACATTTGAGTGACGGTTCCTATTTAATTTATTTTAAGTAGAAATTTTTATGTTTAGATTTTTATTTTTCACATATTTATCTTCTTAAAACATGTGGACACAGCTGTAACAACTGTTCACACTGCATGTGCAAGGACAGAATATTTCAACACACACGAACACAAAAGGGGTAAAGCTCATGGGAGCAGGAAACATGCTTACAAAGGGTTGCTTGACATCAGGACTAAGACATGATGTATTGCTTTAAAATCTGCCCCGTTCATCACTTTCTCCTGCCATAGTTTCTCCTTCTTCCACAACCATCTAATCCAATTACCGTCCTCAGCCACTTTTCGCAGGAGAACAGATGCTTTACATGATTGCATTCTCTGTCCTGATCAGCTGTTTACATACTACAATGACAGACGTTTTGTTTTTTTTCATGAATTCTATACTATCATCACGACTTGGTGTGTCCTGTAGGCTCACCAACACTGAGTAAATTACATGTTCGACTGATATCAAATGACACAGTCAATTTATTAATGAGGAGTTATCACTTCAACCTATTCTACCATGAAAAATTAAAAGACAGAAGATGTGTAATCTGTTTTACTGTGGACAGAATAAAAACTAGAGGACTCGTTCTTGTCTTGTATCTGGAGGTATTTCTGGCTACTACATGAATATGGTGCAAAAAAATAATATAACTGCATATCAATAATTTAATGAAAAGGAATGGTAAATGTGCAACAGAGGATTTGAACTGTAGTAAGTCTTTGAAATCAACCTGCTGGGCTGGACAGTGAGGATTAATGCTTTTGTCCAGGGCTTCCAGGCACCTCTGCTAATGATCCTTTCAGAGCCATGGGAGTCTTTCCTTGAAACAAATAACTGTTATTTACTGCCTCATTACAAATGAAATCTATAACTTGGGGACTGGAGAGAGGGGAAAATAAAAGCATCACCACACTGGTCACTGTAGAAAGGCACCTGCTTTGTGTTTCACCATTCACAGCAATGAATCACCTTTGACACACAAACACACACACACATTTTCACCCTAATGTGAAGTTTGGTTTTCAGTTTTGTACCTTTGTTAGCAGGATATCTTAGAAAAGGATGTTATTTACATTAACAGTTAATCGTATTCAGTTAATCGATTATGGTTTAGTTTATAAAACGTCCAGAATGGCAGAAAATGAGCCAACGAGCCAGTTGCAACGTCTTCAAAGAGCTTGTTTTGTCTCACAAACAGTTAAAATGTAAAGATATTCAACTTACATAGAAAAAAGGAACAGAAAAAGCTCACATCTGAGAAACTGGAACCAGTGACTGGTTTCTATTTTAGCTTCAGCTGTGGTTTTAAATTTAAACACAATTTCAAAAGCTACTTCAGATTTGAGTGAAATTTAGGAAAAACTCGGACACTGAGCCAATAAAGAACTTATTACCATTTATAAATCACATCTTTGGCACAACCACATTTTTGGTGCATTATTCCTGATCTGACAGAAAAAATCTTTTCAAAACTGTTTCACCATCTCAATAACATTGTAGTTTTAATCTAATATTCCTATCTCACATATACATTATTATATATTTAGTTTTTATTTGGACGTTGTAACATTGATCCACTGTATAGGCAACTATTAGCCTCTTGGCTAATACTGGCACAGCATTGTTACGTCATTATCCCTGTTAAAAAAAAAAAAAAAAACATTAGATAATATAAAGAAACAAACTCCGACACACTGTGATCTGATTTTTAACAAAATGGCTACACAACATATTTAGAGAAATATACTTTTTTTTATAATTGGCTGGTACATTTTTATGGGTGTGGCCCATTTGACGTAACTCTATAACACATTGTGCTAATTTAACCAAATTCTCGTGAGAGGAGCAAAGTATTTCTACAACATGTACAAAATGAGTTGTAGTTTCCGTGCGATATCTTGCAGAAGTGGACAAAAACTAAACTACTTTGCAGATTTGCTCATTTTAATGTTGGTACCTATATTTGTTTCTTTATTTCTGAAAGAGTTTTAATGCATGAATGACAAAGATGATGTCAGTCAGGACAGAGAGCACTGAGCGGAGCACGAGGCACTTTGAAGCACTCCCAAAATTACTATCATGTGCACAGACACAAGTAACAACTCTGCCAACCAACCTCTCCCCCCTTCACGTCGCTCTCTCTCCACACACACACACACACACACACACACACTGACAATGAGTTGTTTGTGAGGTTATTATCTAGGAGTGTCAAGTGGCCAGTCTTGGGTCCATCGTGCCACACTCCAGCCTTATCTGTTCAGACGCCAGAGCCCGGTCTGTTCTCCCATCTCCATCCTTCTTCCTCCCCCCGGCCTGCACGCCTATCAGACGCAGGATAAAGGGCTAAAAGCATTCTGTCTTCATTACATCCACCATTAGACATCACTAACAACAGCAGCCAGAAAGTTAGAGGGCAAATATCTGCACACTTACAATACTACAGTTACAGATAAGCCACCGCAGCACTGAACAACACTGTATATGAGCAGAACCATCGTAAATGAATTACATCATTAATGCAACACAGGAATCTGAAGCATTTGTGCAATTCAGTTGTTGTGGTAATTTTACAACAATTATGTCAAAATTTAATTTCTGTTTCACTACCATGGTTAAATTTAGGATCTGAAACTTATGTCCTCAACAATAATATCAATGCATCAATTTACTATCCAGCATCATGTGCTGTTCTTAACTTGCTCTAAAAATATATTTACATGATGTGAATTAACGGACATTTAACTGGTGGCCTAGTGCACAGCTTTACTAACACAAAGCACAGCAGGTCTGAAAAGACACATTATGTTCATGTTCAGTGTCTCTTTCTGAAGCGTAAAAAACACATTTAGAGGAAGTCGACAACAAATGAATTACACAAGAGAGTCTACAGATAGTTACAGGTTGAGGATGCAACAAATTCTTTTGCCACCCTGGCCTGTTGCATCAGAGGTCCCTGGACAAATATTCAGACACCCACAAGTTAATGACAAGTACTGATAGCAAACCACACTGACAGTAAGAGCCCCAAAGATTACTTCTGTTGTGATGCCAGTACTGCTCCAAACACTGGACTCGGGATGTGGGACGCAGCTGCTCTAAGAGTCTATATAAACAAGTTTTAAAAGGATTCGGTGGTTGGTGTGAAGGTAGACAAAAAGTAGACCCACATACCTGATGTATGGACACATGACTGTAGTTATTGTTTGACTTAAAATGGAAAAAGTCAATCCAAAAAAAAAAATGGAGCCTGCAGCTAAATCAGTAATAATGAAACTATAAACTAATCATACAGCATCTGAATAGAGTGGATGAGACAGCTTCCGTGAGAATATGAGGATTTTATAGAGACTGCATTTCCTGAACAGGCTGAGGTGGAAGTAAATAGCCTCATCAGTTATTTAGACCCATAATAATGGAACAATACCACATGATAACAGCTGAAACAACAGGAAACAGATGGCATTTGTGGATTGTGCTGTACTATCAGGGACATAGAAAGTAACAAATTTGGGGGAGTTATTAAGGAAGTCCGGGGGTCTGAATGCCCTGCTCATTTTGTGCTTGGACTATGTTAGGGGACTGGAAAAAACATCTCCAAAGCTCAGATAGACATAAAGCTCCTCATTTAATCTTGTTCTTTGCTAAAAAGGCAAATGTACAGGTTTCTGGACATAAGAACATAAAGAGAAAGATTACCTCCAAAGAGCTTAAAAGTCAGTGTCTGTGTGAACAACAAAACTAAATAAAAATGTGATATTTTTATATTAGCAAAATGAAGTGACAATGTGACGTGTACAGGACCATGAGTGTCAGTGTCACTCATGATCCAGCTTCACTCTCATCGCTCTTGTAGCATCGTTTTCGGCCTCAGCAGGCAGCTACTTTCAGTGAAACAGCTCTAAAAAACCCAATGTACACAACCTGCTCAGCTCCATGCAGCAGAAAGACTCAGTTGGTAACAGAGCTAAAAGAGAGTGAACGTGCATTTTACCACGTGGCCAGAAACATGACTCCAAATGAATGAAAAAGATGGATCTGGGTCTTTGTGGGAAGTGTAAATAAAAAAACTGTTTGCTGTTTTTCATCTGTTGTTTCAGCTAGTTTCTATTTCTCCCAAAAAAATCACCAACTACAGATTTAACACTGGACAGTTTAAAAATCATTTCATTTTCAGACTCGTGAATTCAGCAAGTGTCACAGCCAAGTGTCTGTATTTGGTTAATCTGTCAAATAGAGAACTGAAGCAGCTAAACGTAAGATCGCAATATATAGCACAGACACAGTTATCAAAGATATCGTTGGTCTATCTGGCCAAAAGTATATAGACACTCTTTTCTCACTTTTTCCCCACTTTGGAAAAAATGGAATGGACCTGGAGTGTTGACTTAAACCCCATCCAACGCCTTCAGGATGAAATGAAATGTGACACTGTTGACACAACTAAAAAAATAAAAAATTTTTACTAAAATAAAAAAAAAGAGAATATATATACATATGTGTGTATATATATATATATATATATANGGACAGACCTACACACTGCCTTTGATACAGAGAGGCAAACATTACTATTGACAGGCAGAGTGGGCATCCATGGGATAAAAATGTGTCGGAGCAGCAGAAAAAAATCAATAAATGCAGGAGCTGCTCCTGAGCCCGAGGGGAGGGGGGGAATCCCACTGAGCCAGAATCTGTCAAGACCTTTCTGTTACTCCACCTGACATCCTGGCTGCCTCTCGAAGATTAAAGGTGGAGCGAATTTTTCACTTACCCTCTCAGTAGTAGTGTAGGTACTGTATTAACAAAACATAAGATATATATGTGTGTGTGTGTGTATATATACATATATATACATACATACATACATACATACATATGTGTGTGTGTATATATATATATATATATATATATATACACACACACATATGTATGTATGTATGTATGTATATATATGTATATATACACACACACACACATATATATCTTATGTTTTGTTAATACAGTACCTACACTACTACTGAGAGGGTAAGTGAAAAATTCGCTCCACCTTTAATCTTCGAGAGGCAGCCAGGATGTCAGGTGGAGTAACAGAAAGGTCTTGACAGATTCTGGCTCAGTGGGATTCCCCCCCTCCCCTCGGGCTCAGGAGCAGCTCCTGCATTTATTGATTTTTTTCTGCTGCTCCGACACATTTTTATCCCATGGATGCCCACTCTGCCTGTCAATAGTAATGTTTGCCTCTCTGTATCAAAGGCAGTGTGTAGGTCTGTCCTGTGCGTAGCGGCGTTTGTGTGTGTGTGTGTGTGGAAAAGGGCGAGAATGTATACGTATTGGAGAGGGAATGTGACATTTACCTAACCGAGCATTCATTCCTGTCTTGTGTGAAAGACGTCACAGTTTTATGCAACAGCACAAGAGTGTCATACAGACAGATATAGTGTGTGATGATTATGACTGTAACCATAATGATCTATAGAGTGATGAAGTGATGAAGGAAGAGGCAGACAACTGAGAAAAATAAATGAAGCTACAAAAGACCGTGTTCTCTGCCACAAGATGTTGCTTGGAATCTCGTATACAAATACCCACAATGCCCATAAACAGAGCTTAATGTCATGCACGCTGGCCAGTCGTCCATATGGAGAGAGGCTGAGGAAAAACTGCTCTGATCTGCAGACGCTCAGCCCAGACAGCAGGAGAAAACCGTCATCTGGCCGGCAGCATCACCGAGAAAACTGTACAGTTGGTTGATTGAGGCGCCCTAAGACAACAAACACTCTCTTAAATGCATGCACGCCAATGGACACACACTTGTGCACACCCTTCCCCCAACCTCTTCTAACTCCCCCGAGAGGAGTGCACGCTCAGCCCACTCAAGTCCTGATCTGTTCTGTGGGTGTTCATGTAGGAATCAACAAGCCATGGCACAACAGAAAAGCATGGTGTACAAGTGTCAGACGCCCACCTCACTCCCTCCCTCCCTCCAACCCCCCAATCCTTCACTCACCGCCTCCGAGTCTTCAAATCCATGTAGGTACAAGTTATCGTACATGGAGGAGTGAGAGTCCAAAAGGCAGCTCCACGGCGCAAAACAGACAGGAACGGGGGGAAGAGAAAAAGATCAACCTGTTCCAGAGAGGATGGATGATGAGGTCAGGAGAATGACTGAGCCCACCAACAGTCTCGTTCTCCACATGAAGGTAGACCACAGAGCAACAAGACCACACCAGAGCAGCAGACAGAAAATAAAAAAAAAAAAAAAGGTGGGGCCCTGTGTTTTCCTGATGCTGAATTGGATGTTATTGCCTCTGAGCCAAGCAAGTGTTGGTTCCCATTATAAGACAGCCTGCTTGTCCCCAGAGGCAGATCAAACCTGGCATTTCATCTGCCTTCCAAGCTCAGATCACACGAGCCAATCCCTTCCTCCAACACTGGCTGATGACAAAGGTGGGATGCAGCCTGCTGATTGGCTGGTTGAGGCTCCAGTCAGCCTGGCTGGCTGTGAATAAGGAAGAGGCATGGAGGGAGGTGGCAGGGGGTTGGCGGGGGTCTGCAGCCTGAGAGCATCATTAACCAGCAAGCTGTGAATTCTGTGCATGGGTGCATGCGTCTGACGTAATCTCTTAACCTAAACACCCGTTTGCAGAGACTGACATATAATTTACAAGCGGAGAATCGCAGCAAAGGTCGACCGCTGAGTGATGATACTTTAAACAGGAGGCAGACCTGGTTCATCTGAGCTGCTGCTCTCTTACAACAAGTGCTCATGTCTTTTACAGCTTTGCGAACACACTGCAGCCATAAAATCAATCTATAAATGTCTGTTACAGGGAAACGGATCATATAGGAAATGAATCAAGAAGAACTATAGTGTTCAAGTGTAAGGTTTGACACCTTTTATGAGCCACTTCTGTTTAATGCAATCACAGAATAATGGAGCAGTGGTAAAGCTGTTGCTATTTAAATAGTCTAAGTGTGAAACAACTCAGCATTTTGTCCTTTTTTAACATTTTGTGCATTCTGGAGAAATATCTTAGCGATTATTAATTTGTGCTGCTCAGACTCACAATCAGTGAAAGGGATAAAAAAAAAACTTAACACAAAAGAAATACATTTAAAAGATCTAAGAAGAGAAACATGACTTGATTCAGTCAAAAGGAAAATAATCATATAAAAATAATGTTTCATTGGCTTTCTATAAGTACATTTTAATTATTGTTTCTATAGTATTGTATTTAGTTCTTCCTCTGCGTGTTCCTATGCCTCAGGTTATGTGCTTAAAGCAGAGACAACAGATGAAAAATAATGTGCTCAACATCTGTTCAATATACAAAAAAAACAAAAAAAACAAAACAACAAACAATAAAAATAAATAAATTACATTAATCAAACCTCTATTTTATGCCTCTAGGATCCAATCCAAGGGAGGCTGCAGGGGACTGTATTTTGTGGTCTGAGCTGTAGCTGCCTCTTTCAAAGAGAAAGAACCACAGCGCCCTCTCCTGACAAACTGTGTGACAGCACATACACATATCAAGATAATGCATCTTCATCAATCCTGTCTCTGTTTGTCTTCCTCCTAACAAGCTCCTCTCGACACGGCTGACGGCTTCATAATCACATGGCAGATATTCCAGTGGAGAAGCAGATGTGACGCAGAAAGAAAGTGTCTTGTAAAGTATGTGTGGATGTGGATGTCATTTATCATCATCCAGTGCTAAATGTGTGCACTTCACACTTATTTATCCGGCAGACGCGTTTGTCCAGAGCGATGTACGAATGAGGTCCAATCCAAGCCACAGTGGATCAAGGAGAAGCCTTTCAGAGCAAGTGCCTCAACACTCGCGCCTGAAACAAGCACCATAAGGCTGCAGGTGCATGAGGTAACACATGAAGGCTTTGTTTTTGGAAAAGGCTAAATATAAACTAATGCTGAGAGAGATGGTATTTTTGAAGAAGTAGGTCTGCTCTCATTCAGAATCCAGGAGTTTAAACACTGAGTATAGTATTAAGACTTAGTTTCAGGGCCAGGCTTGTAATAACAGCTCAATATAATGTTAGGATTTGGGTTATGGTTACGTACGTCACAGTTATCATTAAGGTTTGATCAAACCACAAAGGGGATTAATCATCAAGCAAAACATTTCTTTCATTGAATGTGAGGACTTTATGTCATTATAAACAGTTTTTCAGGCAAAACAAGCACTCTGACTGTGATATGATGAATGAATTATACACTAATTCCATTAATAGTAAAAAATAATGAGTGAGTTGATAATGAAATTATTTATTAGCAGATTTCTTGTGTGTATTTATCTGTTTTTGGTTGTTGTGTCCCACCAATAGCAGCATGGAAACTCTGCTCTGTTCAGGGTTGATCATGTTAGGGGGTTACAGATTTACTCAGGAGCCACTGGAGGACTGGTGCATTGTGCCAGTGTGAGCTATGGCAGCTACAGCAGTGGCCGGGCCACATCAAGTAATTCATGAATTAACGGCTGCTGAGTTGAGCCATGTGACCTACATAAGAGACGGGCTTCTTCGCACTGCTAATCCCTCTTATCACTTCTTCAGACCACAAGCTGAAAGGAGGTTAAGGGAATGTCTGTTTAATATATTGGGATTCAGAAATGAAATTAATATTCTCAGCAGAAGCTGTGGCATCATCAGCTTTTCCTCCCCAAAATGAGACTTTTCAAAAAAATCTGCAGGACTTAAGAGTTTTACTTTGTCTCAGATTTCCATTTCAGAGAATAGGGCACTGGACTTCAGACTTTTTAGAAGAGTCTGGTGAACCACAGACCTCACCATTGCATTTCATCTGGTCAGCCTCACATGACAATACCATTAAAGCCTCCACACAAATTATTACAGAGAATTCAGGTTGTAATTTGCAATGCAAACAAAGATGGTTTCTCACCAGCACATGTTGCCTGTAACATCTTGTTGTTCTAACAAAACATGTTGCATTTTCTTACCTTTAAAGGTAAATTTGATGCTTCATTGTCTTGATTATCTCATGTTTCTACTTTCCTTTATTTTATTTTACTGACTTATAGCCCATTCACAGTTATTTTTATTTTATATTTATTGTTATTTTTACATTTTATCTATATTATAACTCTTAGGTTTATACATATTTCTAGTTTCTATTTCTATATGAACCACATTTGGGAGGATGGATTAATAAAGTATTTGGATTCTAATGATCAATGCATCCTGTGTATGAGAAGTGCTACATGAATAAAGTTTATTATTAGTATGATTATTGTTTTTTGGCATGTTGCTCATAACCTTTAAAAAACATATACCTGTCCTCTGTGCTCAATAGAAATGTACATTAAATTATCATTATTCTTGTTATCTCTGATCAAAAACTCCACAAGATACAGTTCAGGGACTTTACTTTGAAACTCTAACAGTTGTGCTTTACAATTTCCTACTATCATTTTAGGATAGGATGGTAAATTTCAGGTCCTGACAAACTTCATCTTGTAGATACTGAATTTATCTCTGAGAACAAGTCCTGAAAATTAGCTCCCTCAGTCGACGAAGACAAACAGAGAATGTGGCCTCAGAGCTAAGGCCCCCTGTGCCACTTCAACGATGCATCTGTGGATTATTCCTGAGAGCAAAACATCTGCCGAGCTTTGGCGTCCTCTTTATGAAGGTTAGCTCGGAAACCATTCCCACTCACAAGCCGCGCAGAGAAACATCTGTCCATGGGAGTAGTGCGTGTAGATGTTCAGCTCACCATCTGGCAGAATCAGCTTCCACGCAGCATCTCACATCCGGTGAGCGACTCAGCATCTCATGACTCATGAACCATATACGATTTCTCTTTGATGGTGTCACTCTATTTTATGTGTTACTTCCTTTTCCCTTTTAAAAGACTGATCTGTACGAGGTCCCCCCACAGACTCTGGCTCTGACAATTTGCCACACTCATCCTCCCTTAGCTCCAACACTTGGAGCCAGTTGAAAACATCACTTAAAACTCTATGGGTCCACAGCTCATCACATTATTTTTCTCTAAAAGCCAGCTCTCCACTTAGAAGTAAAATGAACAGATGAACATAAATAAACCTTTCCTTCTCTTTGGGCTTTTGCCAGGTGCAAAAAAATAAGCAGCATTTCAAAGCACAGAGCTGGTTTAAGGATTAAAAATCAAATGGCAACAAAGTCAACAGGACAGAATGATAATAAAAGGAGAAAGAAGAAAAGGAAAAGGTAAAATCTGTGGCAGTAACAGTGGCTGCATTCCTCCTCTTTCATGTGACTATTCACTGTATAAAAATTGTACCTTTAGCTGAAAAGGAGGAGGAGGAGATACAGTTTCCTGCTCATCAACCTTCTGGACCTGACCCCTGTTGATGAGGGGAGGCTGTTACTATGGATACACGAGGGAATCAAAGAGAGCCCACTGCTCCTCTTCTCACCTGATGACGATCACACCGGCGATGACACAAATCACAGCGGGGGTGTTCAAGAAATCCATGAGCGTGTAATAAGAAAAAGGAGTGAGTAAGAGCTGTTATGTGTACATTTCTCTGTCCTTCTGTCCCACTTCTTTGGGCTTTTATTTATCCAGCTTTTGCTTCTGTCGTTTCCAATTTTTATTTGTCCATTTTATCTTGTCTTTCTTCCTTCCTGTGAGCTCCACCATTACTCAATGACAACCTCATGCAGTGGCCATTCAATAAGGAATGGGCAGCATCAACAGGTTACATGTGCAGCAGACAAACTGGAGTATTGGCAATTAAAATACAGGACTATTAATGAGAATCAATCATCATCTGTAGTCAAACTGTCTGTACTGAATGGATTTAAATGGAATTAAATGGGAAAATTAGGCCTTAAAAATATACTGTGTGTGTGACCGGCAGTTCCTCAGGACTCATGTACAAAGTGACCTACATACCAGCGGTAAATACAACAGCCACAGATACAAGCCCTGACACCATCATAAATCACATCTGGCTATTAGATTTGACAAGTTGTCGTGTGGTTTTGTTAGAACGTCGACGTGGAAAAAAACCGCCGACCTGATTCATTTGACGTTGCTGTTTCTCCTAAGAGAGACACGAGGTGTTAGCAAAGGCTGGCACATGATGGAGGAGCTAGAGGTCAGGTGTAGAGAGCAGGGGGGTTGGGACAATGGTAGCCTATGACAAACTACCCTTGTGTGGCTGTATGTCGTCTGCAGGCTCAGTTCCCTTGGTAACTTGTTAGCGGGATGTCAAAGTCCAGGGTAAGTCCCTTCTGTATAATTAATTACAGAGGGGACTTAATACAGGAAACCAATTTGAATTTGTTTTACAGTGGCACATATGAAAGACGGCGGCAGCACGTACATTCAAACAGCTGCCTGACCCTGTCCTAATGAATTAAACATGGCTGGTAGACGCCTCATAAACCGCCGAGCGGGCTGACTGAATTCCCAGGCTGATACGAATCAGGGCCATTGATTCCCCAAACTACGGCAGAGGCCAAAAGCGCTCATCTTGGCAATGCATCATGCGATGTCATAGTCCTTTGTTCACTTTTCACTTGACATTAGAGCCAAACTTTTATGGGTAAGACAACTAAAGGTTTTGTAGTGATGGATTGAGGTCAGAAACCAGCCGTGGGATACTGGTGCTCAACACAACTCACTTTCTCAAGTCTCGCAAAAAATATGAAGAGGAATTTCGACAGGAATTTCTTCAAATAACAAATCTCCAAATGTGCTCAGCCATTCCTCCAAGTGATACCACGCACTGGTCCAACAGGGGCTGGCGCTGTTGGTTGACTAATCACAGACTTTCCCAGAAATTTCCCATAGATTTAAAAAAAAAAATCTGTTTAAAAGTTTCACCTAGATTTTATGTTCAAAGGCTTTAAAAAGTTGTTTTTCCAGCTCTAAGAGACACAGATTAAAGTAAACAGGGTCTTCTGGTGGTGAGTTTATTTGAGAAGTTAAAAAAAAAAAGATCCAACTTTGTTATTTTTTAGACTCTTACCACCAGTAGGACCAGAAAACTACATCTGTCAAGCTGATTGTAGATCATTTCATATTGATGTATTATCAGCCAGTTTCTTAAACTCTTGTTTGACATCAGCCTCAAAATTTTTTTATCAGCCAGGCTCCTGTGCTCGGCTACTCTTTGAGCTGACATTACAGTTAGAGAGGCTACGTGATTAAAACTACTGGATGTTATCATGCTGACATCTCGTCTTGGAAGCCCCAGATTTTTAAATGCTTGGATGCTTGTCCTACCTGTCTGAGGATGAAGCTGGTGGAGGTGGTGCTGCCGTCGGACCTCTTCAGTCGGCTGCGTCTGGAGTAAGTCCCTCGGTTTGCCTGGCGAGGTCAAAACAAATGCAAATTAAATACTCTCTTCCGCTTCCTCTATTTGTGACCCTGCCATTTTTTCCCTATTGTCATCCCTTACTCTCTTCCTGCACTCACTCAAGGGCACCTTCCTTTCTGCCACCAACCCCATTTAAACCATTGTCCAGGCCCTTGGGTTGACAGGGCTCTGGCTCTTTCCAGCTGCCTCTTGTCCTCTGTAATGACCTGATTACATGAAGTCAATCTGTTGCTACTTTATCAGACTGATCATACCAAACTCTATAATGCATTTCTTTTCCATGAAATCATCATAGCTGGGCTGCACAGATCTGCTTTTTCTGACCTAACTCGGTAATATCTCATTTGATAGGCAGGAGGAGGGGTAATAATAGAATAAATGACCTCTTAGCTCTTGTCTCGGTGTGTGTGTGGCACCCTGTCCTGTGACACTGGAGGGCATCCAAGGTAAAGCTGACTCTTCCCCAAAAACAGAGCTCCGTTTAACCAACAGTAGAAAACTTTTTTGACACACACCTTTATCACTATTCAATACACTGAGTGATGATGATGATACTACATAATAATTGTAAGGCAAGAGTGTTTTTTTTTATTAGCATTGCAGCAGCTCCATCACACCGAATGACAACAATATCACTCTGAATTACTAACACAAAAAACATATTCAAGTCCCTTTAATGTTCATTTAATCTGATCTTAAATGTCATGTTATGACAAAGTGCTTCAGTCTGACCTTGGATGAATGAATAAATGAATGGTGGAGCCCAGCATCTCTGGTTTGATGGTGACAGTTTTTGTTCACTATTCGAGGACATGGATAGGACGAGAGACAGCACTGTTGGCCAGCCCTAATATATGGCAATGATAAGCTGAATCATAGAGTTTCCAAAGAGGACGGCTGAGAATCTTTGCTCAGATTCTCATTTGGGTGAAATATTTTGACTTTCAAAACAGACTTGAGATGTTAATAGTTTTATGAATATAACCCCTCATCTGTGCTTCACGATTTATTTAACACTGCACTTTCCATGTGGTATTAATAAGGGACGGCATCATGAGATGATATGAATCCATATTGCCATAGTTTTTACCATAGCATTTATGCAGTGGTTCTGGTTACATCCTCACACTGTGGCCAATATTTACAGATCTATAAGCAGATCTGATCAACGGCTCGACTGGATTTTTAACGGTTTTTGCATCAATGTGATGACAGTCCTTGACCTGTCAGCTATTTAAATGACTAGTTTCACCTAAACGATTTGAGCAACTTGAAAGTTATATGTGCCTGTTACATTTGAGGACAACGACTTTCACGTCTGCAACAGTAAAACTGAAATAACATCCTTATTCTGTGTGTTGCAGTGGTAAAAAAAAGTCAATTTCCTCTCTGGAAAAGTGACCCGGGCCACCTCATACATCACCAGTGGAGTCCCATCAGAAAATGGTGAATAATTAAGCACACAATTTAATTTCTTTGTGAATAAATCAAATTCTCACCACACTGCAGGACCTATGGCTCTGCCTCACTAATGACCCCATAGGGGCCCATTAGGACTGATGACAAATGTAGCTCCACTTATACAGAGAGCAGAATAATTAAGTTTAACGTGTCGGCGGATTTAAACATCAGGAGTGTAGGTATAATCCTACAATTTATTTTTGCCCGTTAATGTTATTGTTGTCCATGTTTTTCTGGGGTTTGTAGCTTTGTGTGTGTGTGTGTGTGTGTGTTGGAGCATCAGTGAGAACTGGAAGAGAGGAGAAGAGTCGGTGTTTCAGATTTTTATTTTCCTACCTGAAACACGGGCTTCTGCAGTCCGTCTCCAATCCCGTGTCGGGTGTAGATGTGCCGGGACATCTCAGCCAGTTCGTCGGTCCAGGGCGGAGGCTGGCGCTCGGTGCCGCTCCACTGGAACTGCGGCTCCGCTGGCGGACAGTGAATCGCCGGCTCCAGCTTTGCTCCGGTTCACGACGACAGAGAGAAGGAGACGGTGACGGCGGCTGAGGATGTGTCCTACCTCTGCAGCAGATCTGCACAGATGAAGCCCGTGTATATACCAAGCCCCCCCTCACACACACACACACACACACACACACACACACACACACACACACACACACACACACACACACACACACACACACACACACACACACACACACATCACACCGGGCTAGAGTAGTGCTGCGTTCAAGGACAACACAGAGCTTCAGATTTTTAGGACCGCAACAAAGTGAGAAATGTCTTTAACGTTGGCCAGTAATTTATCACAGATCTGAGAAGAGGAAAAACTCCATTAGATTAGCTGCTAAGTTTGGCCAATAACATGTCCTGTATAAATAAAAAAGAAAATAATAAAACAATTTCAGTAACTTTAGCTGCTAATCCTGCCCATCACAAAAAGAAAAAAGCTTCTAGAGCATGAGGTGCATTGCCTATAATGAACATTTGTGTAACTGGGTTTGGCAGAAAAACTTTTGAATGTAATTAAAAGAACACATTTGCTGTAATGTCTTTATGTGAAGTGTGTGTTTAGAAATTATGGGGAATTCTTATTAAGGTATAAGTGTAGACGTTGCTGATATTTGATGATGGATGAGTATTTGAAGGCACCTCTTCACTGTAGTTCAGACAAATCCAAACAAAATAAAAACAAAGGTGTGAATATCAACATTTTTTCAGACAAAATGTTTAGAAAATTCTCTATACAGTTATGAGTGCAACACAATCAATTTCAACTTGTTTAGATTGTTGTATTCTTCACTTGAAAATAACACAGGCCAGTTTTATCTCAGCAAACTCACCAGGACAAACAACAGATGATAAAATCTCCTCAGCCATCTTCAGCAGACCGCACTACCAGCTGTGCTGTTTTCAGACAACCCGGCTGCAGGACAGAGCAAAGCCTTTACTCTGTGTATGTAGGCTGGAGAACATCCTGTGGTGTCTGGCCATGAACATTTCATTAAAAAGAACAGTCTTTACCTCCACCAGGACAACACTCGCATTCAAAGGACCCACAGTGCATCTGTTTGAAAAGAGCTGAAACTATAAAAAGACCACGTTCAACGAACAAACCATCATGAACACCATGACCATTTTATTGTCTTATTCATCAGGCACAGCTGCTGATGTGAGCAGGGACCGGGAGACACTCATTAGGTGGACAGACACTATTTTAATCATCTTCATTTTAAATGCTTAAATGTAATTACTTTAAGTCATCCATGGGATTTGTTGGGGGGGGGGAAAAGAGCACTCGTCAACACAGGTCAATTTTTTTTTATTTCAAAGAATATTTACGTTTTGCTCTGTTACAAAAGCAGTTTCAAAATTCTAGATAGAGGAATTTTTCCTGGAATATTTTAAATATACAGAATTATACATATCCAGCGGATTCTGAGACTGAAGTTACTCGCCAAAGCTGTATCCATGTCATCCTTTGATTTCTACAGAAAAACAAGGCATCCAGTGGTAAATAAATGTTTACAAAGCTAAGGTGCAAAGTCAATGCCACTGACAAAACCAGGTATTTTACAATCTAATATACAGTGCCTTTAATATGAGGCGCGTAAAGGAAATATAGACAGTTCTGGCTAAAATCATAACTAAGGAGCCACTGCAACAGAACTGTAGAGTCTATGAAAGCTGCTCCTTAATTTTAACCCAAAAAGTGAAGACATACCAACATTAGGTTAAAAACAGGTCTCACTTATTTCTTCATATTAACAACAACAAATTAATCCTGAACATTTGGATAATTTTGTTCCATTTACATTTTGCCTTGCCATTAAAAGTAAAAGCCAACAACAGGAAGAAGAAACAATCATTACACATTCTACAACCATGTCAATCACACACGTGTGATGTCTCAATATATATATATAAATCAAATTACAGGCTATGTCATTGGCCATTTTGAAATTTAACTATATTGACATCGAACATCTCAGTACTGTGCACTTGCATAACCAGATGATGTTAAATGGAAAAAAACCCCACAGATGAAAATTAGAGGCAGAAAGAGACACACATTATAATCATGAGAGATGCATCATTTCATCAGATTAATAAACACACAAAGATCCAACTATTTCTCAGTTACCCCTAAAATCTGACGATCCTTTCAAAAAAATCAGTGTCATTTTACAAATAAGCCTTCAAGATGCACACAAACACGCAAAAAAAGACATACATGTGCACACGTACACACACACACACACACAAAAAATGTCATTTTAAATATCTCAAATGCAACCACAGAATGCATTACAAGGCAGTGAGATTATGGGAAAGCAATGATTGAACCATTGACAAAAATATAACTGTTAACATAACAGATCAGCTACAGTCGTGAATGCTGGTGAGGGGGAAAGATAATGAAGCTCCTGGCTTTAAAATAACTGCACACTGTGAGCACCTGCGACCTGTCCCCACAGATATAATATAGTGCTGACTTCGCAGAAACGTGAGCTCCCACACGAGCCCAGAATCTTTCAATCATTCAGCGCAAACAGCACTTTAGGACAAAGATCGTCAGATTAAACTGTACCTGCCTTCAGATGAGTTCACCTACACTTTTAAAAACAAGAGGGTAATTAAAAACTAAAAGAATAACAGAACATATTTGGGCCGTGTTCACATTAATGCAGATGAATTTAAAAATGCCACCGAGGTGTCAGATGCTGTTCAGCCCACACCAACGTATCATGCGTGTGAACAGTGATGGCTACTGTGGAACAACTTATTTCAGTTTTGATCAATACACCTGCCTAAAGTGTAAAGGCACAAGTGAAGGCTCGCGTTTTACTTCCAGAGGAATATCTTCCATCCATTTTATTCCGACTTGTGCATGTCATTACAGTGATCTTGCATGGGGCTATGTGGGCTGCTGGAAACTTCAGTTCAAAGCTGTACTGTGGCTGAAAACGTCCAGTGCAGACCTTGACAGAGGACTGAACAGCCACTCTATACACGGTAGCGTGAACAGATGGCCAGAGAGAAAAAAAGAGGCATTTTTTCCACCTCTATCTACATTAGTGTGAACATGGTCTGACCCTCTGTTACCACTTCAGAAGTTGACATGTTGCATGGACTCTGAGGAGAGTCAACTCAGAAATAGGTTGCTTGGGAGTAGCATTATGTTAAATGACAGATTGTGATATGCTGATTCCATAAATTAGAAGACAGTGGCTCACTGGCTGAGCTCTTCTTCAGTGTTGATGTTTGTAACCAGCGCCGCTTTCCGTCAACCTGGAAAAAGAATCAGAGAACAGGAAAAAAAAAAAAACCTGGCGCCGTATCTAGCCTCACGTCCAGTAGCCCAGTCCTGACTCAGTTGCACGGCAGACCTGCGATATACACATACCTCAGTTATTTTGACTTTACTGGAGTGTGTTCAGTCCAGCTCTGCAGGCACAAAAATGGCCAAAGGAATGATCCTGAAGCAATTATCACTCACTCACTCACTCACTCACTCACTCACTCACTCACTCACTCACTCACTCACACTAGGCCAAATGACCACACAGCTAGCAACTGAAATATCTGAAGTATGTATTCATGTCAGGTCTGCTGTCAGCTGGAGCTTTAGAGCAGAGGCTGTTGATAATACGCTGCCTGCTGCTGCTGCTGAGGAGCCTGGTGAGGTGGAGCAGCCCCAGGATAGGACACGGGAGGCATGCTAGTGTTGTGATAGGTCGACATGTCCATGGCCACGCCCACCTGCAGTGGGTAGGCAGCTCCAGCAGCTTGGTTGATGTACTGAGTGTTCATACCACTGCTGTGAAGAAAATACAGATCTGACACTTAGTACAAACTCAGAATATGGAAACTGACTCTCAACATATTCTCTTCTTCGCCTTTAGCAAATAAAATATCTAGTAGATTCTCTTAAATCTCTTTCCAGATATTTCTAAATCTGTCATGCACAACTAAATCTTCAGTACACTGACAAAATATTAAAACTCATAAACTGCGAATAACACAACCATACAGTCCAGTCCTAACAACGGCTCAATCAACTATAACCTTTTAGTGAACAGAACAATATCATGTTGTTTTCAATGGCTGATTTCAAGATACTCATCATTAAAGTCAAACTAAAAACAAATGTTTTTGTTTTTCATATGATGAAACAGTCACAGCTCATAGCAATAAACTACATCAGCCGTAATGTGGTGTTTTTATAAATGGAAATCATTTAAATTAAATCAATGTTACTAATTTAAGCCCCACATCACTGAGCTATTTCAGATTTATACTCCACATCCAGCTTGGGATTCTGTGACTATATCAGTGTTAAGAAGCAAGGTACTTGTATCCCCATCATCCATCCTCTTTTGCTACTCACCTGCCTGCTTATATCTAAAAGATATAAAAAGCCACTTTTTCAGTCTAAAGCTAAATAGGCAGAGAAATTCCAAAGCAATTACACATAAAATGCCTCTCTGTGTTAAGCTTTTGTGAGACTGAATCTGTTTACATCAATGGGGATCACTGTCTTTTTCTTTCTTTCTTGAATGTTAAATATAGATTTGCCTGCTATAACATAACATATTATCCAGCGATAGCTGTCACTGGTTATACTGGCTACAGACTGATGTTTTATTTTCATATGATTGTTATTATGTTAGTATGTTAGGAATTGATCTAGATGAAGCTGATGAAGCAATGTCATTTAGTATTATTCTTAAATTCTGGGTAACAGCCCCTAACAGATCTCTGCTCTGTTATCTACCCATTATTCAAAACTAGTAGCTTGTTAAACCACCTTTCTTTGTCCCATGACCTGTGTTGTTATGTATCTTTGGAGTGTCTCTGCAGAGTTTTTCCTCAGACCACCATCCAGGGGCTGTTTTCTTACCTCATGTAGGGAGGCTGAGCAGCTTGGTTGTTGGGTGGGGCTGAGACATTGGGGGCCAGTGAATGCAGTGGTCCGGGCTGGTCGCTGGGCAGGTTGTAAGGCTGTGCAGCAGGGACCTGGGGCATCGCTGGAGGCATATAGGGAGTACCGGCTGGCCCGAGGTAGCCCTGAACAGACAAAGAGAAAGAAGGGCAGAGCAGCTAAGGAAATGTTTGTAATGCACTACAGTACTCGCTCATTCTAAAGGTGTAGAAACAGGGCACTGTCTATATTTCACCAGTCTACTGACAGATCAAGGAAGAAAAGTGTCAAACCAAGTGCCAAAAATATATATATGTATATATATTACAGGCATGCAGTTGATGGCACACGATGGCTTGGATCATTTATCTAACAGAATACAAAATAAAAGTACACAACAAAAGTTATATATCAGTTATACAGCCCAGAAATAAATTGTATTTAAAGGAATAGTTTAACATTTTGGGACAAATACTTGTATTTGTAGTACTAGATTTAATACCTGTTAGTTATGAGTTATTTCTTGGCTGGTTACATGACTTCAGACTCAGAAAGGGTCAAAGAAATTAGTAATGTGTTAATGTTATTGAGCTTCAAAGGCAAGTATGGAAGCACACGTGCATTTTGTTACCCTATGGGCAGAGACAGGTTAACCATTTCACCCTGTTTCCAGTCTGAAAGCTAAGCTAATGGTTCCTGGCCGTAGTTTCACATTTAACATATAAATGTGACAGTGGTATCTGTCTCCCTCTTTGTAAAAAAGGTTTCTTTCTCAAATGTTAAAATAGTCCTAGAATAAAATCTAAATTACAAAATAAGAAACTAAGAAAAATACAAAAGCTAAAAATGTAACTATATAATGACTGCAATGCCTAAATTCTCATTCAACCTCAGATACAAGTTTCTGAGTTTATATTTATTTTACCTTGACCTTAGCAATAATAACAAAAGAGAAGTCCATCACTGAATAATATGCTCCCCATAAAAATGTCTGGCTACTGGGAGTTAGATAGAGAATGGGACATAAAACATTATTGGATGATGTGTTAGTTTCCACACATTCAAAAGATGAAAGAGAGCACAAGAGCTGCTTTGGAAGTTAACAGAAATATGAATAGTATCAGTATTTTATTCTCACTGAATTTTTGTCATGTGCAAAAACAACGTGGTCGCCTGTGTCACAGTGCTGTGCAAAAACAGAAAAACAAAACGAAGGCAGCACTGTGGTGTGGGGCTGCCCAGTGAAGTGGATATATTTTTCTAAATCTCGAGGGAGACACAGTGACATCAGTCATCATAGAAAACAGCCACTGCCAAGAAAACCCAGGCAGCCTGGGACTTTCAAGGGAGGAGAAAGAAAAAAAAAAAAAAAAAAAAAAAGGCTGAATGTCAAGCTATCAGGACGAGTCCAAGAAGCAAAATCAGCTATTTCATAGGACAAATACAACACACTGGAAGAAGAAGATGTAAGAATTAAAAACATGAGAATAAAAACTAAACTATAATCACTTGACTGCTCTGAATGGTTTTCCTCTACATTTGTCCTCTGTTATCCCCATGAGAAATTAAAAAAACCCCAAAAAGATCAGATGGAGAGATCAATAGAATCAATAGAGAAGAGAGAGACTCTAAACAGTGTTAACACTCAATTATTCACAGTAGTTGTGGTTGTGTACGCTGGTAGTTAACACACAGATAAAAACATATAGCTCCTCTGTAACAGAGAAAACGTCCCGATTTGAATGATCTATTGTGAGTCTGAGTCAACCTTTGACTCAATTATGTATGACTATTGATTCAGCTTCTGCTTTACAGGACAGAGGAAGAAGAGGACGACTGCGGCGCCTCTGCAAGAATCCTGATTGATTTGTTTTGTTGACCAAGTGTTTTAATGCTAAAGAGAAATTAAAAACTTTCATTCGCAAAGGCTCAATTCAGCATCATGTGCATGAGTGGCCTGTGGTTTCCACAGTTTTTGCAGTTCAGTTAACTTAGAAATAACTTTCCCAACCATTAATTACATTAATCTTAAATTACATTCATCTTGCTAATGAGGAAGCTCACTCTTTTCTTCAGATCCAAATCAAAATCCTTACCTTAGAGTCTTAAACTAACCCTTGTTATTTGTCAACAATATTGTAAACAACATTGTAAACACTATTATTCACATGAGCCCGACCCTGGAAACTGTAATTAAGGCTCTGAAGTGGGGTGAGCTATCTAATTCTCCCCACCCAAGCCCCCTATTTACTAGAGTTATTTTGTGCTTGATTTATTGATTTTCAGGCTTGTAGTTTCAACGTCCTTTGAGACAGTGAGTCGTTATTGTAAAAAATTGCATAAATTAAATGAAATATGAACAGAGATTTAGGCACAGAGGGCATCTTTAGTGTATTTTTCTGACCTGCATGGCCACGGCTGAGCCGACTGGTGCATACTGCGGCTGCATCTTGGAGTAGGACGAGTAGAACGGAGCCTCGTTCATCAGCTTGTTGTAAAGCTCCAGGGCCTCCAAAACTTTCACATTCAACTCTGACAACTCTGAGTGCTTCCTGCAACATAGAGGGAGACATTAGTAGAACAGTCCTAGTGGAGTGCAGCTTTTCAAGCATAGTTTGCTGAAGTCTCGACAGCCAAGGCACAATCATTGTTTTCTCTATCTTAAGCCTCGTAGTAGCTGAAATGGATATTAGATAACCAGACACCTGGCAAAGAATTGAACAAATCCTAATAGTTTTGATTAACATAAGGTTGACATCTAACCCCCAGTACCTGTCAATCTCCTCTAGCTTCTCATCAATCATTGGGTTCATCTGTTCACAAGCTCCTGTTCAATCAGATATTTAAAGTTAGGGAGAGACACGGAACGAGAGATTGAAAAACAACAGTGAAGCTCAGACCGACTGCAGTTGTCACAGGCGGCGAGACTAGATTTACACCAGCATTAAAGTTTATACCCTCCAGCTGGATCAGCTCTGGGGAGTCAGGAGCCGGATCAGCAGGGTCTGCGTTCTGCAGCAGTGCCAATGTTCTGTCCATCTTCCCCTGCAAAACAGTAGAGAGCAGTTCTGGGCTGGTGCTTTGATTGAGAGGTGGTTTGGGTTTGTACATTTATGTCCACTGAGGAAATGTAGTACCTCATCTATGAAGACAGGTTCAGGCTCAACTTTGGTTTCCAGGCTTGTCTCCTCAGGACTGGCTGTCTTTTCAACAAAAGTCACTGTAAAGGTTAAAGTTCGATCAGTTAAAATCAAACAGCTAAAGAGCACAAAGCATTCTGGGGGGACAACACTTAGGCCAGAAAAGCAGAATGGGCAATAATGTTCACTTGCTGTAAAAACACCCACCTGTCTCTGGCTCAGCATTCAGATTAGTTGTGACAAAGTTGGAGGGGAAGAGACCCACTCCTCTGTGGTTCTCTCCTTTCCACCAGTTTGGATCACTGTAAACAAATCCGTGAGGAAAAGAATAAACATCAATGCATGAGGCTCTGAGAGTGAGCCACACTGAGCGTCTGGCAGAGGATCGCACCAGTCACAGCCATCACAATATAAAATGTTTGATTAAATAAAAATTACATTTAAAGTCAGTTATGACCTTTTCCAGTATATGATGACATGCAGTATGATAAACCTATAGTATGTGGAGCAAATTCAAGACAGTAAATCACAGGGGCTGCGTAAAGTGATGTGTTTTTTTAAGCACTTTACATACAGTACGTTGGCTGTGATGATATACAAGAGGAAATCAGAGTTGATTGTGTTATTCAAAAAACTATGCCTCTGCTACATTAAATTTTTGTGAGAATATTACGATTCCTACTTCTGGATGCAGCTCGAACATGGTAAACAAACCCTGGGACATTATGAGCTGCATAAAAATAGGATTTCTTGCACGGGTGTTGCTTGTCTGTGTTTCACAGTCAGAAAAACACCACTGGGTTGAACAACGATTAAGAAGTCTGCTGCAGCAGTGACCTTTACTCTAAAACTGGTATTTTTGAGGATAAAGCAGAGCTGATTCTTGATTGGACATGTTATGAAACCTGTACCTGTCGTCCAAGACCAGAATTAGCTCTCCAGCTTTGAAGGTCAACTCGTTATCTTCAGCCGCCTCAAAGTCGTACAGCGCGCGCACCTTCCGGACTTCCTGCCCCCCTCCACCATTGGTGTAGTTTGCGGGGTCAGAGGTCACAGTGAGGGGCCGTGTGTCTGCCTGCTGCTTCTGCTCCTGCAAGGACAGCTCGATGGCTGCAGGAGGTCAGGGTTTGGATGAGAGGATGAGAGAAGAGGAGTGGAGAAAAATCTTTTCGTCAAACGTGAAACACATATGAGCTCAACACACACACAGGGATCCATTACTTTTCTTTCTTTTCTTAATTTTAAGAACAGAAACAGTTCAATGACTGATCATGGGCAACAAAACAACCTTTTTAAGCATGGGAACATGAAATCTAGTTAATGATCAATTTACACTGTTTTATTATGTATAAAAATGTGTTCTGAATAGTTTCTGAATATTTGCACGGACTAAAAATAATTAGCATTGAAAATACAGCACAGCAGTTGGAAAATTGGTTTTCTGTAGAACATTATGCTCAGAAAAATCTGAGAAAGGTGAGAGCAGAGCTGAATCATGACAGTTCACTTTACCTTTGGCCAGGTCGTCATCATCCAATGCTTTGCTCGTAGCAGGTGTGCTGACCTTTGTGGTGGACCCCTGTGGTAAATATAGAGAGATAAGGTCACGTCTGCATGTTTGAGTGAGAGTGAGAGTGAGAGTGAGAAAGAGAGAGAGAGAGAGAAGCACTGAAGACCACAATTGAAAAAACTGATTTCCAGTAACTGTAGTGCCACTTGTAGTTCATGCTGGAGACAATATACTGGTCAGAGATGCCTTCAGAAAGAAACCCTCCACACAGCTGAGCAGCTCTCTGACATGACAATGAGGAACAGGTCAAGAGGAGAGCGCCAGTGGTAAACAACAACTCTTGACAAATATTTACGGCAGGTGAACTAATGTTTCATGCTGTTACAAAAACTGTTCCAGTGCGGTATAAAGTAAATCAAGTATCCAAGGGCAGATTTACAGGGCGCCGGTGGTGCAAGCCGTCACTTACTAAGAATTTACCCACTTTTGTATCCTTCTAATGTGTCGATATGAAACAGATGTCAGTATTTGATTGAGAGTTGATGTCTAAAAAGTTGACTTTCAACAAGGTAAAAAAACAATTACTCCGTGAGTTACAAATATTTTTTTTTATGTTTGTGTATTAATTCCAAATACCTTAAGACCACGGGTAATAATCTGAGAGTTATTTAGCACCAGAGAATACACAATTTTATATTAAATCTGATGAGGAGGATGGTTTAGGGGCTATAAGGCTCTAAAATAACGTGTGAGGAGACAAGTGTGAGTAAATCCACATCAGAAACTGAAATGCAAACTGATTTACTTTAAATATAAAATACATAAACGTATACTAATTTACTGTAGTTTACAAGTGGATATACACTAATCAAAGAATGGTGTTAAACACTTTTAGCATGATAAGTTATGTGATCTGTAGGTGCAGATCAAGACCAGCAGCGTTTATTTGTGTCTAATGGGTGGAGTCGTCATTCCATGTAAAACTAACACACCCCACTTTAGCTATAGACTGTGTCGCAAGAAATGAAATTAACTAGATGCAACATGTATCAATAGGTGAACAACAGGGACTAGGACGCTCATTAGTTTTCTCTGGTGTGACAGCAGGTGACTGTATCCAAACATCCCAACATGCTGACCTTAAAGTGCATTGTGAATTGTGGCTAAAGGTAAATACTCGGAAGCACTGCCACAGCTTGAGTCACATTACCTGCTGCTGTTTGCACATCACCTGATTGGGATTAAATGTCATACCTGCTGCCTTATGTGCCACCTGCTCGTCATTAAAGCTGGTTTCCCAGCCCTTCCCACAACACAATATGCAGAAAACTGCCACCGGCAAACACAACAAAGAGAAGATGAAAGAGCAAACTAAATATCATGTCCTGACTTGTCCGTTAATACTGGAAAAAAAAAAAAAAAAAGGATCACCATCCAACCAATATAATACAGTCCATTACATCAATGCAACCTCGGTAACAAACACATAGTTATACCTCTCCAACAGTGTCAATCAAAGTTGATCATTATCACTTTTGAAAAATGTAGAATTTATTTTAATTGCATTTTACAAGTTGACCTAATAAAAGTGGCAATTTAGTGCGACCATGAATTCTTCTTCACCTGCATCAGAACCTGCTCTCCCTGTTAATTCAGTCAGATTAACACACAGGCCTTATTTACTGTTTAAAATAGAACCAGGGCTTCTCACAAATTTGTTTATTACAAATTCAACTCAAGCCTAATTTGATCAGTGGTATTAGAAGAAGACAGATATATATGAACATTTTTGGTTTGTGGTTATGTTGAATTTGTTCATTTGTCTTTTCACTATTAACATAGACTCTTGAAAGTGACAAATCAGACCGTTCAAAGAGAGAATGAAAGCCGTCAGCCACAAAGAGGTTATCAATGTATCATAAATGATAAAATTGTAGGCCAGATGCTTTACAAGAACCTGAGAGCAAAGTCCACTTCAGCCCTTGACACATATAACTCCTGACCTTTGGGACATACGCATACATATCCACAGAATTATATGAAGTACGTGAAGAAGAAACTCTACTGGAAGCGCTTTCCATGAAAACGCAAGCTCCACCCAAGATGAACCTTCTCACTGGCAAGATTGGTCGTGGTCACTGGTCTGCAGTGAAACCACTGCCATAATAACAGCAATCAAGCAAGACAAGAAGTATCCACACACACTTATGGACTGTAACCATAAATAGGGCGAGGGGTGTGGAGTGATGGCTGCTGACACATCACAGCTCTTTGATGACAGTCAAGTCACACGGTACAGGTTCCAATATATTATGAGACAAACAGTTACAAGTGGACAGAACAAAATGCTGCTGGTTTTGGCTGAAGTTAAAGTTTTCCTTGCCAGCAGCCAAAGCAGTTTCTTCACCACATTGGTATTCACTAATGACTTCTAGTGTTGTGTATATTTGGGCATTTAAGACATTTTGGCCTCGTTTTCAGTGTAAATCAGAGATGCCTTGGGTTAGTTTCAAAGTTGGGCACTTAAGGGCTCTGAGTCTTAAATATGGAACCAGATTGGAAGATGGTTTTCTAAATTGGACTGAGTTGCTTTGAGAATAATATGAATTTCACTGTTGTGTTGTTGGCTGTTGATCAGATTAAGAGTAAGTATTAAGATGTTTTATATGTATGATTTGATATGTAAAATTGGTTGTAATGATGTCCTGTACATTTTCTATCTTCCATTGCAGATGTTTGTCAGGTAAGGCTGCCTGACTGGATGATATATAAAGAAACACTGATGAAGGCAGAGATGACTGGTATTTAATTTGCACCTTTCTTTGTGTTTGTTCTCACATTCTGCGTTACGTCAACACACCTGTGAGGATGCGGAGGGAAAACTGATGCCCTCCTCTTTCAGAGACTTGATGGTGGCGCTGATTAGACTGAGTTGTGGATCCTTCTGGAAGTCTTCGGCCCACTCCACCATCAGAGCCTTCAGCTTTTCACACACCTTGGGGTGGGCCTTCAAGGGACATGCAAACAAAGTGCTGTGTTGACATGTTTCTCCAGTCTTTCTATACCAGGCTCTAATACAGTTAGGCACTAATTATGATTCAATCTGGGACATTTCAGTTAGCTCCCTTCAGAGTGACAGGGAATATATCTGTGGGAATGACAGGGTCAAGAACTCACAAAGAGAAGATAGACAGGTATGGTTATAAAATAGGAATATTGGGAATATACCCTGTTCAGCACACTCCGTACTTCACTGGCAAACTCCCTTGAACAGATTTCCAAGTGGAATATTTTCCCACAGTTTGACACACAAGCACCCAGCAACTGCAAGAGAAAGAATTGAAATTGTAAAACTGATCTTAAACAGCTGGTATACATTGTAATTGCAAAAAAATAGGGGTTTTCAGTACATTTTCACCAAGTAGAGGATTGTTTCTACCACTCGCATTAATGAATTATTCAAAGCTGGCATTAATAGCAGTTGAGGCGTTTGTGATTGTAAATGGTTTTGATGACAATGGGGCTTTAATTATCTGAATGAGTGGACAGAGAGATCTAAAAATAGAGCAGGTCCTGTGACGGCATTTCATGATGACGACTCGTCAAATAAAACAGTTCAAATCCTCCCAGTATGAAATCTTCCACTTTACTGTATGGCTAGAGCAAAGGGAATATTACACCAGCCCCATCGCAGCTTAATTACATTAGTGAACACTTACTTCTTAGTCTACAGGTCTACATTTAGGTCTACATGGAACAGACGTTGTAAGCTCTGATTGCCAAATGGTTATTTTAAACATCTGCTGCAGACAGATGAAAAGAAACAGACATATTTGAGAGGGGCATGGTACTGTAGACTCACTAGTTCCATTTTGTGAAGCACCATTTGTACATTGTACACAAGAGTTGACCCTGGCAGAGTGACATTTTTATGTTATTGATGACTTCCTGAGTTACTTTTGACATGGATTTGTTTTGTAATTACACTATTTTTGACTCTCTATTTGACTTTCAACCTAAGCATATCCATTAAAGAATTTAATATCACTTGGGTCTTGGGGTCAAAGTTTTTTTTTTTTTTTGTTTGTTTGTTTTTTTTATCTTCGGAGGATTTATTCTCATCTTAGTTAGTTTGATTAGTTTGGACATGTCATTTGAAATAAACAGCATAGTAACAAACTCACGTTGAGGGCCTGCATGGCAACATGAGGCACTTTGTGGTTGACTCTCTTCATAATGGCTCTCAAGCTGTCCTTCGGTCTGGAACAGAAAGAACGGAACAGAATTCATTGCTGATACAATAATTACACAACAAGCACAGGGATGCTACTGTGCAGGGCTTGATGATATATAGTGTAGACTATATATATATAGTAATATACAATAATAATATACAAACTCTCATACCAATATAACTATCTGTTTGAAACACAGTGCTGCTGCAATGCTAATGAGTTCTTGTTATTCAAAGGAAAATGCTTTCTTTTCCCAGCTTACCCATTGGTTGTCGTCCCAATCTTATCGCAGATGTCCATAATGAGCCCCCAGTCATCTGTCGTGTTGTTTTCATTGGTTGCCTTCTCTGGAAACATGTCAAACATGGATAGAGTACATATGGTCCTGTGAGAAAACTCTGCTGCTACAAAAATAATGTATTCATGGGCAGACGTGGCAGTGGGCAAGTTTTACTGTAATGAACAGCAAGGGTCGAACTGCCAGAGAACTTGTTAATGTTGCCTATCAGTCTAAAGTTAAAAATATTATGTTGGAGAGTCCCTAAGCCATCTACTTTTCACAGCTGTTTTATTAGGTGAAATTGCAGGGTTTCAACAGTAGCATTTTAACTTGTCATCAGTTTATTGTCTCAAGCTAGACAATAGTCTTCTGATTAAATGGCAAGAGGTTTTCTGTGTTGAAAAATATATCTTCTCTTGTTAAGGTTTCATGTTAAGTTTTGTGATATGTGTATTCATTTTTATAAATGCAGCAGATTCTTGTCACATGAGGTAACCCACTGCTTTTTTGTAACATGCACACAGTAAATGACACGCATAAACATTTCCAGCTCATAGCAAACCCTGTCATGAGACACATCATCCTGACCATGTAACTCTCAGGGAAACAGTTATGTCTAACACTGTGCTATTGTCTAGAACTGTGGTGTTGCAAGGACAGATAAGGGTGGTGACCAGGCAACTTTGCATAAAATGTACATGACACGACTGTGAGAAATGACACAGATGAGAGTGCGAACCCATTCTAATCAACTCATAACAGTGAACTTAACTTGTACACAAGCAATTAGTTGATTAATTGATAGACGTTAACTTAGTTGCCAACTATGATTAAAGCAGCAAACTAAAAATTAGAGTAATCATCCAGCAGTCTGCAGATTATTTGCTTGGTTAATTATTTGATCAATAACATGTCGGAAAATACTGAGACATCACAAATCCTTGACAATTTAAAATTGCTTATTTTAACAATCCAAATATTCAAATATTTACTGAACTATCACAGAAGACAAACAAAAACAACAAATCCTCACAAGTGAGAACGAGAATTACTTAATACTATTTAATTAAAATGACACTACACTGATTAATCAGTTATCAAAATATCTGCCAACCAATTTCCCTTGAACTGACTGCTAGGATCTAATAAGTATTTAGTTTAGAAAATGAATTTCAAGTAAAAGTTGAGTGTCATGTTTTCTTTTTATCTGACTGTGAAAATTTAACGATTTAACAATTTTACTAAAAGGAGAAAAAGATTAAAGGATGGCAGATTAATTTTCCTTCATCTGACTACTCGTTTATTGGATCAGTAATTTCAGCTTTCATCTGGTATTTAATTATCGCTGCAAATTTTTTTATTATCAGTTAACCTACAGGTTATTTTCTGACTTAATCATTACGTCACATATTCTGAAAATCTGTATATCAATCAATATCTTCAGGATTTTGACATTTTAATACAGTTGCGATGAACATTTTTAGAATTTAGATCGATATAATAATATCGAGCTATAAAATAATTGTTCATTAATCTTAAAGCTAATCAAACTTAACCAGTAAGATCTGATTTGACATCATGTGATCCTGTGTTTTAGCCAGTCACGGCTTATATCAATCAGCCTTTAAGTTGCTTATAAAGCAGTCGCTTATCCTGGCTAATCAAGTGATCGATAAACACAATGAAAGTTATTGACAGCCCGTCGCCATGAGAGCTACACATTAGCAAAGTGACACCGAGACATGTGGAGGTTGTTGTTACCAAACACTGTCTGTGATGAATAAAAAGAAAAACTGAAGCTAAGCTAACGTTAGCTCCAACTGTTGTTGGCCCCGTCGTTAGCTAACTCTGACACAGTGAAAACACCAAAGAAACACCACTTCACTTACCAACATCTTGGTCAAATTGATTTTGGGCAAATAAAGGCATGCTAACGATTTTAGGGTCTGACTATTTGACGAAAGAAAGGTATGTGTGCTCTGTAAACTAACGTTTAACCTAAACAAATATCTCTTCCCTGTCCATTAAACTCGCACCAGTTGCTTTTCCGGAAACTTGGCTGTTTTCAATAATGCCTGAACAAAAGGAATTATTATTTTTATTACCCCAGAGTGTAAAAAAATAAGCTTGTTTTTTTTGTGTGTTTTTAACGCTGCATTTATTGTTTTTAATGTTGATTTAATATTAATATTTAATTCTTGAAAGTTTCATGAATTAATGAAAATATTTTACACAATACTTGGCTCCTCAGTATAACGCCTCTGTTTACACAAAGGAAATACTGACATCTAGTGGGGAAAAGAGGAAGCTACAGATATAAAGATCTTTGTTTTCATAAAGTCTAGTGTAGTTACAAACTATTGGTTCTACCTAAGTGTATTGGATTTGATTTCACGTTTAAAGTTCTCACTTCCAGCTTTAGGTTTAGGGAGGTTTGCATCCATAACCATCCATCCATTTTTCTGACTGACACAGTCACCTCCTCTTGATCAGACTGAAGGCTGAAAGAGCAACACCAGGCGCTAATGATGTTTGTGGGCCATAGACTTCAGACAGTTACTAAGAGTACAGATATTAACTACGGTGACTAGTGCACTAATTAACAGTTAATTAGCTATAGCTTTAAAATACTGAAAAAATGCAACTTCTTTTTTTTGCAATAATATGATATAAACAAATAAATAATACAAAAAAAGTACATATAGAATGAACCTCAAATGGAACATTTGAACTGTTTGACATGACAAATGAGCATACAAACAAACTAACAAATTCAACTGGAAATAATTCCTAAAACACGCCAGTTTTTCTTATGAACTGTCAGTTTTATAACCATAACCCTCACCCTGTCTACTCTCTCCACCCAAAGTCTTAAAATATGTGTGATATATTAAAGAATCTTGAGATTGATGGACTGTCAATTAGTGTAATTCAGTCCGAGACTCTAGGGGGCGCGCCTCTCAAAGAGCGGCTCTTTAAATTGACAAAGACTACGACGTTAGCTCAAGATAAGTACTCTCCTACTTGTCCCATTCAAGTCAGCGGGCACCCAAGAGTTAGAGCAGCCACATGTTATTTACTCGAATATTAGTAGTCTGAATAAATACCTATATAAATACAGTTTTACAACAATCTCACATTGGAAGGACCGATATTTAAAGCGACATTTGGACGAAAGCGTCCGAAAACGAAGGCGGAAGTACAAAAGAGCGAACATTCTCGCTCCAGGACAGCACTTCCTGGTGTGCCCCCCTCCCCACTTCGTTTCCTGACTCGGTGAACCTGACAGCCGCCGTTGTCCGGGTACCAAAGACCGTTGAGGGTTGCAGTCATGTCGGCAGCTGCTCCGGGGACCAGCAAGGCAGCCCACAGCGATGTGGCCCCGAAGAAGAAGAAGGGACCCGGCGCCCTGGCCACGGCCTACTTGGTCATTTACAACGTTGTTATGACAGCGGGGTATGTAGCGTGTTTCCTCGTGCTAATGCTGCACTGGTAGTGTGTGTGTGTGTGTGTGTGTGTGTGTGTGTGTGTGTGTGTGTGTGTGTGTGTGTGTGTGTGTGTGTGTGTGTGTGTGAGAGAGAGAGAGAGAGAGACTGTTGACAGGAATGAATAAATGGGGCAAGATTTCCCCGCTGTAATATTACAACGTTATTTTTGGACTATTATTTCTGCTAATATTACGTGGTTATTATTAGAAACACTAACACTAAGAAGCAGTGTTGTGAAATACATTAGAATTTGCTTCCTAACGTCCAGATTAACGCAGATTAACGTGAGATGAGCAACAGACAACCACCTGCCGTGCACTTTAACTGTGACTGACTGGTCGCCAACCCCAAACAATACAAGATGATCATGATGACAGCTGGTTTATTATCTGCCCTCGTTGGGTTCTTCCTCCACAAAGTCTGGGGCTTCATCTTGCTTTGTCATGTTTTTATTGCGGGACAAGTTTCACACAAGTTACAATCAAACAAACATCACACAAAATCAAATTATTTATCTGAGTTTTAAATCTTTATAAACAAGAATCTCTAGGACTTAAATTAAGATGTAATTTAAAATCAATTGGAAAATATCAAATATTTGCAGATATCTAGAGAGGAAATGCTGCTTTTTGCTGCTTTATTATTATTATTATTAAGATTATATTAGTTATTCTATTATTTTACAGATGAAATCTCTACACATTGATTGGACATAACAAGGTATTTAAAGATGTGGCCTTGGAATAGAACTTAGCCATTTCTTACTTTATTGAAAATTGTATATACTAAGCAGTTGATTGATGAATCAAAAAATTGAATCAACAGATTAATCATGATTAATTAATGAGTTTATAGTTGCATGCCTATTCAGGACTTTACTCTCTCGGAAATTACAAGGGGGTTGTTTGAAGATGAAATAATTGGATAAAAATTTGTGACATCAAAAATTGAAAGACGCTGACGTTTCTGAGGAAAAATAAAATAAAGGATATAGAACTGGGTGCAGGGATTTGAATGGGTCACAGTTTTCATATAGAGATGCAATTGTATAGAGCTGTAGAAAGTGTGCTTGCCCATACTAGGCTACAAGATGAAAAAGAAAAATTATTTACTATCATAATCAGAGGGTTCACTTTAACTCAAGTTTAGATCAATAATGATTCAGCATATTTATCTTTAACCCCATGAACTATACTATAAATAGTACAGTATTTTTTTAGGCATAAAGATGCACAGAGAGAATTTGCATCATCAAACATCATCTAGAAATAACACTTCTGATAAACTGCATTTAGCATTTTGATTGATTACAGATAGATTTGTATTAAACTAGGCTGGGTATACACAAGATGCCCATTTCATCAGCTCATTGCTTGACCCAGATACTTACATAGATTGAAAGCGCAATTATCTCGAACCACGAACTGAGAAATCTCTGCATGTTTTATTGCACTCATTTTCAGACTGTTGCACAATTGAATGGTGGGTGTTGTTTGTTCACTGTTCCAACCAGTTAGGTCACATTGTGTCCCACTCAGTGTTGATGGGCCATACAGTGCTTGCTTTGTATTAAGCACAAGTTAGGGTATTGCACATGCACGTTTTCGCTCTTCTTATGCAGCATCTGCATTAGATGTTGCTGTAGCAGCTAAGCAGAGCTGCTCGGTTTCTGCTGAAAGGGGCCCCTGTATTGATGTGGTTGTTAAGGCTGTGAAGCCAAAGTGTGAACTGAAACCTCCTCCTTGCTCAGATCTTGTCAGCTTGTGAAACCTGACTGTTGTAATACATTGCATTACATTGTAATGATAATTATCTGATTGTACAGTGAAATCCTTATCAGGCAACAGTCCTCATCCATAAAAATACCCATCTAGTTACCCAGCTAGTTTTTAATATTCATACAAAAAGAAAACTGTTTACGCCACCATATGATCCAATATAGTTAGTGGAAATTTAAGTGAAAACTTAAATTACAGATTTAAAACAGCAAATTGTTGTTTTTCATCTTGTTTTATTTATTGTTTTGACTGTAATTCTTTGTCATGAAGTTATTTGTTCCACTGTAAAATATCAAAAATTAAACAGCTGAAAACATATTTTCATCATAATATAAAATAACCAAATAAAAACTAGCCTTAACAGAAATGTTAAAGTGAATTTAGGGTGGTTTATGGAATTTATTTTTCTCACGATTCTAAAGGTTAGACCTTCAAAAATCCACTGTCCGAAGATGTATTTATATGCCGATATTTATTCATCTCAGATCTTTTTGCAGTGACTAACCTGAGATGTTTTTCCTCTGCTGTCCAGGTGGCTGGTGATAGCTGTGGGTCTGGTCAGAGCTTACCTGGCCAGAGGAAGCTACCATGGGCTGTATTACTCCATAGAGAAGCCTCTGAAGTTCTTTCAGACTGGAGCTATTCTGGAGGTGAGAGAACTGCCAAAGGCTGGGTGTTATTGACGAACTCAGATATCACTATATGTTTCATTAAATATAGTATGTGTACTGTATGTGTATGTTTTTTCTTTTGCCTCCAATTAACCTTTTGTTGAAGTGTTTCATTTAACGATTTTACAGTTTGGTTGTGGTTCAAGCTGTTCACTGGATTGAATGATTTATGGAAAACCATTATTTTGATGTTTGTAGTTATGTCAATTAATGGATAATTGAATGGGCAAGTATTTGGTTTACTCATTAATCCAAGACAATTTCATCTGACAAAAAAAGCACCAGGACAATATATTGTGGTTAAGTCTTAGAGTCAGGTCAGGATGTGCAGTGGAACTCAATTTCACAGGTCTGTTATCTGTACAGTGTCTGGTATGTCCTCTGAAACATATTGGTCTGGTATGTTAGGCTGACACACACGTGTTTATAGTGCAGAGGCTGAGCAACATGAGGTGTGCCTGTGATCCTGTCCAGATCTGCTGAAGCTCAGTAATAGGAGACTTTTGTTTTGTCTCTTCCATTCATGAAATGGTCTGTGCACAGACTGAACACTACGGGCTCTGAGAACTAAATGTACAATATATTATTTAGAAATACTGAGTCAGTTTTGGTGATGTAAAGTTTTGTGTATGTTGTCGGTCTTGGGAAATCAATGACAATAATAATGATATTTAAAATGAGTATGATTTTGCAGCATTAATTCAAATCATCTCCACAAATGCATGAAAAAAAAAGAAATATTAAACCACAAGTAAGCCATGCATAGTTAAAATAAGCCGTCCTGGGCTTCACTCCCAGAAACATATTGACTAACGTTCTGTTATCTTTTCCTTTCATAGATACTGCACTGTGCTGTAGGTGAGTCTGTCTTCAGCCTGCACCCTCACATACACAGCTCTCAGTCCACCAGTAAAAGCTCAGTGTCAATACGGAGAGTATCAGAAACCATTTTACCATTTACTCATGTCACGTCATTAAAGTTCTAAAGGTCTGTAATTACAT
This sequence comes from Rachycentron canadum, assembly GCA_038496675.1. Lineage (NCBI taxonomy): Eukaryota > Metazoa > Chordata > Actinopteri > Carangiformes > Rachycentridae > Rachycentron > Rachycentron canadum. The sequence goes on from CM076658.1 coordinate 5,112,502, forward strand.
TTTGCACATTATGCTCTAAGTACTTATGATATTAGGTTGTGTGAAACCATTTATTAAAAAAATCTACTCTAAAGTTCAGATTTCCATTCATATCTTCATATCGCCATTTTAAATCAAAGATTAATAAACCTTTACTTCAGTGAATAGAAGTCCCGATTTTAAGGGACGGTGTCTGAATTTATGAACACTGAACACATGCTTCATTGAGTGAGCAGGAGGGATATGAATGTTATATGATTATAAAAGCAATGCGAGTCATTTGTTATGGTCTTTGCTGTCACTAGCCCTTACACTCAACAAATACCTGACATATTTCTGAATTTTGAGGTTTTTGAAGTGCCAAAATTAAGTTATTGATATTTGAAAGTCTTTTTAATCTATTTTGGAAGCTATGGGAACGAAGGTAGAAGGTAGTTGCCTTCAGTTATCATAGCAAAAGGTTGACATATAACATGATGTATCAGTGTAATTAAAATGCAGCTGTAGACATCAAATGTCAAATGTGTAAGCTGCTTTCAGATCATGCAGGGGTCTAGATACAATAAGATCACGGGCTGTTGTTCAGTTCAAATTTTTTTTTAATTATTTTTATTTATTTATTTTTTTATCTATTTTTTGAGACAGCTATTCATAGTCCTTGTCTCCAAGAATTGATATGACCTTTAAAGCCCTGCTTAAGTCACATCATACATAACCAGGATCTGAAATATAATTGTGACTGGTCTAAATGAAATCATCAGTTACAGATGTTTAAGGACCAGTAATGTTACCGTGATGACTGGTTAAAATGTGTTTGTACATATCTCAACTCTTGGAGATAGCAGTAGCTGATATCTTCTAATTTGTACTGGTCCTATTGTAATTATGACCTGTCAGATTGCATTTGATAGCTGTATCTGTGAGGCACATGTGTACAGACAAACAGAGGCTTTTCATGTTTGAAGTGGTTGCCAAAGAGAGAGCCGAGAAGCTGTTGGCTCTCGTGGTGTTAATGTGACGAGGAGAGACCGGCTGCTTTGCTGTGGTTCAGAGTCCATTTCCTTCATTATCTGGGATTTGAAGCTAAAGCTACCTGACCTTTTCCCCCTGCAAACAGGCTCCCTGCAGCTGCCAGCCACTGAGAGTGCACACACACACACACACACACACACACCAAAATTCATGAGTGTATCTCATCAAACAGTTTTCTCTGTAAAACTCCTAGAAGAGATGCATTCAGTTTCCAATATCACTTTCAGTATTTCATTGGCATTTGGTTAAGCACATATGCAATGGTGACAACTATTGCTTTTGTAACCCATTTTAATTAGCTTTATCCTAATTTTTTAAATTACATTTAATGTCACATGTAATATTATAGCTAAAGAAACAGTTCAAGGCCTGGAACTTAAAGAAAAACAACCAAGTGGCAACACAAAAAATAGTAAGTTAGTCTCAACGTTGTTGTGCATCAACCTCCTGCTTCTCCTGATACCTGAAGCTGTTACACATTTACATACAACTGAGCATAGGCAACACCTATTTACAACATTGGCCAAACTGAATTCTTTTCTGTGCAGAGGGTTGATTCCAGTTCATGAAAAAGGGCAAAAACTTTATTCATTATGTCATTATCTCTAAACTAAGCCTCCCAATAACTAAATTGATCATTATTGCTATTATTGCGGTGTGTGCGGCCAAGAGCCAGTACTCTTTCATCCTGATGTATGTGTTTTGTCTTTTGTCTCGTGTCTCAGGAATCGTACCGTCCTCTGTGGTCCTGACTGGGTTCCAGGTCATGTCGAGGGTCTTCCTCACGTGGGCCGTCACACACAGCGTCAGGGAGGTAAGATGAGGTTCTGTCCACTCACACTTATATGCATAAGTTGGTCTTTCATTACACAGTCTGTCTAATTCACTCAGAATGACTTGCACAGCAATATAAACGGCTCGATGGCCTCATGTTAAAAAGTGACCCGTTGCTGTACTGTTTGCCCTGTCGATAGATTGGATTAGGTTGGAGAGGCGTAAACGTGTAAGTAATGTCAAATGGTCTTGCTACAGAGTTGCAGGAATGAGTTGTTGAATGAATTGTTGAAATAACGTCTGTATTTTCAGTTTTAAATGCTTTGTTTCTTTCGTGTGTTTCTATTGTATGATGCTGTACTGACATTTTTCTCAAGCTGTTCTCTCGTTCCCTTCTCAGTGAATGTGTCTGGAGACTGTATGTAGACTGTGTGTGTCATGAGGAGTGTGCCTTCCTTTTTAACAATGGTTTTAGCCTAATATCTGAGGATAGTGACCTGCAGTGTGATCTGATCTCTGAGCTTTTGAAACAAACAGCATGGTTCTGTGTTGAAAAAGTCTTGATTAGCCGACAGCAGAGTAACTGAGCCCATCTGTCCCTCAGTCCTCCTCCCATCATCCTCTGTGTGTGTGTGTTTCTGCAGGTGCAGAGCGAGGACAGCGTGCTACTGTTTGTAACAGCCTGGACCGTCACAGAGATCATCCGCTACTCTTTCTATACCTTCAGTCTGCTCAATCACCTGCCATACCTCATCAAATGGGCAAGGTAGGAAAATCTACCTCAGCGTGGGGTCGGAGCACGATTCAAACCTCAATACTTGTGAATACATGGATGTATGAATTGAATAAAGGAATTATATCAGACTGAGTAATGACAAATACTTGGCTCAGAGTCTGTGATCACATTTATTTAAAGCCATGATTTTATGATTGATACTGTACTGAGGCAGAGACCAGTGGTTATTTAAATTAATAATCTGCCCGTTAAGCATCTATGAAATAGCATAAAGTGGAGTCAAAATGTCCATCACTGTTTTCTCAAGCTCAAGGTAAAGTCTTTAAATGAAAAGTTCAAAACCCAGAGGTGGTAAATTTAAAATGATCCAAGACAAAGAAGAGCAGCAAATCCTCACATTCGAGAAGCTGGATGCAGCGATTTTTTTTAACTTACAAAATGATTAAAATCTAAATTAAATTAAAATTGAATATTTTTATGTATATCTGTCTAATTATTTCAGTTCCATATTTTATTTGGTAAAAGTATCATTAAAATGTAAAGATGTCACTGATATATTTGAGAGGGTTGGTGTTTTGTGTGTGTTTATACTCTTAATTAAAGTTAATTAACAGGCGGAAAACGAATCAGCAAACTCAGACTTTTGGTCCTTTACTGTCTTTTAGACTGTTGGTCAAACAAAGACACCGTAGGACATCTGCAAATGTGATAGAGATTATTCATCATTTTTGACCTATAATTACATATAATGCAAATGTGAATTTCCATTAAAAAGTATTGCATTTCCACATGTATGCATTTTCAAAAGTAAATCTCTTTTCTTCAAAATAAAAGCTTTTGAAAAGGTAAGTAGTTCTATTGTTAACATCGCTTCTCTTAAACCTTAAAATATGGGAGTTTTTTTTAGATACTAAAGCAATAAAAGGTTAAAGAGGTTTCTAAATATCATAGCAATATCACTCTTTAAAGGTGTTACTTCAACACTGATTAGCTACTTCAAATATGTCATCAAACCTACAGAAAATCTTGTTGCTTCCTCCATAAAAATCTCCATCTCTCTGCCGAATGGGATTCATCTGCCTGTAAAACCAAGGTAACAGTTGTTAAGTGGCTCTCTCCCCACGGTCTTTGTTGCCAGGTAGCAAATGAGACCGTCGCTATATTGGTATTCGACCTTCAGTTTGAGTTGCACCCTGAGAAATAGAAAAATTGGTCGTGCACCCGTGGAAAATCCAGTGAAGCAGGCAGTTGCTGGGTTTGGAGTGCAGGATGAAGAGACAGAGCTGAAGGAGCTCAGTGTGTCTCTCATATTTAATTGCAAGCTTTCCCCTCAAAAGGCCTGATCCCTGAATAGTTCTTGGGTTAAACATTTAGAAGCACACAGAGGCAGTATTATATCCTCTTTATTTGTATTTGAGCTTTTTTGTTATGCAGCACATGGTCTTATTATCGATATCACAGTATTTGGAGATTGGATCTATTAATGTTATCTGCTCATTGTGGCATTTTGTTTATGGTTTGGGATTTAAAATGCAGCCTTTAATGTGTCTGTGTCCGCAGTTTGAATGTGCATCCTTATCTATACTTAAATGCACTGTAAGTGTGTTTAAAAGTCCTTAACATGACTGGCTTGAAACAACACACTTGAATTACTTTCTCAAACATTCCTCATACCACTTCACTTTTTGAAAAAAACATGTTTCTGGTGTTGCTGCCTGTGGCAACAACGTTTTTACACCTTTTCTTGAAAAAATAATGTCGGAACAAACGATGAAGTGTTTCCTTTAGACCGCTTTCTTTTTCCTTTGGTCTTGTTTCTGTTGTAGTGTTGGTCAGTCACATTTTCTTAGCAGGGAAATGTGTCTGTTAAATCAGAGAGGGCAGATATGTTTTCACTTGCCTATCAGGGATGCTTGTGATGTAAACAGCAAAAAGTCAAGTCCATATCTCTCTCAGCGTTTTGTTATTTACACCAGCTATACCGCCCACTCCTCATGTTGTAGAAACACTGAATAATGACGCTGTGTAATTTATTATTTCTCTCCTTTGCCTCCTTAAACCCTGTGCTGCAGATACACCTTTTTCATCGTGCTGTATCCAATGGGAGTGACCGGGGAACTGCTGACTATCTATGCAGCGCTGCCGTACGTGCAGAAGACAGGCCTGTACTCTGTCACTCTCCCCAACAAGTACAACTTCTCTTTCGATTACTACACCTTCCTCATCCTCATCATGATCTCCTACATTCCCCGTAAGTCAACGTGCTTTTTGTAATGACAATATTGTAAGAAGAAATAATTAGCTTTCAATCACAAATAAACAGAAAGAGCAAAAAGAAAAAAATGTCTTGTAATTCTAACTTCCTTATCTTGTGATTATTATTTTCGATCTTGATCTTATAATTATCTCGTAATTACAAGATCTTTAGGTCATAATTTAGAGAAATGTGATCAAGATATTTTGGGAATTGCCCAATTTATCTTGTGTTAGTTGCTTGAAAAGGTTGTAACCAGAAGACGGTTCGTTCCTGCTTCTTTTGTTTGGTGAATTCAATGCCCTTTATAGCATATTTTGCTAATTGACTTAAAGAAGAGCCTGTGTTTTTTGTTGATTCAGCTGTTTGTTGTCCACACACTGATCTTTCTCTGCCTCCCCCGCAGTCTTTCCCCAGCTTTACTTCCACATGATTCGACAGAGGAAGAAGGTGCTGGGCCACGTAGAGGACTACAGCAAAGTGGAGTGAGCTGAACAGTATTCAGACAGATGTCAAACCAAAACAACCAACAGAAGAGGAACAAAATCATGTCTGCTTATTGAAACACTAAACTCAACCAGTTTTCAAAGCTGCCAGAACTGACCTGGCAGATGATCCAATTATAAAGCAACGTTATGTTTTGTTTTTTGTTTTTTTTTGTTTTTTCAGCGGTTATGTGGGTTGTATAGATGCTCACAAATCATGAACGACCTGGTGTTAATTTTTTGTTGTTGTTGTTTTTATTTATGAACAAACTGCAGTTACTTTTGTATAGTCAGAGAGCTTGCAGCCACAAAGGAACTGTATTTTGACATGGATACAGTTGAGCTGCCGTCTGAACAGTGAGCAGAACTCAGCCGCAGCAAAGCATTGAACTAAATCATGCATTGATAGAATCAATAACCTCCTTTGAAATGACACCGTAGAAAATCCCTCATGGATTTCTCACCTCCCCCATGGCTCGTCTTTTTTAAGAAGCAACTTTCCTTTATTATACTGTAGAAAGAATAATGTGAAGACTCGTACTAAAACTAGGTTGTCTGTAGGATTTCCAACTACAGTGTTTGTTGACGCAAACTGTCCAGATTTGTCCTTCTTTTCATTTTCTTTCAATCATTTCAGTCAAAAGTCTGATTACATTCCTAATTTAGTCTAATAAACCTTTTTCATTGTGTGCTTGCATGGTTTTCTATCTGTTTTTCCCTTGCGTTACTGTTTGTTTGCTGTGTGCTCTGGTGTTTTTTCGACTTGTGACATTGATTATGTTGACTCTTTAAGTTTTAAGTTCCCCAAGTTGCCTACTTCCCCAGTGACGACTGTGAGTTGTGTCTTTTGGTTTCCTCATTGTTTGATGTTTACTAACCTGAAGTAGCCAGTGTGTGGATGAAGAAACTAGTCATTTGATTCAATTTTTCTTTCCTTCATCTATTGAAAATAACAACTTTCAGCATCTTTAGCTCCAAATTAGGACATGTACACTTTCATTCTCTATTAAGCTCTCAATCCCAGTCCTCCTTCCAAGCTCCAATTAATTATATGGATCAGTGTGTTTTGTTTATCACAAAAGAACAGTTGAAATATCATGACTTCTTAGGAGACACTCTAGCAAAAAAGAAATAGCACAACATACAGTAGCAACAATGGTTTCAGATTAAACTGATATGTATCAAACAAACTGCATTCTAGCCCAATATGTTAGATGCGTAAGTTTATGGACTTTTATTTTGAAATACAAAGTGATGTCACGATACTTTAGCACACAAAATCGGTGTTTATTAGTTTATATAGAAGGAAGGGTACTCAAGGAAGACGTGAACAGACTTGGTACTGAATTCAAGGAGTAGCTTGTAGTCATGCCTTTTCAATGAGGTGAATTCATTAACATACGGTACAACTAGACAAATGTGAATGTGGATGGTTTCACCGTTTCACTACCTTGGAAATGGACACATTTAGGTCATATTTGATGCATATTGCACAACGTTGTCTGTTTGTTTAAGACAATTTGTCATATTTTGCAGTTGTAATCCTGATCGCTCAACGCCACGGCACAGGAGCATTTATTTACTGACCTCTCTTGGTTGAAACTATAGGTCTCCTGCCACTCCTCACTCCTTTTGAGTACATTTATACACCACTGCAGCAGAGCATGAACTTCAACCACTTGAGGTCAGCAAAAACTTTTTTTTCTTGCTTGTGTTACTCTGTAAATGGTCTGTTCACCCAAATGACAAATAGCAGTTTTTCTCATACCCCTGCCGGTATCTAGCCATCCAGATTGGTTTAGTTTAATAAAATACCCCGTCTCATCTCTGAGATTGCTGCCTCCATCACACTGCACCGAGGGTGAATTGAATTTAGAAGGGGTGTTCTCTGCATTGAAAAGTTATTCACTGAGTCAAACATCTTATTTTAGAGACAGTGTCCCTGTTAACTTAAAAAAAAAAAATTAACCTCTCAAGCTGTGCAGCAATCAACAGTGTAACTGGTTAAATCTGTATTTAACAAGTCCAGATTTATTCATCTGTAGTTTATCCCTGGTTCCATGTGCCACTTCTCTCAATGGTCAAACTATCAAGCTGTCAAGTTATTATAGATTTGTATTTCTTTAGAAGAGAGTCGCTCCAATCAAAATTGCACACATTGAATTTTCCAGTGCAACTGGAAGGCTGGTCTCTGGAAAAACATGTTCTAGTTTCAAGGTTCAAGTTTCAAGTTAGTTCAAGTGGAAGCAGAAATAAAGTAGAGGTTTCTGGCACAACTTCACTTACGTCCAAGGTGCATGAAGAAAAAGACAAAAGTCCAAAGAGGGCAAAACTTCAGCAGCACTTGCAGTAAACTGAAGAACTTTATTTTACTGTGTTGCGGCTTGTGGCCTTCATCCAGGGTCTAATAAATTTCTTCTGCTTACTGCAAGTGCTGCTGAAGTTTAGACCATGGTGGAGGCAGAAAACTAGTTAAATATATCTCATTTATTTTGGGTGAACTGGCCCTTTAAGTTTTCTTACAGCTTACCTTTTTTTATTGTCAACATCACTGATCAAACCACCTTCAAAACATACAAGTTACATTACTGATATCCCTGCCTGCTGTCATGATCATAAACTGTCTCACACTCCTTCCTCCTGTAGCAAACTGAGCAGCAAGGGGCTGTCAAGTCCAGCCTCTGTGCCTCTTTTCTCTCCCTCCACTTCACCATCAGTGGTTGAGCATGATTTGGGATACTTGTTGGACGTGTCTTGCAGAGGCAGAATTGCAGCTCATTGTAAAACTGCATGAAAGATGAACTCTGGATGCCTGGAATGATGATCTGTGTTAAAACATAACTTAAAAAAAAAAAAAAAGAAATACAAAAGCATGGCATATATTACTCCAGAACTGGGTCTACTGAATAAAGTTTTGATACAAATGTTTTGCATGGGGCCAGCATACTTTGTACGGGTATGAATAATGAGTATATATTTACAATAAACATATGATATGGATATATTCACTATTCTTTTAATATGCAACTGATATGATACATGTGTAATGCAGGATTGGTAGCCCTTGTGAGTTTTAGTGCACTTCTAATAATCCAGGGGGAAGAAGTGGATGGTTTCTATGTGTACCTTAAATGTACTGGTGGCTCATTCACTCATGCATCATGTAGGTGGGAACATTGTCAGTTGAACAATTCAGCAGCGCTGGAAGGCTTCACCAGATGCAAGCCAACTCAGAGCTATCTTAAAAGCCATTAGCCAAACTGCCACGGATTCAGGCTCTAATGAAAATGGATTTGGTGCGTGAAGAAGGTCCGGGATGTGCACTTCTCTGAAGACAGTGCCTTTCATCTGTGCGCTGCTGCAGCACATTGCTGGGCTTTGATGTAAAGCATCTATATGTGCAGAATGCAATACTTTGTGGGCTCAGGTGCATTTAGGAGCAGCTGAAGAACCAATGACAACAAGTCATTCTGTCCTCATCAGTCTAGAGAGGATCACATACAATCATGTACTTTTATGTACTGTATTCCAATATAATATACATATATTATATTACATATATATATATACAAACAGAATCCACGCTAAAGTCAAATATTCTTGGAAATTTAATTCATTTCCAAGAAACAATTTAGAATATGAANACAAAGTAAATGTAAATACATGGACAGTTTTTGCTTTTGCTGCCTCTAAGCGATATTCTAACTGATTTCTAAAATGAGCCATTTGACAACTAAGTAGTTTCCTTGGAGCCATTTACTAGAATATTTAGCATTTGAGCCTTGTTATGTTAGAGATGTAAGGAATGTGGCATCCTCAGCAGCAGGAGAAGCTGAAGTGGGCACACTGAGCCGTGAGAGGGAACTATAATGGCTAAAGCAACAAGTTGAGCTACTGTCATCACACCCACCCCTCTTTTTATTCTGTTTCAGTCTCTCTCTGTCTGTCTCCCACATTGCCTACATGGTTACACAGTGTGACACCGACACACACACATATGTACACAAAACCACTCTCCCTAACACAGAGGAAGAAAGAGAGAGAGAGAGAGAGAGAGAGAGAGAGAGAGAGAGAGAGAGAGAGAGAGAAAACATGAAAGGCTTGACAAAGTATAGGGAATGATTAGATCAAGCTCATCCTGTGGAAGAACGATTTCCCATAATGTAACTCAACTGCAACTTTTCTATTAGACCCTCCATCCATCCATCCATCCATCCATCCATTCCTCCATCCATCACTGTATTTTCACAGAAGTTAACACTCTGGAGTAGATGTAGCCACACTGCTTGACCTTTGACCTTTTAGTAACAGCAAAGCCAACATAGTGTATTTTGTATTTCATTAGATATCATGATAAATGCATTACACTTCAGCGCCAATACCAAAAGTACTTTTTTGATTTCTTAATTGAACGAAACTCACAAAACAAAGTTTTCTTTTAACCTGTAAAGAGGGACAGGAGATGACACGTTGGCTGGATACCTGACCACTTAGCTGCTGCAGTGCCTCAGTTTTTTAACGTCTAAACAAAAGGGATTGTATAAAATTTTGACCACAACCTCTCGAATGTTCACTGAAATCAGAATCTATCTGCTCAAAGAAGATGAAAAATATGTGAAAAATATACATTTGTTGTGACTTATTATTCCATAGCTGTTGTTGCATTTAGTTTTATTTCAGCTAGTATTAAAATAGAGCAGCTACTGTTGCCCTACCCATAACATATGACGGTCCAGTATGATTCTTCCTTATACAACCTTTTCCAAAGAATGGTGACGTCAAGCGATGACTATTTTAATCTCAATACTGGCTCACACAGCAAATTCAAACAAACTACCTGAGATGTGTGGGTGGCTGAGTGTGAGCACCTTCAATTGCATAAACAGCATGCACAACAGCAAATGTATATGTGACTGTGTATGTGTGTGTTTGCTTGTACAATCCCCATAGTGACTTTAAAGGTTGCTCTCCATCAGGATGAGTCACAGCACTGCAGCGCTTGCCATCTTTCTCCTTTTTGTGAAAGAGAGAATAAAATTGCACTGATGTGGACTGAGATTTTCCCCTTGTGTCTCACCACGTGTTTACAGGCTGCTGCTGCTGCTGCTGCTGCTGCTGGTGGCGAGGGGATCCTTCGCTCATCAGTTCTGGGTCTCATGATACAGTCTCACAGCATTCAACTCTCACACCTCGTGCTGCGTCTTCACTTAATTCAACCACTGGATCACACACATTGTGCATATCTGGAATGCCTGATGCTATTTTAGACATTGCTCATGTGGTTGTTCATGAGGCACTGCCAACACACGTGGGTCATAATAAACAATTTGACAGAACACTGAGAAGGTTTATTTTTGGTGGAAGATGTTTTTTTTTTCTGAGTGTTTATAAAGCCTCAGATGTGATTTCTCTCAGTGGACTGCAAATAGAAGTTGTCCTTGGCTGGCTGCTACCACCGGCTGAATCAGCACAGGATTATAATTACACTGGATTAATGTTTCCTTTAAATTCATTCATTGAATATTAATGTGTGAATTGCTTAACGAGAGTATGAAAATATAGAATTGAGGGTCTGAAGACTTTCTACAGGAGAGATTTTTGATTGTTAATACATTTGCAGAACTTTCTGAACCTGTTATGACTTTGTCATCATGGGTATCATGAGTGTAGACTGATTGGAAAATGTATCTATAATTGAATCAATGACGCAGAAAAATGCGCAAATAGTGAGGTCTGAATACTGTCTGAAGCCCCTGGAGATGAAGTCATTCACTCAGTTACAACATTAGTACAACAGTGTCTTGTGCTTGTGTAATGTTTCCTCCTCCTTCTCTCAGTGAACATAAGCAGTGGATTCATATTGACAACCTTAATATTATTAACGCTAACATTAATGGACTGATATAATTGTGCTGCATATTTGTGCACATGAGCAACCTGCTACAATTGACTATAGATTCTTCCCTCATAGTCCATTTAGTAGCTGTTCTGGAGCTTTTGGTTACATCATACTATCTTCCAGTTCCCAATACAATTGTCCAGTTCTGTTGGAGTTTCTCTGAGCCCTTTAAGGGATTCTGGTCTCTGTTGGGTTAAAATTGAGCATCGTTCTGATATAGTTTTATCAAATATGAACTTAAAATCTGTTGTCTTGTCTGTTGTGTTCTGTTTTTTGTTCCATTTTTTTATGCTCCTTTATCCACAGAGGTTCATTGTTTGACCTTTCCTGTTTTATTAAAATTAGTTGCTGCAGCATGTATAATGTGCATGCTGCGTGTTTATCATTTCAAATCACTAGAATAGAAAAGGAAATAATAATGATGGATAAAAATAAAAAAGAAACTTCTCATTTTGGTCTCTACAGTCTGCAGCGTCTGCCATGCAGCCACATACAGTCACTTCTTCTTAGCTTGACTTGTCATTTACAAAGAGACAAGAACTGACTTTTGTGCTTTCTTTTTTTATTGATGAGCTCTGTTTTATTTTCAATGCTATCGCTGCAATGAGGGATATTTGAGGTTAAAACCACAAAAACAAAGCCTGTGTAATCAGTCAACTGAATGTTTTTCCTCAAGCTTTTTTCCTTATAGTCAACAGTCTTCTGCTTAGTTTGACTGGATTCTACTGTGTTAAAAATACTTGAGAAGTGAGAAACAAATGGCTAAATTACACTGGGACCAAGCCTTTACTAGGCTCTGTGTTTCTTTGTGTTTTTATCTCCCCAGTTTTCTCAGGAATAATGATAATAATGAGGTTTAATCATTCACTTTGAAATGAACTCACTCATAAATACATGGAAGAAGATGATCACAAGCATTTCCCTCTTGGCAAAAACTCTTTATACTTTACATATAATCCTGTTAAATAATTTACAGAAGCTCAGGTATTTTCTTGTGTGTTAAAGAGTCTGTTTGTCTTGATGATTAGAAATAAAAACATACTTTTCCACTCACTCCTACTGGCACCTAGATACCAGATCCCCGTTCATAGCGTTGTGTTTTGGTTTGGTAACCATTTTAATTATTCAGCCCCACTGCAAACTGTCCTGATTTTATTAACTAACATGGGAAAATTGTACCTCTTGAGGTTTTCCAATGCCTTACCTCATTGGTTGGAGCACCACGGGCAAAGATTCATTCATTTTCATAACATCAGTGTGACAGCAGAAATGGAGCTAACTGCACAGGGGTTTGAGTGAAATAACCCTTTAAATAACTATAGTTTCTGTAGCAAAACCGATGATGAGACTAAATGTTTGTGTTTGTTTGTGTGTGAGTGTGTTAATAACATGTGTGCATCCTGTGTGAGATGATAAACTGCTGAACAAGTTCATTCAACATTCAGATGATGGCAGCAGCGTTCTGTGTCAAGTCAGCACCCACAACATACAGCATGTGTGTAGTTCCAGTGACTGTGGAACTACATACACACACACACACACACACACACACACACACACACACACACAATGAGGATTTAAGACTCCTCACTGTTTTCAGCCTGTTTCCATGATCCCTGTGAGACATGTGAGGAAGGTTATCGGCTCATCAGCAGCTAATCTTTGCTACTTTATATTATGTTGGGTTTGTTTGATTCACCTGTGACTGTTCTTATCCATAAGCTGATCATATATTTTGTGTGCAAAATCTTAATGTGCAAAGTGCACAATGTGGCCTAAAGTATGTGGACACCCCTTATATGTTTGTGCACGTTTGGTCTTGAGGTTTCGTCCAAGTTTGTGGCGACAGTTTCTCGAAGACCTGTTCATGTTTCAGTGTGGTTTTCTGAGTTTGGTTCACTGGTCCTGACCTAAACTACCAGGCTTTCAGTGCTGCACCTCACTAACGCTCTTGTGGGCTGAATGGGAGGAAATTCTTGCAGCCATGTTGCCTGAAACCAGAAGAGCAGAGGATGTTACAGCAGCAAGTTAAATAGGGTTAAACAATTACACATGATTGTAATGTTGTCTACATATTTTCAACTATGTCATGAGTTCAGCTGTAAAATAAGTGAATAAATTACATTATTTATGCCTAATATTTAGAGGAGTAAAAGTGTAAAGTAGCATCAAAGTGAAGAACCTCAACACTCAACACATCTGTTTGTTTCATGAGTTTAAAAATGGCAAGATCTCTGTTTCCTTGTGTTATACAACAATAAGTTGTGTTCGGTGTTGGGAAAGAGCAACAGATTGAGCAAGCAAACAAGCAGTCATAAGACAAGCGGAGAAAATAAGTTGCACAACTTGAATCAAGATAAATTTGTCTCTGATTTATATCTGAGTTCTCTTTTTATTTGATGAAGACGTTGCTGAATGGAAGCTCCTGTTCTCTCCGTTAACAGTGTTTCACCCTTGATGAATTCCAAAAGGGGCAAAGGGAATTCAGCTGGAGGTGAGCCGGTCTCTGCAAACACACGAGGCTCCTCGTCACATGCCTCCAATTTCTATTCATTAACACACAATGTGAACCTAAGTGACACAAATGCTCTTCCCTAATATGTAAATGGGCACAGACTCACTGCCGGTGTAGATGGTGGAAGAAGTGAAAACACAGGCCTGGATCACACATGTTCTCCTATGCTCTTTAGGCTCTTGATTACTGTTACACAAACACTATCACAGAGGATGTAAAGATGTACAGGGGATTGTTGATCTCTTTTCCAAATGGTTAATCAATTAAATATCAAAAGAAAAGTGAAAATTTCCAATTTCAAGTTGTTTTGTCTGAACAGATATCTTAAACTAATATACTGCTACTACTAACACATTTAATTTATAGCCTGTAAAAATGATCAAAAATTCACATCCTGAATTTCTGATGTTTGACATTTAATTGATAAATAACTGAAATTTAATCCATTATTAAATGTATTTCTTCTCAAAATAAAAGTTGCAAAAGAAATGTTCAGAGAATGCAGCTAAAGAGAAAAAGTCAGAAAATACTTATTTTTTTCCCCAAAAATATCCATTCAAAGGTCTAAGTGAAGACGGTCTTCGTTTAAAGGTGGTGATATTAAGTTTTTATTTTATTTAAATTATATTGAAACAGGAGAATAATGAGTCTGGTATCAGTCTCCAAATTTGAGAATGGGAACCAAGGGAAGCTTCAACCCCCGGTGTGTGTGTGTGTGAGAGAGAGGGTCCGTCCAGCTGTGAGTACAGACCCGCCCATTCATCGAAAGCGCCCGGGGGTCGCGCAGCCTCCGACGTGGATTGACCAGCCTGCCGTCCAATGAAAAGGCGCCAAAGCGTGACTCACCCTCTTCTCTTTCCAATGGAAGCGCGGCGGAGAGGCGGACAGCAGGAAGCACACTTGGTTGAATGGCCATTAAAGCAGCAATCAGCGGTAAATATGTTATGATGCCACGCTCCCGAACAGACGCCCAGCGGATTGTCCGAGGCTGCGGGCGCGCACTTTGGCACCGGGCGGACACTTCATGAGACACTGCCGCTGCACGGCCGCCGATCCACCGCGCGTTGGAGGCTGGTTACAAATCAGATCAGGAGTCTCTCCCTCTCTCTCCCTCTCTCTCTCTCTCTCCCTCTCTCTCTCTCTCTCTCTCCCCCTCCCTCTCTCTCTCTCTCTCTACCTGGGGAACTGGACAGTGATGGACAGCTGTTGGACACTGATTCGGCGCAGAGGTTAACGCTGAATTGACCGTAACACCACAGCTGTGCCATGGACCAGGGGGCTGTTTTTTGTGGTTGCCACAGGAGGAGAAGGAGGAGCGGCTGACTTCTCTCTCTCTCTCTCTCTCTCTCTCGCTCTCTCTCTCTTTCTCTCTCTCTCTCTCTCTCTCTTCTCCTCCTCCGCTCCCACAATCGGCGCAAGTGTGCGAGCGGATCGTGATGATGCTTTTGGGCCAAACGTGAGGCTCCCACCGCTGAGCGTCCAGGGCTGCGATGGTCGGCCAATACATCTGAATTAAGACCTGACGGGACCGAGTGAGAGGCGCCAACATGGGATTCGCCTTCTTTCATTTCCACCCACCTCCGTGTTTTCTGTCCACAAACCGCTTACAACAGTACAGGAAACATGTTGGCAGATATAACGGATTCACAGCGTAATTGATGGTGTTGCGCTATGATCTCTGGGGACGATCTGATCTGTGCATCGGGTTTCAACCACAGCGCGCGCTGCCGTGCAACCTCTCCATGGATGTTAGTTAATTGGGCCCAATGATGTAGAGCAAAATCCACCTGGATCTAATCTTCCCTCCTCTCGTGGTGAAACTGGCTCCCCTGTGACTTTTGCGCATGTTCAATTGTTTTTTTTTTGTTTTTGTTTTTTTTGTTTGTTTTTTTTAAAATTTAAATTAATTTATTCCCAGAGCTTTTCACCCCTTCTGGTTAATGCTTTGAACAGCCCCATGTCTAATTTTAAGATGATATAAAGTGGAACCAGGACAGTGATAGTTCGTACTTTAAAGGTTTAAAAGGCTCAGATTGTTTCAGCAGTGACCAACTATGGGGGGTTCAACTTATATCAGACACGTGATGCGCCTCATCTTCGTGTCCTGACGCCGTTTTCCACTGGAACAAAACTTTTAACGCAGTGTTTATAAGTTTAAGCACTTTGAGTTGTCGTCCCCCGTTGTTTTTTTTTGTTTTTTTTAAGCTACTATGTCCAGATCTAACAGTGTCAGCCCACCCGGAGTCGGTGCGCCTGTGTTGAGGGGAGGGACCGAGCACAGATCAGCTTGGGGAGAGTCTGAGTCCGTGGCCAACGGGTGCCCATACTCGGCCAGATCCCCGCGCAAGAAGCTCACCCGGACTAACAGTCGGTGGAGGGAAGAGGATGATCTGGACCACCGGCAGCCCGGCCGAGCCTCCACGGCCGTCAGCAGGGTCAGCTTCAGGTCCAGGTCGGCTTGGCAGGACCATGGCGAGGAGAACCGAGACCGCTTGTCCCCAAAACGCCCAGACAACGAGGTGAGACCCAAGTCTGTAGAGCTGGGTCTGGAGGAGCGGAGAGCCAAGCCGAGGGCCAACGAGGAGGAGGTCATGCCCGATGTTAACTTTTCTTTAGTGGCGTGCTGCACCAGCGTCATGCACGTTTTCAAATCCAAGAAATTCCAGTCGGAGAAGTTGGAGCGGCTCTACCAGCGCTACTTTTTCCGCCTCAACCAGAGCAGTTTGACCATGCTCATGGCGGTGCTGGTGCTGGTCTTCACGGTCATGCTGGGCTTCCACTGCTCCGGCGGGACGGCGAGGCCGAGCGTCACTTATGTGGTGGTATTTTCCGTTGCCATCTTCCTCACACTCGTACTCATGGTGGTCTGCAACAGGAACGGGTTTCACCAGGACCATATGTGGATTGTTTGCTATGTGGTCATCCTGGTGGTGCTCGTGATCCAGGTGATCGGAGTGCTGCTCGTGCAACCCAGAAGTGCCTCGGAGGGGATCTGGTGGACCGTGTTCTTCATCCATGTCATCTACACTCTGCTGCCCGTCAGGATGCGCGCCGCAGTCATCACTGGAGTTATACTTTCCGCCATCCACGTGGCTGTTTCTTGGATGTTAAACGACATGGACAGCTTTCTGTGGAAGCAGGTATGTAGAAAAATGTGCTTTTTCGAAACGATCTGCACTGAGAGTTGGTTTTCTTCACCTCCACTGCGCGCAAAAAGGCGCAGCAGGACGCGGCCACTTCCTTTTTAAAAGTTCCTGCTGCTGATCTTGTTTTCCCTCATTGTCGAAGCTCACTCTCTAGGGGGCAAGAGAGAGAATGAAAACAGAGGCACCACCAGCACCTCATGCAGGGCAACTCTTCATAAAGCTGCTTCAGTGATGCTCAAAACTACAGAAATGCAAAGACTCAAAATTCAGAGTGATTGGGGAGAAATCAGGGTGGTGGTGTGATGAAGCCAGATCTTACACATAAGCAAATATCGACAGCCCTTCCTTCAGATGTAGTTTTGATCCAGATCATTTAAAGCGCACTGGGGCCTTTAAGTCTCATCTTTGCTGGAGGTTCCTGTTTTAACCAGTGAGATGCAGAGGTTAGGTTGATCAGGGTTGATCAGAGACACACATCTGGGGGTCCTTAGGACAGAAATGATACTTGGAAGAGCCCAGTTAGGTCTTTGCATGTCCTGCCTGCCTCAGGGTTTTTGAAAAAGGGGAATTGGAGTGATGCTACTTCTCCACCAGTAACTTTCTGTCGCCATGGCTGCAGCCCATCTCTTCAGCAAACATTAAATTACTTAATTGACAACTTGAGATACAACATTTTGAGATATTTTATCTTTATCTTGATATTTTAGTTATATTGTGTCATAATTAGTGCATGAATTTGTGAGTTATGATCAAAACCATGTTTTGTCTTAATTAAAATGATAATGGGTTCATCTTTGCGGACATTTCTTAAAGTGGAGTGACTCTCCAAGTGGACATTTATGCCAAATTTGAGAAAAATCCCTCAAGGTGTTACTGGGATATCATGTTCACAAGGCCAAAACTGTGTTTTGTGAGGTCACCTTGACCTTTGGCCATTGACCTTTTAACCACCAAAAGCTAATCAGTTTATCTTTGAGTCCCAATGAATATTTGTGCCAAATTTGAGGAGATTCTGTCAGGGAGTTACTGAGATATCGTCTAGGATGGAAGGGACGATGAACGTATGTATCTGCGAACGCCTCTGGTCCTTTTAGATTCCAGGTGGAGATTATCACAGAGGTCGGTGTTTTCTTATATTGAACTGCAAATGAAGTATTTTCCAATTACAAATGAGAAAAAAATGGTCCGTAGTAGAGCTGGGCGACATGACTTTAAATCCGCATCAGAAACTTGCACAACAACAACAACAACAGACGATTACTTAATCGCTTATCAGTCTCTCTCTATCTTTTGTGCCTTGCACTCTTTAAACAACGCAATGTGATTGTCCTCAAAGTAGTTAAACAAATTTGTGGTGTTGGTATCTTTTTAGTAGTTTTTCTGCAGTGTTTGCGTTTGACTTTTTTGTTTGGTGTCATCTTCACTAAAGCTGAAATGGGCCCCAGCTTTCTTTTTAGGTATAAACTGTTGGTTTGAGAACTACCGTTTGTGCTTGTGTTGCTCATATCATGGACTCATTTTATATTGTTATTGTCTGTCACGAGGTTTTGCTTTATTTTTGACAATGAATAATCATCACATCTTTTAAGCAGCAGCTCAGATCTTGAGCTAATTCAAACCCTGCTCTCCAACTCTTAGTATCGGTCCTGAGGCACATTTGCAATCACTGACATGTATCATATTTAGGACTTTTTATTTCATAATAAAATGAAGAGCAAACTGCTGTTTAAATACTTGAAACTGAAGCTGTTTTACAGAGGAGAAAAGTGTTAGCCCTTAGCTTCGGAAAGACTGATTTCAGGTCGTTTGTTTTACTTCATCTGGGCTTGTAATAAGCTTACAGTTGATGGTTTCAGGGGGTATTGTTTTAATGTGCTGCTGAGCCTACATGCTCCTCATAAAATCTAAATGCCTGTGGTTGTATTTTTACAACATGAATATTACTTTGGAAACATCTCTCCAGGGCTGGTGGACTCTGTCCGTAATAAAGGTGCCTACACAAATGGCTTTAATTTTCCACCATTATTTAAAGGTGCACTTAATTGCATTGTACACTGAGTTCTACAACTACAACAAGTATTATTAACCCCAAATTGCGTGTGTTAGTGTTGCTGCAGCTCCTAACTCCCACTTCATTGTTCTGGCTGTTTACTCAATTTACTGTTTTTATCAGGCCCTGTATTGAACATAAACATTCCCTCTAACAGTGCAGCTCTTCTACAGTAGGCGCTTTTACACTTATGCTTAAAGAATAAATGAAGATGCCTGTGCATGTATTTATTTATTTATTTTTTGAGGTTTGGTTAGGGACTGTAGCTCATGGCCTCCCTCTTTGTTCCTATCAGTTCCTCCAACTGTATTTTTTAAAATTTATTTTAAAAAAAAAATTAAATTTTTTTTTTTTTTTTTTTGGCCAAATTGTGTAAATAAACAGTATCTAAGTCTAATCTTGAAACCTAAAAAGAGACATGCACATTTGCTATTTAAGTGTGCTCTAGAAATTAGAAAGGGGAAATGTTGCACACTTTATCTGGGCCACCAGAAGTGCATCCAACTTTAGAAAGAGAATATTAAATTGCACAGCATTTTCGAAAAAACCTCAATGAAAGTGCATGAGCAGCCTTGTAATATGGTCCAGCATCAGCTACTTCTGCTCAGCTAGCACAAGTGCATCAGGAATGAAAACGTGCAAAGAATGTGTCGAACACTGAAAAGGATGTAGGATTTTACTTTTGTTTTTTTTTTTGGAAGCTAATGTTTGGTTGTATAAGCAAAGACCAGGCTGATAGTTTGGTTTTTTTTTTTTTTTTTTGTGCGAATGTGACCCAGCATCTATTTGTATTTTCTCCGAAAAGCCACATTGTCATTTGATGTGTTGATGTGAGTGTGTGGGAACGCGCTGCTGTATTTGTTGTTCTTTCCTCACCATGCTGTTGTTTTTAGCATATCTGTTCTCTCCTGTTTACATAGGACCCGGCTCTTTGCTGAGTTAAACCGCTGCTGTTTATGTGAGATCCCAAGATAATGCCATTTACTTATGTGTGTGCGCCTAGGAATATGTTTTATGTTTTTTTTTTTTAGAAATGCAACATCATTCAACTCTGTAGCCTTCCTTAATACTTTCTTTCATATTAGCCTGAACAGCTGTGCCGGAAATCACATTGTTGCATGAATAAGATGAGATTCCCCCTCCCCTTTTTTTTTTTTTTTTTTTTTTTTTTTTTTTTTCCCAAGGTGTTTTTTGGTGAGACATTTCAGAGCAACTCTTTGTTTAGTTACTTTGTAAATTTCATCATGACCACTTTCATGGCTCCTTTTTTGTATTTTTATTTGTTTTTACATTGTGAGAGAAACTTTCTTGTCTGCTCCAACGTAAGAAGCAAATCAATCATAAGCTTGTTTCATTATTCCTGTCCACACCAGTCCAGTCATATCATGTATATTTCTCTTAAACTGGTGAGATTTGAAGAAAAGCGTCATCTCCAGTGTGTGTCTGCACACACAAAGATAGATGGTGTAGGATTACTGTGCTGTGGTTTGTTTGGTCATGTACAAACAATGTTCAAACTCTTCAGGAAATAGTTTAAAACATGAGTTGCTTTATTTCTGCTAAACCTAGAAGTGGTTTATTACAGGTGAAACTGAAATCTGAACTGGGAATAACCTTGCAACAGAGCTGGTTTTATGAGGGTTTGGAGAGGGATGTTGACAGGACATGATGAAGGACAGAACCCGGCGTTCTCCTGTGGCTCCATTTTGACCTTTTCCAGGTTCCCAGTCATGCTTTTGCCGATTGAAAGGTCAAAAGCTAAAATATAATGAGGTTATAAGTGGGATAAGTGCGGTTTAAACCATTTTTATATGTCTACATTACATAGCAACAGGTTCTGATGTGCTACTGTAAAACTAGTAATTTACACAAAATGGAAATCTCTGGTCCATTCACACAAATGTTCCCCAGGTTGATCTAGATCTAGATATTTAATCTGCTTGAGAACTTGACCATTATTTCAGATGACAGTTCCTACTTCCAGTTTTGGTTCCTGCCCCCTACGCCAAAAACTTTTCCCCCAGCACAGTAGTCTTGTGCGACAGCCCAGGAACCATCAAGGTGGAATTTGCAGATCTGAAATGCAGCCATGTTGGTGCTAGTATCAGTGTTAAGGAATTGTATGGGAACTTAACCTTTAAACCGATTTAGCATAGCATTCCAGTAACATTGTTAGACTCATAATGAATGGCTTAAAAGGCCAAAAGCAACCGCAACAATGACTTTTCCTTTTCATTCTTCATTTTCAAATCTAGTGCCGCCATTACCCACAGTTCAACTTGACCGCCTGCAATTTGGTTGGAGATTTAAGTTGTGTCATGCCAGCAGTGGCTTGTGTAGCTTTGAGCCACTAGCCTTAAGCACAGGTGAAGCTACAGAAGCCTGGTAAGCTCATGTTTTTTAATGTCTTTTCACTCCTCATTTGTAGTCTTCAGCCCCAACTGACTGCCCCGATGGATGCCCCTTGTGGCAATTTATCAGACTTCCCACAGCTCCTTTTGGACCCACAAAGGACTTTATACAACTTTGTGTTATGCAAACATGATCTCAATGTGTTTGACTTAACCTCACTAATCGTCACAATTCTTGACATATGGTGGAAATGGAAACATGAGGGAACTCCTTAGGGGTTCCTGAGTTACTTCCTGCGTTTGTTTCCTGGGACTATTTGGTGGAAAAACTCTGCTTCCATTCTTCTCTGCCCACTCTCCAAACTTGTGGAGAAGGGCATGTAAGCGGGCCAGTCCTAGCTGGCAGGATTCCAGTGGTAACAGGGTTTTCTGCCTGTCTAATTGAATTGCCTGTTGCTCGTAATGTGTGGAAATTCAAAACAGATGTCCACATCATCTCCCTTTTGCTTGCCTGTCTTCTTGCAGCCATCTCTTCTGGTCCTGACCTGCTTCTAGACATGCTTTTAATTTCCCTGTGAGACTCAGCCCCTGTGGACAGACTTTTAACCAATTCCCTCCCCCGTGGGACGAGGTACATGTGCTCTCAAGCAACAAGATGGAATTGTCCCTCAGGAAAACACTTTATCAGAGTCTAAACGTCCGATTTCACATATCAAGGTTCACAGCTTTATCCTTGTCTCTCCTGTGGCTGCGTCCACATACGTAGTTTCAGCTGCTGCTTGCTTTGATTAATTGTATTTTAGGGTATCAGCACCCAGAGGCCGTGGAGTGTGACCGAGGATGCTGCTGTTTTGGAGATAATATTTGAACCAAACATGGATGCAGGGCCAGCCTGAGTAGCTTTCAGAAACCGCTGCTGACGCATTCCCCCGTGAGTCCAGAAAACTGTGCTCAGTGCTCCTGTAACTTAGCAACAGATTTCATTTCACAAACAGCGACCGGTGCCTCCCTGAGAGCACCTGTGTATATTTTACCTCCAGTCACAGGCTGCCTGCACATCCTTTTGTGCACGGAGTCAAACTGAGATTCAGGACGTCTATAGAGCGCTCCTGTGTTGTGTTGTGTTGTGTTGTCCTTCCGTTCTTTGTACAGGATATGTGCAATGAGTTCTTTATTATAAAACCAGAGATGTAGCCAAAATACCTCCAACCCACCTGATTCGTAACAAGTTGGTCGGATCATTTAGACACAAATAGATGCATTTTTCTCTTCTCCGTGTTTCAGCTTATGATAAAAATATCATGGCAGCACTGACATCCAGTGTCACATAGTCTCATGAAATTGCACCAGCAGTGACAATTGTTTTTGTTTTTTTTTCCTATCGTGTTCTTAATTATCTTAATCTGTTAAACCTGTTCATAGTTGCAGAAAGTCAAAATGGAGCAAATTAAATGCCAGCGCACAGACTTCGTGTTTGTCGTACTGGATGAACCCACAGGTCACTATGTTGGGTGTCAGTCAGGAAGACGTCAGCTTTCTTTGCTGTGAGAAAAAATAAATCATGAGGTTCTGGTCTTTCATGCAAGAGACTGGAATTTGTTGACAATATGGGGGCGCACAGGTTCTCAACAGACAGGTGGCAGGTTTGATTCCTGGTTGGCCCAATCCCAGTCTCTTTACACTGTCCTATCAAATAATAAAGGCACGAATGGCCAAAAAATATCAGACATAGGTCTTTAAATATGATTTATGATCTTTTTCTACTCCAAAGTTTATTTATGAAGCAAGAAAACAAGCACATACAGGAACTTTATTTGGCTCTGTGTTTACTTTAGACAGCAGATGAACCCTTCAGCAGCACTGGGCCTGCTCAGTTTTCATCTACATGTGAAGTTTCCATGGTCAAGATAACAGTTGTCAGGATGTCTCATTGCAAATATCAAACACGCCCAATGTGGACTAAACTCGTTCTTCAGCTTCAGCTAATCATGAGGCTTTTCATGAGTTGTCCTGTGTCTTACTGTTAAAGTGCAACTAAAGACTCAAATGTGGTTGAAAGCTTTCAGACTTTTTTTTTTTTTTTTTTAATGAAGAGAAAAGGTCCCATCTCTCTGATGTCTGCATGCTGCTGTAATTACAAGCTGATTATGTGACAGCAACATCAAAAACTGATGGATTTCATGTCGTCGTGTTTCCGCTGAGCAACACTTGGCTGCTGTGCTTCATTGCTTCATTCTGCTCATCTGACATTCATTAGCTTTAATTAGTTTGTGTTCTGTGAAGGACTCTGGACTCATGGTGATATTATTTGAAGGGGGAATGAATAAATAATGATGATGCACATGTCTAGTATGGCATTAGTCGTCCAGCGAGGACATTTCTCTCAGAGCTTATATTAAAATCAGGTGGTAGGAAGCTGCTTTTTGTTGAACTGACTAGTTTTGTGATGATTATTGTTGTGGTTATAATTTTTTGTCATGGGAGTAAATGACTGTATTAATCTTCATTATTCCAAGAAATGGCAGGTTTTTCTTTTCTAGCTTTATTTTTAGACTGAATTGTTGTTGCAGCTTCATTATTCAGCCTGACTTTGGTTTCTTGTTTGTGTTTGGTATCCCTGTCTTTCTGCACTCACCCATGGGATGTGACATCTGTATGCAGAAGCTCTGTTAACCTAGCGTTTACAGTGTTGAGCCTATTAAAGGAAGGAAAGGTGACGTTTTTTTTTCAGCTTCTACTGGGAACTGCTCAGGCCACTAGAATCATCATCCTCCTTACGGCTGCAGGTTGTGTGTATAACCCTTCGGCACTTGACACTTGATATGAAATCCTGACCTGAATGCAGGAGGTGTTGCTGCTGGCTATTTCCAGGGGGCTGAGGTGGAGTGTCTGGTCAGGAGGGAGATGATTATGATCCTTAATGCTGACCCTGATGATCCTAACCAAGAATCATATTCACTTCTCACAGGTGTGTGGAAGTCAGCAGGGATTGAACTTCTCCCTTAGCGCAGTCATTCATTTGAATGAGGCCAGTCCAGCGATGCAGTGGGTGTTGCCAATGCAGACAGGGCAAAAAAAAAAGAAAGTTATACCTGGCTCAACTTCTCCTGCAATGCAGCATATCATTATCTGGCAGGACGCTGCTCTGGTCAATCACAAACAGGCACGTGCATAATAATGTAATGTCAAGAGTATTTTAACTGTGTACATCGCTATTGTTGCATTTCAAGCATCTCAGCTTTACCAACATAGTCCCTTCCCTTGTTTTAATGTGGAGAGATGGTTTGAAAGTGTTTGTTGTTGCCACATGTGCAGCTCATTATTATGTGGACATGCATGCAAAAGACAGTTCTTGCAGAGAGATTAGATTATGACGCAGCCAGATGGAGGCAATAATGCCAGGTAATAGTTCTGCCTTTGGGCTTGGATGGATGACGTGTCATGTCTAGTTTTTATGAAAGATGTAGTTCTTACAAGACATAAATAAATGGTACATTTATTGACCTTTACTGGCATGTGTTGAATAATTAATTCATTGTGTAATTTAAATCACAGTTTGAATCTCTGTGCTCAAAGCAACGAATGGCCATGTCTTTAATTGTGTATTTGATATATAAAGCCCTTGACCTTTGAACCTTACCAGCTCTGCCACTGTGATTTGAAAAGTTTTGGTTTGCCCATTTTGCAAAGTTACAAAAACGAGAAATCAGGTGCCGCAGACCTCACTGCAGCACTGTCCTGAGCTTTTAACTGGTTTCCTACTTCATTCTTCTGCTGTATTGAAGCTCATAGGGTTATGTTCAGGGACATCTGTTCATCTGGTCCATCTTTGTCCAGCAATAGCATTCAAAGCTTCATAGATCATAGATTTAATGGTTTTTGCTGCTTGTTGGGAAATTGGGAAAGATGATGTAAAAAAAAAAATCCTCCCACGTTGTGCCTTTTCTATACTGGGTTTTACTTTGGTTACTGTCAGACATGGGAATATTATTTTAGGTCTCAGGCTTGTTAAGTCTGCGGCAGTTTAGCGTGGTTAGCGTGACTGGATGATGATGCTTGAAGTTAGGCTGTAACCCCATGGTTCGTTAGACTATGAGAGGAACTTTGTTTTTTTTCTCAACAAGGCATCTGAGAACAGACTAAACGACTGAGATACAGAATTAGGCAGTAAATAGTTTACCCTGGAAGTAAACAGTTCTCGTCTGCACACATTACCATTAAGACACTTTATTTATAGAGCACATTCAAAAACCAAAACAGTCAAAGAATTCAGGAAATAAACAGCAAGAAAGTAGTTGTGTGAGGAGTTTAGCTTTCTTTCTTTGTAAAAAGTGACATTTAAATACATAGTTTTTACTGAATAGTGTCAACAATGAACACATGAGAGTGTGGCACATGGTAACATGCACACTTCTCACACGCCTCTCATTCTCCCCAAGCCCTTCACATTGAATCAGGCCTCTGTAGCAACACTGAGTGAAACACATTGTTTGCTCTTAAAAGTTTTTAAATGCATTTACATCAAAAGAGTAAATGCCCCCTTCGTTGTTTTCTGTGCAAAATGGTCCACTATCCTGTGAAAATCCAGAGCTCAGACCAGATCACTAGATGCTAACAGTTCTGCATGGGGAGGTGTTTTCTGGGGACATTAAACATTTTCCACTTATTAGTTTTGCAATTCATCCATTTTATAACATGAAATCAACACCTCATGAAGCCCCCCCTTCCCCACTATAAACTCCTGGGCATTTTAGTCTGTTTTCTGCAGCTTGAGAGCACTCATGACTCACAACGTTGTCGCTCAGAAACCTGTCTACACACTATGTGCCAGGAAACTTCATTTCTGGCCACATTTCTTTGTCCATAAATTGAATGGTTCATTGACTGTTTTAATGGCCTTTTTCAAATTATTTGAATTATTTGTGGGGCTTTTTTTTTGTTTGTTTGTTTTTTAGTTTTTTTTCCCCCTACACATTCCTAACAGCCACAGCAGGTCTGTTGTTCCCCTCAGTAATGGTGCAGGGGTTGTACTTCATGCAGATAGCCTAGCCTTCATGTCCGTAAGTGCCCAGCTGAAGCATTTTTCAAGTCTGAGTGTTTGCTACATGCTTGTGTGGTTCTGAGCTTTGGTGTTCTGCTGATTGTGTCTGTGTCATGTTGTGTAGTTTTGTCAGCCTCATACAGTCATCACCTTTGAAAAAAAGACAGCTTCTCCTTTGCCTGGCCAGGTGCCATGGCCTTTTAATTTCCCCTCCAGGACTCTTAACATGGGCTTGTTGACACTGAAGTTGGGTCATTTTGTGAGGTTAACAAAGCTCCACCAGTTCTTTGATGTGCTCTCTCCAGGAGAGGAAGCCCATTCTCTTTTAAAGAGGTGTCAGCAAATGAATCATGCTGTAGAATCTCAAATTCATTTAATTGTATTAAAGGGACAGTTCAGTCAATGTTCTGGCTTTTTGTGGCCTGATTTTAAAAAAATAAAATAAAATCTGAAGCTTTTTCTGCCACCTCTAATGAAGAGAAATGAATTTTGTTTATGATGCTGATGCTAATTTTTCTTCTAAATTTGCATTACACAGGTGGCAACAAAAGTTTCAAAGCCTCTTGAAATTTCTGAAATTATTCCCCCAGAAACACACCAGCAGGGTTTAGGGTATTTTGGGTGAATTGATTCTTCATGCTAAACCTTCACATTCACAGTGTTTCTCCACTGTGTTGGTCCAATACAGAGCACAGACTAAACATGTCTCAGGTGTAGAGCTGCTGTGTTTTGTAAAATCAGTGACTATAAAATAGTTTTGATAATTTTCACTTCTTCTCAAGAGACTTTGGCTTCTTTTCTACTTTTCTACCAATATTTATCGCCAAGATGAATTAAGTACAGTCTCCTGAAAAGTTAACTCTTGTCAGATAAGATCAATATGTTTAACATTTCATAGGAACTGTTTGCGGTGTTTCATCACTCAGTTGACCTTATATTATGCCGTGCAAAAGTAAGCATGAGGCAGACCTGGAGCCTGCTCCATAAAAAAGCAGAATAAAAAGATTATCCAGCTGACTTTGGGCTTAACCCAGCCTTTTTCCCCCTCCAGACCCAAACTAACCCTGCAGACCAAACCTCCCAATGTCAGTTTTTGTTCATGTTCTGGCTCAAAACTTTAAAGAGCAGCACACCCTCTACAGTCATCTGTCAACATGGCTCCAGTACAATCCAAGATGCAGCATTCACACAAACAAGACAAGTACAAAAGTCCACTGAAGCGATGTGTTTGCACGTCTGTGTAAGACTTCAGCTTCTATGACACTTTATTTGATGAGAACTAGGCCTATAGTACATGTTTGCCTTACAACCAGATTATCACTCTGGCTGTAAAAGAGGATTTATAACAGGTGGATAGTTTTTAATGGTGAAAGCAATAAACAAAATATACAGTTGCATATTAATAATTAATGCTATTGCTGTTGGTTCAGCACAGCTTTTTGCACTCATATTTCATCACTGCAGCCCTGGGGAATATTAGACAGCTTTGTTAAGATAAAAATCTTTTTATAGACTGAATGATATAACTGGTTATAGTAGATGTATAATAATGTACTCATGATGCACTTGTATCAGGACATTAATTATCTCTTGTTTGAGCTAATGTGTTAAAATGACTGATATTGGTTTGCCTATGACAAAAGATACCCTTTAAGCTCTACTGTGCTGGCACAGTCTCATGACCTCAGTACTGACTCGGTGTATTTGCCGTAGTGAGTGACTGTCAGGAAACTAATGCTCATTTCCCATGATCATCCCTCTGTGGTCGCTGTATTGCCTGCTGCTGACAGCTCAGTCTTTGATACGAGGAAGGACGAGCAGCCATTTCCCTGCGGTTTCTCTTATGATTTTTTTCCTTTATGAATCAGTCATTGATTTTAATGAGAAACTGCGTCCTCAGAATCTACCACAGAAATGTGCTGGAATCTGAAATGCATATCTGCAACACAGCCATGAACCAGATGATTTACTCTTGATGTCCCTCAGAGGTGGGAAAGTGAAGGTGAATCTCATTTGGACAAGACTCCAGACTAAAAAGCAGCAAACTAAATGATTCAGTATGAATGGAGGTCTTAATTAATTTGACTTTTGTTGACATTTTTGGCATTGGACTATATAAATCTTGATTTTTTTTTTTTTTTTAAATAAATTTTTTTTTTATCTGGCATTGGCTTAAGATGACAGCTTGAAAAAAATGGCTCAGCTTCAATATCAACAAAGCATAGAATGATGAGCTGTCACAACTATTTTGGCCAAACTTTGTGAAGTAACATCCAAGGACATAAGTAATATTTATTTTTTCCTAACACTGAATCAACTGGATATGAATGTAACTTTTCATATTGCTGGCAGTGAGTTAGTTTCTGTATAGCTTTTATGTAGCTGCCAGCACAGTTATGATAAAAGATTGAAAGAAAAATCTAGATGCCTCATTCACTTGGATATTAAACTCAGCCCTGTGTTTTGGCTGCTTTGAATAGTTAGATATAGATTATTGCCCTGGTTGATTATTAGGCCCAAAACTTGACATTTTCAAATTATTTGCATCTGTATTATTATTTATTTATTTATTTATTTATTTATTTAATTTATTTTTTGAGCCAATAGTGATTAGATACATTTTTAAAAACTTTAGAAAATGCCATCTGTTGCTGTCTGTAGTCGTGGGAACAGATCAGATTGGCTACTTGTCACATTCAGAGATGGACACAGACTGGAGTAACAAGCTCCGGGTAACAAGCAGAGATGAGTCAAAGGTTAGACAGCAGACATCGCTGAAGTTGTGACATAACAATCCTTTACGCTGTAATTCCGAAAACTACTCAGTCTTATGAACAAATTAATTTCTTGGTTTAAAACACACTGAGCAAGTGTGTGTGTGTGTGTGTGTGTGTGTGTGTGTGTGTGTGTCAGAAGTTAGTGCTACAACTTCTGAATGAATGAGAAAGTGGCTAAAAGGAGCAGAGAGCTTGGAGTGACCACGGTCCATGGGAGTTTATGTAGAAACATTACTCTTCACCAATTAAAATCTTTTTTTACAGCAAAGGCTTATCGGTTCCAAATATTGGTTATTTGTGTTTTCTTTTACTTATTACTGGTATCGGCGCTGAAAAAAGCAATATAGGTCGACCCCCAGTTAAAATGCTAAAGTAGTGCCTTGCACATCACGAGGCTCAGGTTTGTTCCAAGTACTACACTGCTGCTTGTATTTCCCATGTTGTGCATCCCATTTTACATCCCCATACTGGCTTATTGTTCTGCATGGGGGTAACTCTCACAATCAGTAAAGTTAAGATATATACTTCCTTATCATTTATAAACTCTTCCTGTTACCTGTTGTCGTATTGTTGCCGTGCAACCAAACAGCTAAATATTTTAAGAACAATTTGAGTAAAATGAGAGCAGTTGTCTCCTAAAGGACTGTGCCCTTTTCCCATAAGAGTCCTGATGTGTAAGTCGACTCTGCTGCACCGCTGTTTGGATCTGCACGCTGGGACAAAGAGTAAGTGCACAGGCTGGCCAGCCTGGGGAAGCAGGTTTTTTTAACGGCTGGAGTGACCTCATAGACCAAGACTTCAGTCCAGAGTGAAGTTGTTGACCTGTAACATTTAGCTGGGGAGAAGTTAGTTGTAAGCACAGAGAAAGAAGGGGGTGTTTTTAAAAATAGCAACAACTAAGTAATGTTTTAATGTAGCCCAGCCTGAAATGAGGACATGACGTATTGTTTTTCAACATGGTGGTGTGTGTGTGTGTGTTGTGCCACATGCCACATTTTTATTAGTTGAGTCCCCTATGTCTGTGGGCTGCATAGGGGATGTTTTCCTCTCCCATCTCGCAGGCTTACCTCATAATCAATGAATCAGAGGCTCTCAATGAACAGAGTCAGCAAATCTCTGCGTGGGTCGTAGCTCCAGCTGGAACCAGCATCAGATCTCAGCTTAAAGTTCATGAATCCAACTCATATTCTAATGTGTTTGTCTCTGGCCTCATGTGTAAAACCATCAGAGTCCATGATATCCAGGGAAACAGTCCCCGTTTCCTGGCTGGATTTACTGTGTTGTTCACCTTCCACCTGGCCATATGCTCCCCAGTGTAACCAGAGCCTCTGGTTTGAGATGGCAGATCCTTGCCATTTTTACTTTTTTTTTTATTATTAGTCCCTTTTATTAGTCTTTAGTGATGTGGCTGCCCATGAGCACTTGTTGAAGACTCACATTTGTAGTTAGTTTACTGTTTATTTATGGCATATGAGTCATAAATCACAGTTGTAAACACCATATGTTAAAGCTACTCAGTGAATAGAAGTCAAATATTCACTCTCTCCTTTTACCATCACCAACTAGTTGCGATCTTTGCCAGTGTCCTCTTTGGTGCTTGGTAGGTAGTGTTCAATGTGCTTATCAATGCTTAATGCTGGATGCTGCTGGAAACGTGGTTGAGAGCATGAGAGTGAACCACACAGTGAAACTACAATAGCTATCTGAAGGATGTTAAAAGGTTGTGTGGAGCTGTGTGGAGTTCTAACATTGATAATTACTTGCTGTCACCGAAAGCAGCTCCTTTCATATTTGACCCATTATTAACGTATAATTTTAGATTTTTGGTGGTTAAAAAGTGATGCTCTCAAAAATCTATTTTTTGCTTACCAAACACTCAGACTGCGCAAGAACTGCAAAACGCCTGTAGTTTCCTTCGTATGTGGCACAATCACTGCGGTCGACTTGTATTTGTGTCACTTGCAGTGGATTTTAACAGTTTTCATAGCTCTAAAAATAAGTTTGCTAATGTCCGTAGGCTTATTTCACAATATTTCCCGCAATAGGTGATATTTTTCATAACATCTACATTTGTTTTGTCTGCAGTTTTCCACAGTCTGGTATGTTCTGCTGCTGGTACTGACATCCATTTCACTGCCTTGCTAACGGCTCATTGTACCTGTGGCATTAGCTTCGCACATACCTGGAACCAGACATGGAGGCAGACCCACATCTCCTCTGTCCATCTGTATTTCTACCTGTGCCAAGTCTGAACTTCCTTTAATCATACTCTGTAAATCTGTGGCGAGCATAGGTGTATTATTATGGATACCTGAAACTGAAAAAAGGAAATAATGCAAAAAGTAGCTGTACTTCCTCAGTGCAGTTATTATTTCTCTCTTCAGACAGTGTCAGTGAAGAGCCTGATTGAACCATGTATTCAGTGCACAAATTGTGCTCGCATGCACTGTTACATAGCATGCGAGCACGTTGCCTTTGTCAAGGTGGCACGAAGAGTCCATTGAGCCCATTATGTGCCATTATGCTAATTTTGGAAAGTAATTCCATTATCATCAGCAATGAATGCAAACCTATTGTCCTGCCGTCAGGTCGTTGATGGATAGAGGGTAGAAAATACAGTGTTTTTTTTTTTTGTTTTTTTTCTTTTACTCATACAAGAGCTTCACTTGCAAATTTACAGATGACTCACCAGTGACACGATAGTGTGAGAATTGGCCTTTGGTGTAATAATTACAGAACTGATCATGCAGACTATTTACAGATCTGTAGATTTTATGTAAAGATCTTTTGGTTTCATTTTTTTTTTTTTTAAATTACTGATGTTCTAAAAGACTAATGTTTCAGTTTTTTGGAAGTGCAGCACAAACAGATTCAGTCTTGGCATCAAACCTCACTCTAGCCCACAGACCCCATCATAGTTTTATAGAGGCACCATTGTGAGTGAGACAGAAAAGCAGGGAGAGTGCACGACAGGCTAGATATGGGGCAGAATGCCCATTGCCAATTACCCCTCCTGCATGGGGAACAGAACAATTTGAGGCACAAATGTCCCATGTGGAGAGCAGGCAACACTAGCAATTGTCTTTATTGTTGATTTGTATGTTTTATGTGTAATCCAAATTTTGGTCTTTTAAAATATCGGAAAATGTTTATCACAATTTTCCACAACACAAACTGACATCTTTTGATGTTTTATTTTGTATGATCAGCAGCCCAAAACTTGAAGATATTCAATTTATAACGATGGGAAAACAGAGAAAAGCAGCAGATCCTCACATTTGAGAAGCTGGAAATGGAGAAAATCAGGCCACATAGAAGATGAATCGATTATCAGATTGTTGTTAAAGTAGTACAGTGATCTACAAACGGATGGTTTTTAATTAGTCATCAGTTCACATATGAATTCACTCTGCACCCATTAGTTTCATTCATATGCTAATTGATTACATGTATTGTATTGAATGGTTTCATTTTATGTAAAACATTTTCACAGTGCACACTGATTAAAGAGCTGTGACTCAAACTGTATCATCCTTACATTATACAATGGAAATGTTTCCCTCAGACGTGAACTGTGAGTGTATTTATTTTTACTGGAGAGAGCGAGAGAGAGAGAAGTGTGTCTGTCCATCTGTTTATTCTTTTTATATTTAGAAAGGGCTGGTTAGATTGTGCTAAAACTAATTTTAGTGTAGTCTGAAATTACAGATGGTCCAAATCGGGCGGGAAAGGCCGTCTTTCAGCTCTGAGGTTATCATTATTCTGTGGCTGGTTGTCAAGGAAAAGCCTCAGTCCTCAGATCCCTCTCCAGCGATGCTTCCCACATGTGTTATGACTGCGAGGCGGAGCAGTAAAGTAACACGGGGTGTGATAAGGCTCAAAGTCTCCTCACCTGCCCTTATATGGATAGAGTTTAAACCTCAGACAGCTTTGTAAGCGAAGATAGATACAACTGCTCACAGGCTACAGGTCAGGGATTAGCTGAAACTGTCACCCTCATGCTTCCTTGATCTATGTCTCTGCTCATAAACTGAATCAGTGAATTTTCAGTGACTCTGAGAGGATGATACCACGACACAGGTTTAAAGTAGGTGTTGGAGCCCATATATAACATTGCACAGCCCACACCTAAAAAAAAAAAACTAATTGAAGAGGCCATAGGCAGCAGTTAAATGTTGCATATTAATCTGGTAAATCTGTCTGTTTTTTCATATAATAGTATAATCTGATTATTATTCAAAGCTTTTTGTTATTATTTTAGTGACCATGAATTTTTGTTGCTCCTGCCTTTGTATCCAAAAGCACACATGATATTCAATATTTGATATTAGTTGTAATTTCTCCATGATTTCTATATGATTTTTGCTCTGTTTCTGAAACAGTGGTGCTGATGTGCTTCCTCTAAAGTTACAAAGGTCTGAAGATGGTTTAGTAAAAGGCTTTTAGGAATTGAGAGTTTTACAGTTTTTTTTTTTACAGAGTTTTACCCCTAACATACGTGTATGTTAGGGGTTAGGGTTGCAGCCGTCTGGAGATCATAATCAAGTTATATCTGATGGCTTGATTAAAGCTACATACCAAACCAAATAATGTTGGCAGGATGTAAAATAGTGCTGCTAGTCTAGTGTAGATGCTGTTCTATCTAATGCATGTGAGATGATGGGCACTGACATTGTTTGACTGCTGCCCATCCACAGTTGCAGACACTCAGATGATGAGATTAGAAAATAAACATCATCTCTTTAGGATAGTAAGGTCACTATAAAGTTGCTCTGCTGCACCACAGACATTTTATTGGACATGGTTGTGAGGTGTGTTGTTGTCCATCAGACTGCTCTGCCTGTATGACATGTCCCTTTTATATTAGCAAAGATCATATATACACAACATTGAGGTCGTTGTTAAATAGCAACAGCATAATCTATATGGAAAAACCTGAGTGATCACAGTAACTAATGAGTTTAAAGGAGCCATTTGTCAGTTTAGCCATTGCTACATAGCTGATGTTAGCATCAACTGCTGTTTTTCTTACCAGTCTAGAAGAAATGTTGTAAGTTCAACCTCAAGGGTCATTCCTTTACTCACCAAGAGCTGTCTCCAGAGGTGGAAAACACTAAAATTAACTCTTGTCTCAATCACATCTTTTCTTCTACTGAAGTTAGCATGCTAACCAGCTAGCTCTGGCTCGACAACTCATTGTCGCTTCAAATGTTACGCTGAAGACGCTGTATTGTAACTAAATGTTGGCAGCAGAGAAAACTGAAATAGCCCCTGTAGGTGCTTTAGTCATCAGCCGCTTACAACTCTTTCATTAGAATTGTGAAATCAAAAATATATAGTGAATCTGTTGTGATTCAAACAACGTGGAAGGATTTGTGTTCGTTGTGCACCTGACTCAGACCCCAGGTCGTCTTAACCTCTTAGCCCTGAATCCTTAGCTTCTCGTCTTGGACTAAAAACTTAAAATCCCTTCCAACAAGTAAAAAGTAGATGTTTCAGGTTGGCGTCCCTTTGCCTCCCACTCTCGCACTTTTGTTGACATGTGAACAATTGCACGTTCGAGTCCCCATTGAGTCTTTTGTTCCAGTGAGATGGAGTTGGTGGGGGGTGGCATCCAAAAACAGCTCACTTTGACGCCTACAACCTTTCAAACGCCAGTCCTATATTGACTGTATATATTTTTTTTATTCTCAAAAAAAAAAAAAAAAAAAATGGAGTTTTAGATTGTTGGAAAAATATTTCAAGTGTGATATGCAACAACATAGAGGCATTTAAAGTATTTAAGAGTGCAACAGTGCAAAGTTGGGTGATTAATTGTAAATCTTTTACTAATACATTGAAGCACAATGTCCTGTGCCAAATTTCCACTCTTAAAACAGGAAACTTAGTCCAACCAGGGCTTGTAAATATGTTCAGGGAGGTGTGATTTCGGACAAAAACGAAAAAGAAAACATCTTATGTCATGGAAAGTGTTTACACAGTAGCATAGTAAACCAATTTCCAGAGAGATTTCTAGCATTTGAAACCTTTCTTCTTTGCAAAGTTCAACGTTAACAGATTTGTTAAGGCTCACCAATGAAGCATACAGTGAAGCATACCCTCGCTCTCATTGACACTGCAACACTAATCCACTCACCTCCAAACTGTCAGAAGCTGTGACATGTGTATTATGAGAGGAAATCAAGCAATTATTGCTTCTAAAAATGGTGAACACCTCCTCTTTCTCAGCAACGCACTCAGCAGTGATGTCCTCAGAAAGCTGCTGAAGCTGTTGCCATGAAAACAACAAGCTGTCTGATATTTCGCTTCCCTCCCTCCTCCTCGGCCTTGTGCCTTGCTAATGGCGTTCTCGGCTTAAGTTGTTGGACGTAACACAGCAGAACACAAAAGCTGATGGCTGGGAGACGACCTCTGATATTCTTGTTTCAGCAGAAGCACCGTTGTTTGTTTGTCGTCTTGTATGAGTGCCTGAATACATTTTTACTGTCGTAATACGTCTGTAATATGCAAACGTGCCCTCAGGGATGCATCAGAGCGTATGACTGTTTTGTTCATCAATGTACAGCTGTAGTGCAAAAATGTACAGGTACAACAAATCCTCTTGGGTTTCAGAGTTCCTGGAAATCAGGTGCCTGTAGACCAGATAGTGGCTGACCAGAAACAACATCATCTTTTCATTGAGCCAAAAAATCTGAAGTTAAATGACTCATTTATCTTTTTTCCTTCTTCAAGAATATTTCCCAGCTCTTTTTTTTGCTCTTTATAAAATTACTAAATTGGCTTAAGTGCATGGAAAATACACTGTAGCCTCCACACTCTCATGTTACATATGTGTTTTAACATGTACAAAGATACAAAATGAGACATTGTGGTTTAATGGGCAGCCAGCCTATGTTGGAGATATTTACTGACTGTTGACAATCGAGTCCCAGTGTTGTCACCTTAAGTTGCAGACGTGAGGTGCACATGCCCTCCAAATATGAACAAACGCAGGTGATTCTGAATGTGGTTTTATCTGTCGCAAGCCAGTGAAATAGACAGAAACTGTAAACAAAAGCACTAGGTAATGAGTACAGAGTATAAGCTTTAACAAGCTGTGTGTACCTGTGACCATCAGTCCAGTGCATCTAACACTAACAGGAAAGCAGGTGCTGCCAAGAAAACATGATCTAATAGTCTCAAAATGAAACATGTCAGGTCCTCAATGAGGTATTTTTCTTTTTTGTGGACCATGAAATGAGATTTTGTAATTTCCTGGTGCGTTTTCCTCCAGTGACACAATAGATTGACTTTTTTCTAAAAAGTCTAAATAACCCGGAGAAGCCTGCAGTAGATACAGTTGAACATATGATCAACCTGCAGCCTGTGTGGCTGCAGCATCATTTGATCCTAACACTTTGACATTGTCAGTGTTTTTAGAGGATGTGTTAATGACATCCCCATATCAGGGAATATAGACATCAGTGTGCATGTAATAATCCACACACAGACAGATGTGATGCAGCAGAGGTTTTATAAGCCAGAGGAGGATATCGTTTAAATAATTCATTTGTATTGTAGTATAAAAGAAAGCAACAGCCCTGTGTGCTATAAAACCTAAATAATTAATCATAAAAAACAGAAAACTAGCTGTAACTCAGCTGTGACTGCTGTCAACATTTCTGCAGAATATCTGCAATTTCATATCAAATGGTTCATCAACAAAAAAGCACAGGTGTGCATGCACTGAAAAAGGCTTTTACAGGTGCTGGATCAAAGAGTCCAACAGAAGGAGAAAACACACAGGAGCCACACATTGTATTAGCAGCTCCACAAAACCACTTAATGCACAACCTTTGTCAGTTTTTTGTTGTCTGGAGTTGAATTTTTTAAATTTTTTTTTGGCTCAAGTTGTTTTCTTTGCGAATCAGTTGGCAACAAGCATTTTCTAAAATTAAGTTTTTTTGATTATTAGTACATCAACCTGACTCTTTATTCTTTCACACCAACTTCTGAGAAATATTTGTTCCATCGTGCAGAGATTCAACTGTTATTTTTCTCAGTTTAACACAGAGCAAAACATATTACTGACAGAATGCAAAAGAAAAAAGTTATATTATGTTTATTAAGTTATATTATGAGTAACACGTTTCACTATAGTTCTATGGGAAAGTTTCAAATTAGAAACTCATTAAAATATGGTTGAAAAATTTTTTTTGGATGCAAGATACTTGATAAGTGGACAACAAATTATTTTAAGTAAAAAACTAATAAGGTTAATTCATTATCCTGCCATTTGTCAAATGTATTTAAGATGATTTTTTTTTTTTTTTTTGCAAAGTGGTTTGGCTGTTCCCTTACTGCACGATTACTATTATAAACATTAACATATTAATATCATGAGGTCAAAGTTGAGTGCTCTTCAGTACCACAGGCACTGGACTCTCTGGAGATATGGTGGTGTAAACATGCAGAGGTATGTCATTCGGGAATGTTGACACTACTAAACAAGCGTCTGAAGGGTTTTGGCAGGCTCAGCAGTGCAGTTGGCATATTTTGAAAGGTGTTACAGTGTAAACTGTCACTGAACAGGCCAGTTGTAACCGACGCTCAGTCCAACAGCCTCACGAAGGCCTCCAGCCTGTTTTGGCTCAGTGCTGTGGAAATCAGTGTGTGGGTGTGTTTGATCACTCATACAGAACTGTCATGGCCGACGGCCGCCGGACGGCTCCCAGACACCCAAACACAAGGGATGGGCAGACGCAGAACATTACAAGGGCCATGAAAAAAAAAACTGTGGAACAAGTGAAGATAGTGCTGAGGAGCATGGGACATGCTGGCACGTATACATGCGCCGACTGGACACCTCTTCAGCATTGAACCTTCTTCTTCCTGCTGCCCCCCCCTCAAATTGTCTTGGAAATATGTAGCCACAAGGTCCTGATTAACTCTTCTGGCTTATCAGAAACAAAAAAATATATATATTCCTTATTTAACTGGTTTCCAAACTTTTTCCTTTGTATCCCACTTTGGAAGCCAAAAAAAATTCCATCACCACCACTCGCATCATGAGTAAATTGATTGCACATACTTCCAACTCTTTGTCCAAACCACAATAAGCTGCTCTTGTTTTTCATTAGTGAGGTTAAGAGCAAGATACTGTAGGCTTCTGCATAGTTTGGATTTAACTGATGGGCTTGCTTGATGAACATCACCAGTTATATATAAGACTACAAGACTCTTCCCTTTCAAAGGTCTGTCCACCACTTAGTCTGACCAACTTTGATCTTGTAGCCTTGTAAACTCAGCTCTTGTTTTCTTATAAAAAAAAAAAGGGCATCAGCTTCTTGTGATAGAAGACATAAATATTCCATTCAGAGATACTTTTGTCGAGGAATTTAAACCATTTATAGCTAATGTGGTTTACAGTCAGATTTGGTGGGAAAGGCTCTGCTCTTAAGGGAGCCCTTAAAGCTCCCAGACAGCAATGGGGCTTCTGCTGGGAGAGCTAACCCCTCCTTTATAAACACATCCATGAACATTAACTGTCAGATATTACCAGAGTTACAGTGCGAAGAGCCTGTTCTGTATCAGCCCAACTGAGCACCTTCCTGCAAATGATTGGATGTTTCTCATCAGCTGCTCAGCTGCCATTAGGCCGGTGATTGTGCAGCTGC
Organism: Rachycentron canadum; assembly: GCA_038496675.1. Classification (NCBI taxonomy): domain Eukaryota; kingdom Metazoa; phylum Chordata; class Actinopteri; order Carangiformes; family Rachycentridae; genus Rachycentron; species Rachycentron canadum. The sequence continues at coordinate 5,151,197 of CM076658.1, forward strand.
ACCCAGTCAGCCAGTGTTAGTGTGACTTCATTGTCTGAACCAATGCCACCATTAATGATGTCTCTGTTGCTGAATTATTAGCTGTGTAGCAATATCATCCTGATATTAATTTATGTTTGACAAGACAAGAATTAAAAAAACAAAAAAAAAACAAAAACTGAACAAATCTGTTTCAATGTCACTGCAGCTAGTTTGGCAATTGCTGCTCGTTTTAGTAATCAGTTAATTTGCTCCTCACTTATTCTTTCATTTAAACCTTAAGCATTGTTTCTAATCTCTTTCGAACATTAATAGTCTTTTGAACATTAATAGTTCTTGACAGCTGTGTTTATTTTCATGTACATTTCAAAAAAACCTTAGAATACACTGATGCCACTTAATCCACTAGGACTGTATATTTGTAGACAGTGTTTCAAAATGATCTATTCAGGTTTACAACTGCTCATCTCTAAGAGTAATCATTAATCATCCTGCCATAGTGTGGTGGCCGCTATATTTGTCTTTCAAAATGGTGTCATATGAATATACAGAACAGTAAAGTAGCACATATACTGAGGCTGAGTATTAATATTTATCCCCTGCTGGGTCAGAGATGGCATGCTTGGTATGTTGGGGGCTTGGTACTTTCTCCCACTAAGCTTTCTGTCTCTCTCTCTCTCACACACACACACACACACACACACACACACACACACTATTAAGTAAATAGTGTGTGTTGTTAGTGTGTGTCCCTTTATGTTCCCCTCACTGGAAATATTGCTTCTTTCAGCTGTTTCAACTCTTATCATGATCATGATTTATCACATAATGCTTTAGTGTGTTTGGCTGCAGTGCCTTGAAGCACTCAAGCATCCTTTATATGTATGTGACATACAGACTTTGTTATTGCTAATAGAAAGCTCAGATCAGGTTCTGCTGATACACTGCAAGCTGTGTGATCTGTTTACTTTTGTGAGTATCATTTTTTTTCATAAATGACAGACTTATCATTCTAACTGTTTTTTCTGCATATTCAGTTGCATGTAGGAGTTTGCACTTGGCTCTTATTTTGAAGGGCATATTGGAGGCTGAGATAATAGGCAGCCAACTGGCACAGACACACAAATATTGCTTACTCAATGGGAGTACTAAAAGTAGGCCTCCAAACTAGATATAAAACAGCAGTTCACAATGTGCAGCCAAATTATGTCCATCTCACTGGACTGCTTTTCAAAGAGCCTGTGCTGCTGGTTTCTAACTCAACCAAAAGCATATACATTACATTACATTACATGTTTACATGTATTACATTTCATAGCAATCCATCCAGGAATTTTTGAGATTTTGAGATATTTGGACCAAAGGTGCAGTCACTCAGAGCTGTAAGTTGTACAAGTAGCCGCTTGCTCACTTGTGGATGCAAGGACATTCACATGCTTGCATGCGATGTACAGACTGCATGTCCAATTGTGGAAATTAGATTACTCAGTGATGATTACATCTTGTCTAGTCGTGTGTTTTCATGCAAATTAAATTCAAACACAGTTTAGCCACTCTCTTACAGTAAAACACATGAGCGTCCATGCAGCATGTGACCAATGTGACGACATAATGGGAATATTCATAAGCCCAGTAATTTCTCCTCCAATTCTGACTGACCGACTTCTTGTCCCACAGACACACGATGACGTCCTCTATATTTAAAATCACCCCTGCTGGTTTGTCTTGACTGACTGCTATTTGTGGCGCTGAGTGGAACATATACTCTAAACTGATATAATAAGAGCCACTCACAACATGAGAATGAACTTTTAGAGGGAGCGGAGAATAACTAAACATGGTCCGAGTGTTCAGTTGTGTCACTCAAACTCATCAGCAATGACGCACACCCTTTCATTGCTTTGAGTGCTCTCTTGAGCAGCATGTTGTGAATATATTTTGAATAATAAGCTCAGCTTCTGTTATCTTCATGCTTTCTCTGGCCTGCACCTTACAGTTTGCATTTTGAGTGCCACTGTGCCTCTGTTTATAGTGCTATTTGATCATTACCATTTCATATGACAAGTAGACTCATGCACTGGCCGACAGTTGCTCTTTGTTCACTTAGTCTCTACTAACACCATTACAGCAGCAGTTTTAAAGTTCTCTGGCCGTAAATATCAAAAACACTGCATCTGTCTGTCGTCATGCCGTGCATATTTAACTTTGTGTTGGTACAGGGCCCTTTTCACTGTTTATCTTTCAGATTTTCTGGCATCTCATAGGCTGTATAGTTGATGGATGGAAGTAAAAAAACATCTTAATTATCAATGAGAATGATCACTGTTGCCCCTTCAGACAATTCAACAGTGTATGAGAGCCAGTGCAGAGTTATTCTATAGGATGAAATATAGTAGATTGATTTTTAGTAATTGGAACAATAGCTGTTCTTCTTAAAACAAGTTCAAGAGCGAATTTACTGTGGAAAACTAGAATCAATATTTCTGATACAGTCTGAAATCATAGTGTGTGCAACAGTTCAGTGGAAACATGTAATCAATGTCTGTCCCATAATTACCTCCATCCCTGCTCGTCCTCTGCCACCAGATCTATTCCTTCCTTCCTTCCCTCCCGACTAAATGTCAGCAGCCTCCTCGTGTTCTGCTTTGCTGAGTCCTGATGAGTCTCAATTTTCCTCAAGCATGATGGTGTTGGGCAGTTTGATCGATCACGTTCTTTGTAGAACTGGTTAGTTTGAATTAATTATCTTCAAAGTCTGCAACTTGTCAGTTAGTGAGTTTTACAGGTGTTGGTTGTTGCTGGGCCAACTGTTTCCCACTTCTGACAGTCTGTATGCTAAGATAAAATAAGCTGTACCTTCATGCTCATTTTACAGACATGAGACATGGTATTAATCTCCTAACACACAACAACAGGAGAATAGGAGGATTCGACTAAATGTCATACTATTCCTCTAAAGCTGAACTTTGAATGTATGATTTTACTCTTTTACTCTCTCTTAATCAAAATGTTTGTAACCAAAACAAGCTCTTCTTTTTCTGCCGGTCTCGTAAAAAATGATGCCATCAAAAACATAGAGGTGTATCTGTTCGAGAACAATGCCAGTGGCACCGGCCAAGGGAATGCATAACGAGTATTACAGGACGGGGCGTCCCAGGAGACACATTATTGTTTCTCATCGAGTTTCATCCTCCAGGCAGACTAAGGGACGCCTTCTCAGTCCACTTCTTTTCTCTCTATAAGCTCTGGGCTTCTCCAGTGACACGGTGAGTGCGTTACAGGATATTTGTAGCATTGTTTTTGACTGTTTAATAAGGCTGTGTTGGTTCTGAGGCCTTGGAGGTAAGATGGAGACTGAGGCCTTTTCACCTCCTGGCTTTGGATAAATCTGTGCATGCTGAGAGAGAGTTCCTACAAGTTGCCATGTCTTCCTTTCATCAAGGTGGCCAGCAGTACGCAGGTTGCCCAGACCTACCTGGCTGTTAAAAAATGGATTTGTTTCCTGTTTTTTCAAAGCATTGGAGGAAAATAGATTTGAGTGCTAGGTGTTGACATCAAAGACTGCCACACATGCTTGTCTCCTGTATGGCTGGTGTTTAAATGCAGCGTCTATATTTGGAAGAATCTCCAGTTAGTCAGTGTCCCCTCTCTCTGTCTCTTCTCTTTTGAAGCACGAAATGAAAAATTAAAGGTGCTTTTTCTTCTGTTGGTTGGTGGGCCTGTCTTTCTTCTTCAAAGGCATGACTCACAGAATGACCTTTTAGTTCCCAGGAGTTCAGTGTCTCCTGTGAGGCAGTAGGACTGCTTGAAAGCATTTGGTTTGCCTGTGCTGAAGTAGAACTCCAGAAATATTCCCAGTCATGGGCAACTCTGTTATATGTGGGTCTGCTGTCTGAACCAGGATCAGCTCAACCTGCGTTCAAACCGCATTACGCCCATAGACTCTATATAAAAGACGTTGACGGCGCGGCTGAAAAGTGAAGCCAATGCTGAAGTGCCTACCCAACTCCACTGGTTGTAAAAAGAAGTCCGATTGCATTGAAGTCTATGTGAAAATGCCCCTACTTCTCACTTGATTTATTACCAAAGTAAACGTTTTCCTTGCAAGCTTATGGTGTCAATAGTTAGTTTTAACTCTTGTTCAATACATGATTATGTATGGGAAAATTATGTTGCCATTTCCCAGCAGGTCAGATCCACCCCCACTCCTCCTCAGCTCTGACTTCTCGTCCAAATATGGTTTCTTCTGGTTCCAAAAAAACCAAGATGGCGATGGCCAAATTAAAAACTTGTGGCTTTAATACGTCAGTTCACAAACCAGTGGGTGCTGTCATGGTGGGTTGACAGTTGACTGCACCAGAGACTTAAGTCTGTTCCTGTTAGTGATGCCAGGTGCTTCTCAAGGTGCTGTGGTCTCAATTCAAACCTTTGTACCAGACGTTACTTTTAGCTGAACACTGATCATCAATACTAGACCTTTTCAATGTGAATTGTTTTAATTCACCACAACTGTTCCTTGTCCTTACTTAGTCCACCTGTGCATCACAAAGAATGACTCCTGATGGTAATGGTAATATTTATGTGTAAATTAGCAACTGTTTGGCACCACTTATATGAGTTTTATGTGATCTTTAATATTTACTTCTCTCAAAATTGTCAACCATTACCTCGCCTGTTGCCAAAGTCTCAGTGATATGATTATGGACAGCATTAATGCCTCATGTGAACCAGTCAGGTCGTCCAATTATCAGAACGACGAGCAGTAGCTCCCGCATTTGATGCAGTCTGTCTATGGGAAGACATTCGAGCCTACGTGAAAAATACACATTGAGGCTCAAGCTGAAAAAACTGGCTTGTATACTACACAAATTCACATTCTCCTGTTATAATGGTAACGTAATAGTAATGCATTATATACAGATAAGTCATTGAGCAGAATCCATGTGATTAGTTTCTAATAAAGGAATTTTGCTTTTTATTTATTTAATTGAATGTACTTTAGTGCACTTTTCCATTTTAAAGCAGAAATAACAGAGGAGTGTAATAATAGCAGTCTTATATGAAATATGAACCCATGCGACAAAAACCTGTGTTTGGTTCATGGAGTCTGATCCTCAGGTTTGTTACTGGTTACAGAGGCATTAATACAGCAGCTGACAGCTTTCGAGGTAAGATCCAGCAACAAATAACTACAGGCTCTCACGTGAGAGACTTTCACTCTCTTGTACATTGCCCTGCAGAATGAGCCTGGCAGTGGGCTGCTCACAGTAATCAGCATGCAGCACATGACCTGCATTTATCCTTAAAGCACACAATGTGCCTCAGTGTGCTAACTAAGGGGGTGTACCCTTGTAATTAATTTAATAATCTAATCAAAAGTAAAAGTAAAAATCAGACTGACACAGTCTTGCAGTATTTACCAAGGGGCAAAACAGTTAAACAGAGGCCTGTTTATTTCTTACTTATTTCTTTGCTCAAAATAAAGTTTATGGTTTGCCTCAGCAAATTCGTCCTGGGGTTTTTTTGATCTTGTGATCACAGAAATTTCAATATTCACCCGGTTGTGGTGTTACATGAAAGAGCTTGCAATCTGATGTCTGTAGCAATTTTACAAGCAGTAGTAGAGGAGTCACTGCACTTGTTCTGTTTTGCTTAAGTACAGGCAGCTAATTGCTTCTTAAAAGCTGCACCAATACAGTTGTCAGACAATATCTCACCTTATAGTAGATCCGAACTGTCAGTAGCATTGTAATGTTGCTCAAACTAATAATGTGATTCATGAAGCTAGCTGAGCGTGGTACTCACTCTGGGAGACTTAGTGATAAGTTTGATTCGAGGCAAAATGCCCCTTTCATTGCATCAACTTCCTGTCTACTGACAGTCAGAGATATTCACCATGTGATGAAGTATGAGCTTTATAACCTAGGATTCCCATAGATTTTCTAGAGCCTTAAGAATCGGGCTTTAAAATCCCCAAATCTTATGTAGATTTAGCAGGGATTTTATTTTGAAGGGTTCAGGTCTCCTATTTCCTGTAAAAAGTGAATATTCTGTGTTTTAACAGAATGTATTGCAACATTTCTTTAGAAAACTGTTTTTGAATTGTGGGTGATGCTAGATTTATTGCCTGTTTTTATTCTGGATTTGGATAAATGCCTTTTTAAGGGCATTGTAGCAGTGATCATGAGGGAGGGGTGACCAAGGCTCCCCCACCCACGCCTATCAGATGGAAGCTGGGACTTTTCAGGTCACACGCTTGCTTTTCTAACCTTTAGGCCATCTTCCCAGGGTGCATTAGTGCAACTAGTGCTCTCTGCAGGCTACAGAAATGTGTCTTGCCATGCGTCCTTGTGATACACGGCACTGGTGACTCAGAATTTATCAATTTATCCTAAATGTCTGTTCTAAAATCTGTAATAAGAAATACAGAGCCTCACATTAGCACAACACAGGACAGTGTGGTTTGGTTTGCTGACTGTTGTTTTTATTACTTGTGTGGGCTGGATGTTGGCCGCCAGTCCTCCACACACATCATGCTGGGCATCTCTGAAAGATACATGAGTGTAAATGAAAAGTCTGTTGGAAGCATGGCGAGCGCTCCAAAGTGGAGGACAAACTTGACGCCTTAGGGTGGGTGCAAGAAACACTGAAAAAGAAAGGAGTGGGAGAGACGTAGGAGGTTGAAACTCAGACTACTGGGTAAATATTGACACCTAGAAAGTCTTGATCTGTTGTTTTTTATGGTCTTTGCTGGCAATTATTAATCACCCTCTAAAACAATGTTGCACAGAAACACACACAGGAACTGGACCAGATTATATATCACTGTATGCACCTTAATTGTAGGTTCAACAATTGAAATGAAGCCGTCCACCTCAGTGAGAAGTGAGGTATTAAATACTGCAGTCGCTGTGCATCAGCATAAATCCAGTGAGGCTTCTACAGTAAACAAATACAGAACACATGAGTCCCCAGAGCTCAAGCTGTCTTAAAAATGACTGCTGTTAATGGAGCTGCATTTTCTTCACTGGAGAAAACGATGTGATTTTTGGACCCGTATTAAATTCGCTGGACAAACTGTTTGGATACATGTTAAAAATTTTATGTATTTTTTTTTTTTAAAGCTATAAAACTTAATAGATGTGGTTTATTAACATGAATGAATCATGTTCAAACATTATGGTTTAAATCAAGATCAAAATAATAATACAGATGCATTTGATTACAAAAAGTCTGCAAACAAAACTTTAATTCATTCAGCCAATTTTCAAATATAGAAAAGTATAGATAGATATAAGAGCTCATGGTTTTGCTAAAAGACAACGTCACATTTCAAACAATTCCCCATCACTTGTGAATGTGGCTTAGATCTGTAGATGTTGTTTTGAGTGCCTCATCTGCTTTTGTACTTAAACTGCTCACTTGTTCAAGTGGAAACAATGAAACCCCACCCCTCCTCCCCTGATTGTCATGTCTGTTATTTATGGTCAAAGGGAGACTCCCATTGTATCGTGTGTCATCTGCATCTCATGATGTCCACCAATGTGTCATATGAGGGAAAGAGCTCCTCTGTGAAGAAATTGATTGAAGTTTTATCCTAAAAGTTTCGAAAGGTTCTTCAATCACAAAAAACTCCTAATTAGAAAATAGTTTCCATGTAATTAAAGAGATTTAGCAGATGGGAAAAAAATTGGTTTCATGAATCATCAGTTGTGTGGATGTGGTCATGTGTTAAACAGTTTTCTTAAAAACCATGTGACACCTGCAGATGTTTATTTACTGGTGCTGATTGCTCCTTCAATCAGATGATCACAGATATATACAGATAAATAAATAACCTGCAGGCCTTCAGGTGACCAGCTGCCATTGCCTGCAGTGTTAGGTCACATTTTCAGCACTTTGTGGATCATAATTTTATCTTCAGTGTCTTGCTTCGTGGGATCGTCGCTGTGACAGGTACTCGGTCATTTGGGGACAGTGACCTGAATTTACATCAGTTGTGTTTGAAGCACTTTCTATGAAATTGGTTTGCCTTGGTGCTCTTGACTGGCTTTGGTTCAGCAGAAAAGTATGAAAATTAGTCGGCAAGAGTGAGGTAAGCAAGACAATATGCATGAGTCACGAAGCGAAATTGCTGAAAAAGAGCTTCTCCGGTTATGTTTGAGTTTGAGAACACATTTATTTATTTACATGATTGTGAGCAGAAACCTCACCCGTTTCCCTCTTCATAATAGAAATCTGTGTCCTCACCCTTGGGATGATCTCTGCATTAAACATGGTAGCTGCGTCCTTTCTGCTCTCACTTTCCCTCCATGATGAGTAAAAGCCCACACGTTTCCAAATAAGGTCTTGGTGAGCAGTGGCTGTATTAATAGAATAAGACTGCTGCTGGGGAATATTTGTATTGACCTGTTGAAAGACTTTATCTGATGCATGCCGTTTCTATGGCAGTGTGGGGGCGGGATGCTACGAGGGCTTGGCGGAGCTCCGTGTGCAGCTGCAGCTGATTCGCTTCACTGCAGGTAGCAGGAGCCCACCTTTTAAATGTCAGATTTAGACAGTTTGAAGCTGTTTTAAAGCAGGAGTGTGCGTTTTCTGTAACCATTTTCCGAGCCTTAACAATAACACACACGGCTTTACTCTATAGCAGTGAGGTACCCATTCTCCCAGGAACAAAAAAAAGTACATCCATCTCTGCCTTCAGTGCCTCAAACACATTTATTGTGCCAATAAGCCCATCAAGGACAGAAAAACATGTTTTTGGTTTTAAAAAAAAAAAAAAAAAAAAAAAAGAAAACCAACTTATGTATATTTTTCTTTTTATGCTTTTTACTTGTATTTTTATGATTTTATATTGAATGACCTCTGTGTATAATAATATCCTATACAAATAAGTTACCTTTCTTTTCCAAATACGAGTTGGGAAAAGTCTTCAGGCTTTTTGTTGGACAAAACATCTTTGGCATTAAGATTGAAAATGTATTAATGCATTAGTATTAAATGCTATAATGTTGAACAGTTTGGCCTCTTAAACAGGGACCTACTTCATACATACTTCACACTTTGTGCTGAGAGGATTGTCTCTGCTGTGACTCTGACAGACTTGGATAGATTACTTTATGCTACCTCTCTTTCCCCTAATCTACATGCAGTATATTTGGCTGCTCAACCAGGACTGGCGACACTGAATATGACAAATCTTTTTTGAGCTACTAAGCCAGCTAACTGAGCTGCATGGCTGACTTCTAATAATGAAGTTCCTCCACACGGTGGAAATGTTATCTTTTTTTTTTTTTATTCAGATAAAAAAGAATTTTCAAATATATTGTTAATTAATTACACACCCTTGATAGTTTATGTAGTTATATAATTGGTTTTTCAGCTGAGCAATGTTTTAGTTAGATAAGAGGCAGAAATACCAAAGAGTGACCTTTTCTAAATTCACAACCTTCTCCCTGTCTCACACCTCATTTTTTTTATTTTCTTTGGTCGTGCCTCACTTCTAGACTCGTCTTCCTCCAGTCACTCCTCCGTCTGAGTGTGCTTGGTTTTCACACACAGACCTGCTGAGGGGTTTTTGACTTGATAAAGACGTGCTGTGTTTGTTCAGTTTGTTCCGGCAACAGAGAGGCCCGTGGTGTGAATGTGATTCAGCTGGCTGATTCAGCCCATTAAATAGCTCTATGAAAAGAATGGGCTGCCGGCTTTGGCTTCCTACTGGCTTCTAGTCCCAGGACCCACTGTATGTCTGGCACTGAATGGAAACAATGTCTTTTAGCACTGGTGCATGTGACCACTCGCAAGCAGTCATGTGCCCAATGTTGTGTTTGATAGGTGGAAACTTGGACTGGTTTGCTGCAAATTAAATATTCAAGTTTTAATGGGGCACACACATGCAAGTGTGCATCAACAAAGGGTTTCCCACACTAGTCTTCTTTTGTTATTCAGTACATTTACATGCACACAAGAAACCAGGTTACTCAGAAAATTGGATATTATGTTTATATGTACAGTAGAAAGTTAGCACATGCAGTTGGTCAGTAATCACATTTTTTTCCCCCAACCCAGACCTTAAACCCAGACAAATAATCAAATGTTTAACAGTAGAAGCTGAATTATTTCCAGAGGTGTTGCACGAATTTCAGTTGGTATTATCTTCAATACATAGACTCTTGACACATGATTTCAGATGCTCAACAGTGTAACCATGAAAAGCCTTCTGTGGGGTTCCTCAAGGCTCAATGTTTGCCCCAGTTTTATTTAAAGTATCATCTTTTTCCTTTTTGATGCTAGTACAGATGTATCTACTATACTATATCTATAGACTTAACAATATGGATGCCCTGCTCTACATAATGTGGCGGCTGTCTGTCTGATTATTGGCCTTGAACAGACTGAGTCCAGACTTTAAGTATTTGGATGCCTACATATCTTTTGTTTTTCAGGCTCTGTGCTTCAGCACATAAAATAACAGATACAGTACTTAAGTGCCAAGTCTCCGCTTTTTGAGTAGGTTTATAACAATATTGAAAAAAAACTGTGTGTGGGGGAGAAAAAGAGCATTTAATATGTAGTGGCCAAACTGTAAGTGGTCAAAAGTAATTGGACACTAGACTACTAAATGTTTATTGAGCCTCATCTCATTCCACCTCATCTGTCAAACATGGTGGTGGATCTCCCATGGCTCGGGCTTGTGTGGCTGCCAATGGAACTGGCACTAGAACTGGTGCTGGCATTTACTGATGATTTCACTGCTGATGGAAGCATCCGGATGAATGCAGAGGTCAACAGGAGCATTGTGGTTGCACAGATTCGGCCAGAGGCCTCAAAACTCATCAGACAACATTTCATTAGAAGACATTTCATTGCAGAAGACCAGGGTCCCTATTTAATGTCCAATGAGAGGTACAAAAGGGTAGATCTTTGGCGTGCCGGCCATGTTGGTGTGGGCGCACCAGCTATTTCGGTTCATGTAGGAGCAGCAGCTCAAAGTGCAAAAGTGCTGGCTTAGGTGGAATATAAGTGTGTGTGTGTGTGGCGGTGTCTCTGCTGCTGATTGAGTCTGTTTTGGATAAACCTATAATATGTAACACGATATCAACTGCTATTCTTTCGTTTGATAAATATGTCAGAGATGTCCAAAATACTTCAGCTGAGGTCAAGTACTCAGTTTGTTCTGCATCAAAGCAGTTTCACTGATAAGCACAAATAAACAGTCTGTCTTATGAGGACACACAGACATTCAAACAGTTAGCACATGAACTTGCTGAGTCTCCTCTGAGTCGCCTAATTAGGGAGACACTGACTTGTCACAGGGATGTTGTAATGGATGTGTCAAAATGAGGAGGAGAGGGTTGAGACGCCCTGTTCCCGCCACAGACACATGAAGAGCGCTTTACTCTCAGTCAGAGGGCAAACAGCTACAGGCCTGAAAACATACATCAAACACTTGCCTCTCTGTCATCACCTTTGTCTAAACATACTGTGCTTTCCATATACGCTTCATTCAGACTCTACTGATAAGGAGTTTGCTATAATAGTCCTGTGCTAAATGTCTCATTAGCTAAATGTGTTGAACTATGAATTTGCAACTGTACTGAACTTGAACATCCTTCCACTGATATTACTCCTAAACTTTAACCTGTGAAACACCTGCATGTAGCCAATAATTATTTCTTCAATTAATTAGCAGATTGTTTTTTTTCAGTTAATTGTTGATAAAGACTAAGTCTTCAGATGTCTCGTTTTGTTCAACCATATTCAAATACTATGTTGATGAACTGCTTGTTTCAGTTTTACCATGCTTTCATCCTATAATTCAAAATTAATCAACTCTACTAGACAATATGGAGATAATTTACTCTATAAATGTTGAAGCAGTTGATGCTATATTTGCCCTTATCTCTCGCTCTCACATTTCTGTATCACACAGCTCACTCACTCATGGAGCCATATTCTCACTTATGGCCAGTTTCACTTCTGGCTTCAGATTAAAGGTTTGACATTTTGGGCAGATGATGTGTTCTTGTATTATCAGGGGGAATTACAATGAACATATAAAATATCAAAAGGATTTTTGTTTATCGTCAAAAACCAGTTGTAGTTTATGTAGTTGGAGAGCAACAGGAGGGAAAGAGAAAGGCAAATGGCACAAACTTAATATTTCTTATATATAGTGTGTTTGACCTTTGACCCACATGGGTGCCCTCTTCTTTGCGTTCTAACTGTTTCTCCCTCTTCCACAGATAGTGTCCAATGTGCTAATCTTCTCCTGTACCAACATCGTGGGAGTGTGCACCCATTACCCCGCTGAGGGCTCACAGAGGCAGGCCTTCCAGGAGACCAGGGAATGCATCCAAGCTCGCCTCCACTCTCAGAGGGAAAACCAGCAGCAGGTGAGAGAGAGAGAGAGAGAGAGAGAGAGAGCTCAGATTTATGGTGAGACAGGGATGTAAGAGCCTCATGAAGGCAGGGACCAGAGAAAGGCACCAATATTATTGGAGATTAAATTAAATTAACTCTTTAGAGGAAAACGTCACTGAAAGCCTGTTTTGAATGTTAAACACTCAACTCCTCAAGGCTTTAAAAGATGGCTCTGAAAAGTGTGTGCACTAGGTTTCTCTTTTGTGAAGCACGGCAGCTGTAAAATGTTTGTTTAACACACTATCTGATTCTATACTTGAGATAAGCCTTAAACATAGCCTTTCCTTCCCAAATTCATCATGTTCCCCAATTTACTGATCATTTCAGTATTTTAAAATGATCTTTTAGATGTACTTTTGCATGACACTCTCTTTCCCACAGCTCCATAACTTGCTCATAGCTTTAGCTAAGACAAGACACGGAGGACACAACAAGACATGGAAATCCACTGTAAAATGTCTCCTAGTTGCAGTAATAATATGCCTATTTAATTCTTTCAGCTCTAAGGATGATCCAGAATATAATAGAAAAGAAAATATGCCAGAAAACCAGACAGGTAACAGGTGTCTAGTGACGATACTCTGCATTTTACATGCCTGCATTGTTTATATGCACATAACTATTACCTATTATTACTATTACCTGAATTAAAAGTATGCGGCAGCCAAACATACACTCACCCATCAGCCACGTATTTATCACAGTGTCTTCCAAACTGTTGCTCCTCTTTAGCATATGACATGCAATAAGAGACAGAGCTGTTACAATAAACCAGGCTCTCCTTCCTCTCCTTTAGGGCAACAGAATCCACCAGGTTATTAAAATCCAGATCTGATTTAATTGCCACAGATGAATCACTTCGGTTATTATTTCGTTACTAATACATCCAACAAGTGGACAAAAAAAAAAAGCTCTATCTGGTCAGTTCAAAATACAGCCTGTGACAGAAGGGATATGCTAAACTTGGGAAAGGGAATATTTTCCACTGTTCACTGGGATGGCAGGCCGTTATTGCAGTGAACTTCAGGCATGTTATTCACTCTGCCTCCCCTCAGACAATCAAAACCTCCACCTCTTAATTTACTTATAGTAGTCCACTGAACTTACTCCCTCCCACCGCCCTTTCTCCCATGCTTTCCTGCAGGAACGCCTCCTGCTCTCAGTGCTTCCCCGCCACGTTGCCATGGAGATGAAAGCTGACATAAACGCCAAGCAGGAGGACATGATGTTTCACAAGATCTACATCCAAAAGCACGACAACGTCAGGTAACGTGGGGGGGGGGCTGCTCATACACAGAGGGAGAGAAGTGGTCTAATGAAGGGATTGAAACTGATATAAAAAACACTTTACAAATCATTTGAAATCATATGTTGCCTCTCAACAATATAACAGAGCCACACAAAGATACACGTGGTCAATTTCCCCATGAGCAGCAGTTAATAATAATAATTCCTTTTTTTGTTTAAGTTTATTTAAGGCTGCATTTAGTGAGCTGGCCTTTGTACACAGTAGCGTTATGGTATATAACATTTCCATTGTGAGTGTTTTGGGGAAAAACTGAACTTGACTTCACTTAGTCATATGATGATTTTCGGTTTGTAAGATGGTGAAGAATCTGAGTGAGATGTTATGTATACATATGTAGACATAAAAACATTTATGTGCTCTATAGGACATTTTGAGCCACCAATGAACCTAAGTGTGCATGTCCTTGTACTGTGGGAGGGAACCAATGCAGGCACAAGAAAATATGCAAACTCTCCACAGAAGGCCCTAAACCTGGGGTTTGAACCCAAAACCTTATTGCTATGAGGCGACACAACTAACCACTGTGCCATTATACAACACCCACCCACCATAATTAATCCAAAGTTTTCAGTTTTTCGATTCAGATCAGACCTGTTGAGTTTAAGGCTGAGTTTAAAATTTTGGTGCAACAGAGCTGTAAAATAAACCCACGATTTAATCCAGGTTAATCCTGAATGGTGCAGCCCACCCACACACAGGGGCAGAGGAGAAGAGAGATGTGCAGGCGTTGCCATGACAACTGACTGCATGGTATTTTCCCAGAGTATTTTCCACCTGTCTCTATATACAATATCAGTCACTGAAGAGAGTGAAATAGCAGTTGTAATGTCATGAAAATGTTGTGAATTAACAGTCAAAATAAACAAGCAGTTGCTGGTCAACATAAACCAAACAACCAAGATTTTTAATTTTTTTTTTTTTTGTACCACTGTCAGATCACTTTGCGTGTTCCTTTATTCTCAGTGTTCAGTTTTTGATCAGAGACAAAATGTTTTTTGATAGTGGACTGAATGCTTTCATAAAACTGAAGCACTTCTCATTCATAGCCTGGTAAGGCCCTGAGTCTGTTTCTGTTGGAGAGTTGCCGAGTGCTTGCTCATCGTGGGAAATGTTGGGTTTCGCTCTATAATATTGTAAGGCCTTGGCCTTACCCTCTAAAGAGCATCAAGATAATGCATGTTTTGATTTGATGCTTTAACAAATAAAATTGAATTGAATGGATGCATTTAGCACTGAGGGATAGGTGTTCACCTTTTCAAACCAAACAGAAAACGTAACTCTCTCAGTATTTACTACTGCAAGTCTTTTTCACTTCTGTCACTAGTCAAATTAATTGTGAAACACACAAAATGCACAATTTCCAACAGTATCTGACTGACTGATTAAGGTCCATAGTTTTACTCTGCTACTTGGTTCCACTGTGTGTATATATAAAAAAAAAAAATCTAGAAATCAGTAAATAAAAAATGTTTCCTTCCTGCTTAGATCCCACCTGCAAACAGTTTTTGTTCAGTAACTTTGTGAAGATGGTGTCTGACAGCCTTCACCTTGGCCAGTTGTGATGACAGCAATATGGGTTGTGGTGGATTGAATGAATAGATGCTTCAGTAGACATTTTACTTTTTATGTTGATTCTCAGTACGTATGCAGTCTTCATCATGTGATGATAGGTGTAGCCATACAGTGAGAGATCATGACTCCTGACTCTGTTGTAAGATGCTCTTTGGCGTCTGATGTGAATGGCCCTTCTGATCTCTGGTCATTCACTGACTCCTGGTTGATGACTATGACCATGTCAGTGCTAAGACCACAGACAGCGGGCGCAGCTTGTTCCTTGTGTTCATTCAGTTTCAGTGCTGAGTCTCTGGATTACCTTTTATTGAGAGCGTACAATTTGGGTTTTGTCAAAGTGTGAACTCTCATCAATAAAGTCAGTCAGACACACTGTGTAACCCCAGCGGAGAGATGCAGTTGAAAAACTGGGGGTAGGTTTTGCACCACCTTGTGGCGCAGGAAAACACTGCAGCGAGGTGATACTGAGAAACTCCCGTTGTTAGTTGTGCGTGTGTGTTTGTCTGCTTGTGTACATGTGGCAACAGCAGCCTGAGCTTCAAACAGTGGAGTGAGAGTTTTAAGGCCCGTAGCTGTCACAGTCAGGTGGCAACCCAAACCTCGATGCACAATAGGTGCTATTGAAGCCCTCTATCACTTTGATGTGTCCCTTTTTAATCCTCACGGGTTACAGCATCAGGTCATGTACTTGTAGCTCTTGCACACAAAGGTCTTTTCATTGGTATTAAGGCAATCATTATCAGAAATTATCCTTTTCATTTCTACAAGTTTAAGAGTTCAGTGTAAGTGAGAGTGCAGATTGATTTTTGAGAGTGGGCAGGGGTGAAAAATTAGGAAGTTTCCAGGACGTGACAGAAGTGACTGCGACTGAAACCAATGTGCACTGAGCCACATGAGGACTTGTGAATGAGTGTGAACGTACACAGGATTCGGCCACTGTAACAATGCATTTGTGTTGTCTGTAATTAAGAGGCAAGTGCCAAGGGTCTCATGTTGGGCCTCATATGTCCATTAGAGCAGCTGTCACCTGTAACTCATTCTCACCTCTGAAGAAGTTACCCTTTACACAATCAGAAGAGACAAACTGACAGAAATCTGCAGGAACAAAGCATCCGACAAGAGCAGAACAGGAAAGAGAAAGAGAAAGTGCTAGTTAGGTGGATTGTCCTCCAGTTGGCCTTTATGTAAGATAGGCAGCATCTGCTAAGATTGGCTAATTTCTGTTCAGTGGTCATGAGTGTGTAGTTAATGGCTAGCTAACCAGGTGTGACTAGGCCTTGTCGGGGAGCGAGCAGTGCCTTTTGGTAATTGGGGGCTCTGCTGAGAGTCTGAGTAACAACAGGAAGAGAAGTGACAGCTCCCACTGCTACAACTGAAGAGCAAGAGGGAAAACAGAGGAAGGTGGAGCAGTGGAGAGGGATTCACTAGAGCTTGTTTTACTGCACCACATATGCATTGTGTATGTGTGTTTCTGCCTATTTTTCTGTTAATTAAATTAATAAAATAATTCATTATTTACCAGAGTAGTTCCAGTTTCAGGGTAGTAGTCATAATTATACAGTTAATCTGTCTGTCTCTTGCTGGATGGATTGACACAGAATTGATCTGATTTTGGTAATTCCCTGCTAATTGTCTAGTGCTACCATGTGTTGGACGTTTGTGGTTTCAAGTGTATATCTGCAAACCTAATGACATTCAGATTAGCCTCAGATGGCCTTTGTGTTTAATGTTAATTTACACATTACCTTGCTAATATGTTAAATTATATGTAGGATGGTTTTCATTTCACCTGCTCAACCAACATCAGCCTGTTGGCATTGTCTCATGTTTGACATCATTAGCATTTAGCTCAAAGCATCAGAGCATTTAAAGCACAGCCTCAAGCCAATGTTATGTGAGTATGTGAGGGTTGGCGTGAGGTAAACTGTACGATCAGAGGATTTACATGAGGCTCTGGTGCAGATGTCAGCACACACACCACTTTATCATGTCTGCTACACTATAAGGGCGACAACTGTGGATGAGCTATAAGACAAATATGGATGCAGAGTTTGATTAGAGACTGTGACAGAGACAGCACAGCAGCTCTTCTTCCTCTTGGATGTCACCATTTTGATTTGATTAGTAGTGCGCCTGCGCGGGATACGTGCACAGTGATCCACTGCACATGTATGGAATGTGTCCTCTAAGGGGAGTAAAAAAGAAAACAACTCCGTGTGCGTGGTGTCTGCAGCTGTCTGCAGCTGTCCGTGTACTCTCCCTAGACAATAATGGGAATTAGCAGCAGCAGGGGCAATAGTGCACGGAGTGAACTCAGGGTAGAGCAACAAAGACATCACCCCGAATTTCTTAATATTCCCCAAAGATTATATCATTGTCTAGAGGTAAATCTAGACCAGAAAGGTAAAATTCTGCAGACCTTTTCCAGAGAGTGTGGCATCCCACTTGCTTTTATCCTGTGGAGTAAAGTCATGTCCTGTGGCTTCAGCAATGAGGCCAGTGTGTGCTGACTAAGGTATTATGCAAGAGTGCTTTGGGGCGGATGTTTTGATGCTGCCGGGTCGCCCTGTGAGTGTTCAAGAATTATTCTTAAAAAGAACGCTGTGACTGTAGCTTTTGTTGCCGTTATGTAGGCCAGCAGCACCCTGCAGAGAGAGACATGGAAAGAACATTGGATAAATTAGAGGAACTGAACTTACCTTTGTTCTCCGTGTTCTAATTGAAGTAGGGACAAGAACTGACACTGTCCAGCAAACACACATGGTTTTAGTGTGTGTAATGCAGTTAACCATGTGCGTGTGTGTGTGTGTGTGTTACATAAGGCCGTTCTGCTGATGAGGTTGGAGCCAGGCCTGAGAATCTGTCCTTGGTGAGCAGACGGCAACGTTCATGCAAAAGATGCACAACTTACGAATCAGTTGTTCACTGCCTTTTAAACACAAGTTCAGCTAAGAATGCTCATGTAACTTGGGGGACAAATCAAATATTTAATCTAGTGCTTTATTTTATTACCAGATAAGATCATTCAACTTTAAGGATCTATATCCATCCAACACAGGTGTCCAGATGCCAATATTCTCTGTATCGTGATGTGGGCAGGGCAGCATGAATACACATGAGCAGAGAATGAGATCAATTAGTTATTGCAACAAGGCTGAGGGTTAGAGAGAGGTGACCATAGAATAATATATAGGACTGAATAACGTGGTGAAGTGAGAGACAAAGCAAGACGAACAGAAAAAGTCTGAGATAGGCAATGATCGAAAGGGCGGAAGAGTCTGTGTGAGTTTTGTTTTTTTTTTTTTTTTTCTGGCTGAGGTTAGTGAGCCACCAGCAGAGCTGTAGAGTTAAGCAGCTGGGGGCAGATGAAAGGCAGTTGGCCAGTGGCAGTGCTAGTGCCAGACGACAGGGGATCACAGGGTCAGGCAATGCCAGCGCAACACAGCTTTGGTTCAGCTGTGATTTGACCCAGAACAGATTTTATGGCAGTGGCTCTGCCAGCAGGAAAAGGAGACTGGCTATATGCAGTTGTACGCCAATGTTTATTGCGTATTTGGCTGATTTGACTCTTTATGTTAAATGTAGTCAATACAACCTGCAGCAACATTTCTTATTCATATTCCCTTTCTTATTCTCAAACAGTTTCTAGGAAATATCAGTAAACTCCTGATACAAATGTCCTGTAGTCAGTCAAGTGAAACTGAAAAGAGGCTGACTTCTACAACAGGACAATGATCTGAAGCAGACCTCTGACGTATAGTGTTTTTTGCACTGCATGATAGTTTATGGACTCAACTCACTTTTAGTACCCCCCCAGTGTGGCATCGTTACGGGACACACACATGAAACATGGAGGATATCTGAGAGATACCAGACATACTGTGAGCAGTCTGGCTATTTAAAAATGGCGCACTTTTTCTGCACACACTGTAGCGATGATTTGCTGGTTTTTCCCGATGGAAAACCAAAAAAGCAGAGTAGAGTTGAGCTGAGACGTTACCATGCAGTGGAAGTGGGCTATTGCTTGGGTCCACAAATGTTTGTACAGCCCACAGTTACTGTAGTTTTGCATTGACATATGAAGAAATGCTCTTTTTTAAACGTCTCTTTGCTGCTGGGGTGAATTTACTTCTTTTCACTTGGGGGGGAAAAAAACTCATCAAAATTCAGGAAGTGTTTGTTTTTGCTCCTCCAGTTGGTGGTACTCAGTTACAGCTGAATTAATCACTAAAGGCTGTTTGTCCTTAACCCATAATATAATGATCCAAAACCTAATACAGTGTCACATATTTATCATTGAGGCATTCATCTTTTTGTTGAACTTACTGTGTGGTTTTAGCATTTTAAACCCTTTCATGTGTGTGTTATCAGTTCTCATTCAGTGATCGGAGACAACGTTAACCCACACGTTGCAACTTTATAGTTCAGGTCTACAGGTCCTTTCAGTTCAGGATCTCTTCTGCAGTTTCTGTCACTTACAAAAGCAAAAATCCTCAGGAATTAAAAAGTGACTCATCACCAAGGTAACCATTAAATGGGACTTAAAGACCTCAGGTTATTTTCTCTTAGCCTCTCTCAGTTTGTTTTCTTTTGTACCTCATCACCCACTGCTGCCTCTGACGTAGGAAGTGCCTTGGTCTCTGCTTCACTGTGTCAGTGGAGAGTGTGGGGAGGGATTGATAATCCAGCAGGAAATCTCAATGTTACGTATTTGACTAAAAATGGATTCATTGCCTATAAAATGAGATAATCTAGTTTTCACACTGCAAAAATATACCTTATATTTTAATCTGAAAATCCAACCTGTGGCTGAATCAGAAAAAAGATGCTGTAGTAGAGAAGGTTTGAGATATAAATTTATATAATTAGGGATTAGATTTTTATTGAATTATACATCATTAATTAATTATTCTGCCCTGAACCCCTGAGTTTTACCTGTTCAGCCACAGGACCAGCAGCTAACATTAACCTTTGTGTGACTCAAAGCTCATTTTTATGCTTCAAGTCAAATTTCCTGCATTTTTCAAACCTAATTACAGTGATTGTTTATTCGGCCTACAGCTCATTGCTGTGTCTGTTTTATAATTACACATGAATGTGTCAACACAGCTCCTTATAATGTTCCTTTTTAACATTTTTCATGGATAACAACAGCATTTTTCATGGATTCACTGTCAGCTATTTCTGCCTAATAGCGATGCACCGCTGATGATGTTATCCCATAATAAAGTATTTTCTTTTTGTGTGTGTATCCAGGTCTTCATAGTATGATGCAGTCACGTGTCACCATATAATCTAGGTTCATTGCTGAGACACATTTCAGACCAATGTGTGTGTTTGTGAAATAAAGCACTTATTGCTCATCGTCAACCGTCGCAGCTTCTACCCAGAGTGATAGACCTGTGTCTGAGCTCAACCCCACCAGGCACAAGTGTCTGGTTTCACTCCACCTTCCATGCAACACAGTTCGCTGAAAACAATCAATTATTCTCAGAAATGTGTACCCCAGAGTGGGGACTCTTAATCCTTTTCAACTCCAGATCCAAATTGAGTAAATTCAGGAATCTTGAAGCCCAAGTTCATTAGAACACATTAGTGAAAGTCTGTGAACCCTGTAAAAAAAAAAAAAAAACTTTCCATAACACTCAGATAAAATGAATACCACATACCCAGAGTACACTTTTACATGCGTACAGGAACCTGAAGTCCTGCCTGAACTAACACAGTTCTCCATTGATGTAATATAAGTTCGGTGGAACTGTTCCAATAAAGGTTATATGGTTAAAAGGGAAAAGTGATGCTGTTTTAATATCTATATACTGCAGCATTAATACTGGAACAATGGGTTAGGCCACTTGTGAGTATGGTTGTCCTCTATTGTTTACATAAACCTTTCTGTACAGTGTAAACTGTACAGAAAACTCTTGCAGAGCAGTTAGACAATGCAAATAGAGTCAATCTTTATCATCTCTACACTCTGACTAAGTCAGATATTGAATACTAAGGTCAATATTTGGAAGCCAGACGAATAAATGAGACTAAGATTGGAGAGAAGGTTGGTTTATGTTTATTTGATTGGGGATCCCACAAGGAGATGAGTCGAGCTGGTGAGTTATTGTCAAAGCTGCTGGTGGGAAGACAGAGCTACACAGTGTTAAGCTGCAAAAGACAGAGGGCATGGTCTTGCCTCGTCTCTTATGAGATGTACAAAGTTCATCACATGTTTCACCCCAGGAGGAAATTGGTGACCAGAGAATAAATATGCTTATTATTGAAGAAAGAAAATGTGAACTGCGAGATGGGACTTTGTGTGGTAGAAGGTTATGATGCCTCACAAAACAACTTGAGCCATTCAGGACAAGTTTGCTAGTGGGTTTTATCTGTAAGGGCTCTTGAGGCCAACCCGACTGTCTCCCACAGCTGCTGCTGAGACTATTACTGTCTCTGCCTGCCAGCCTGCTCCCTTGGTCCTTGTTTCCATCTGAGAGAGATGAATTCAGCCCGGTGAGATCCTCTGTCCTGCTGGTGTGCCAGTGTGAGGAGAGTAATGAAAATGCCTCAATCACAAAAAAATCCTTGACCTGTATCAGTTTACCTTGTTCTCAGGGAAGGGAAGTTTATTTTTTTACAAGTGCAAAGTGACTCGCAAATGTATTATGTCTCACTGTCTCCGTGTCTGTCGCACACACTCACAATCTCTCCTATGCCATTTTGCCAGGATGAGAACTCATTAGCACAAACGCTGCATCAAGTACTTTTGAACACCAGATAACAGCTATTGTATTACATTTGGACATGACCGCAAGAAGCAGCTTCAAACAGAGTCTCACACCTGTCTCCTCCATCAGAGGCTTCAGGGTACATCTTGACCAGAGCCATTCAGTCTCCTCGCTTAGTTCCTGCCTAACAATTCCCTGTATTCAAACTCTTGTCTGGTGCATTAGGCTGAAAGACCAGAGTGGTTTTGTAAGAGTCCCAGCCTAGCAGGAACTCCGTTTGAGCAAATGTTCAATGACACAGACAGAACCAGTGATGAAGTGGCCATCAGGAGAACCAGGACTTTATCTGGCAAATTGGACCAGTAGCTCAATGAGAAAAGAAATATTACATCTGAGGGAGAAAGAAAGAAGAAGCAAGATGAACAGTGGGTGTGTTATTGTGAGAGGTCCCAGAGGAGCAGGTGGAAAAAACCTTTCTGGTTCTGTGTGGCCGTCAAATCTGTACCTGCCTACGTTTATGTGTTAATATCTTTATTATGGTTAACAATAACAATATACAATAAAAATGAAGCAGCCAGTCGTGTATTACTGCTGAGTTGTTTTACACAATTAATATACAGGTCTGCCTGAAAGGTTTGAAGAAAACTGTAACTGATTTGTATGAATAAAAATTCCATTATTAAATCACAAAATATCTAAATATGACTCATGGGCAGTTGTTGATATTGCATGTGTGTATGTATGTGTGTGTGTATATATATATATATATATATATATGGTGTCGTGTGTACTATTTTCTTTGAGGAGGACTTTTTTCCCAATAACATGGTAAAAGCTCACTGTAATTTGCATTACAGCACCTAAAACTTTAAAATCTTCGTATTTCTTTATAACATTCACTTTCCATGACAATATCATTCGCAATCAGAGCTTAACAGCAGCCTCTGGAATTTTGGACTGTTAGCGCTGTGGAGCCGTGTTTTTATTTGTGGCTCCCTATGTTGTAAATTCTCCTGCCAATGCACAAGGACATGCGTGTGCAGTTTGGTGTGCAAAACAATTTTCTGCCAATGGTTTAATTATTCCATTTATCTATAGGCGGTGGTAATGCCCCTATTAAATGTAGCAAAGGCGAGGAAGTAAAACAGAACTAGCTAGTAAACATTGATGTAAACAACGCAGGTTTCAAACTTTTAAGAGATTTTGAACAGAAAGACTGTTCACAGACTGTTGTATTGTATTGTATTGTATTGTATTGTATTGTATTGTGCTTGTATTCGTTGGTCAGACCAAACAAGAACTTAGTTTGTTTACAACAAAAATACCTCATTGCACTTTGTTAGGTTTGTTAAAATACCATGAAATATATTTTTTGAGAGGTTAACACACCTAAATAACACACCTAAAGTCAGACCAAGTGGTCTGACTAAAACCTACTAAAAGTGACCAAAAAACCTGAAAAGCCATCAGGAATCAGTTTCAACAGAATCAACAGCAACTGCATCAACTTTAAGAAATCATTTTTAGTGTGGTCTTCAATCTGTAAAATAGCAAAAAAAAAAAGTAAATCAGTTTACATATAATTCCACCTTTTAACCTGGGCCTCTGCAAGGTCAGCTGAGAACTGGCCGTTAAACTACTTCATCACATTTACCACGCGCAGATGAGACAGTTCCTGCGGAGAAAAGGAAGCAGATGTCCCACCAAATCTAATTGTATTTGATAAGAGCACTCACTGTAACCCAGAGCACCTCACATAGGTATCTTGTTACATTTATTGCTCAGTCAAGCCATTGTGTAATCCATTCAGTGTGATTATGATACCCTAAATCAGGTTATTTGGATTCAAGTCAATCTGTTCATTTCCCTTCCCGGTGTAAGAGAGAGGTCTTAGTCTTTCCTCTCTGGTGCCATTTGGCTGAGGATGAATCCACTTTGGATTGGCCAGGTAGACACCTCCGATACACAACTTTGTATTCCGCGACTTTGTTGCCTCTGGACGTATTGTGACCCTTCCCCTGTTCAGGAGGCCTGCATATGGGAACCACTTACCCAGTTGAGAGTACCTTCTACTACCCTCTTGTTTTGGTTATAAATTAAGATAAAACTCTTTTTCCCATGTTTAACCACCACATTGTTTAAATTTAACCACATTTTGTTTCAAGAAATAGATAAAGTTTTTGGGGATAAGCCATAGAAATGTTTTCTGCTGTGTGGAGAAGTATGTGAGACAAAATTTACAATATTCTACAATTTCTTTCTGATGGCAATAGGAGGCTCATGACACTGGGTAGGACTCATGATCTCAAAATTTCAAAAGTCTTGGCTATGGCCCTGCATAGATTATAACAAAATAGTAAGATTGCAACAAGTAGTAGTACAGCATAAACAGTTGTGTACTAAAATTAACACTAGTGATGAAAATGTAAGAGAATGTACCAATAAAACAGAAATACAGTTGTTACAGTTATTTAGTAAATACAGAAATGTGCTGTGTAAGTAGAACAGATGACAATGGAAGTGATGGGATGTTTGTTTGTGTTGTGTCTCTTATGTTGCAGCACATTGAGCAGGATAACTGTAGTAATTAACAATTGCCATGTAATTTAATTACAATGACATAGTAGCTTTGGAAGAAAAAAATAAACAAGGCTGGGCAGGTTTCAGGTTCACACTGAAACTCATCACAGACCACAGCACATGTGACAGGTCTGACACTGACAGTCAGTCTTAGATATGAGCGGAGGATATGGACGTGAGCAGAGAGAGGCAGAAGCTGGACATTAGGAGATGCCTGAAACAATCCTTTTTTTAATTTCTGAGTCATGACGCCTGTATTTTAAATGCATGATGTAAATGAGGGTAAAGACAGACAGACAAACCACTGTATATCATGGACTGCAGTGACATTCAAAATGACCCAATGAGTCAGAGATGACAGAAAGTGAGCATTTGAGCATTACTGGCAATGGTGAGAGGCTCTTCCCACCTCATCATTTCCAGGTTGGAAATCCACTTCATTTATGTCTGTGGCTCCAACTTATTGGATGAATTGATTTCGAGCCGACCTTTACTGCCCGCTCCTCTGATGCAAAGAGTTCTTTATGATCCTGTGCTGTCAGAGGTGCTGAAATCACAGATCCCTACAGAGACTATTAGTCTACAATATACGGGCTGCCATTATGACGTGCGGGGGGTGGGGTGGCTGGGTGTGTGTGTGTGTGTGTGTGTGTTTGGGTGGGGGCTGCTGTTGATGTGCAGCAAGTTGACACAACAGTATGAACACCTGTTAATGAGATGCAATTCAATACAACAGTGAATCCATCTTAAGTTGTTCACCTCAGAAGTGTGTGCATGAGTGTAATTTGTATTGTATGTGGATTACATTGTGAGGCATTTGTATTCTTTTTTATTTATTATTATGATATTATTGTGAGTTATTTGTATCAGCCTCCAACATCCAATGTGGCTACAGTAAAGACTTTAATGAAAAGCTCTGTAACACATAGCCTAGTCAAATTTGTATATATGTTAAATGAATGAAATTGTCGCCCTTCTGTTATTTCTGCATTATTCAGGTGCCCTTGAGCAGGTCAGTTAATCTCTAACTGTGCGCCCTGCTTTGCTAGTTGTAAATAAATACATCTAAAACACGAGGTAGGTAAAAAAAAAAAAACTGAAGTAATTGAAACCAAGATTAACAGATACATCAGTGAATAACTGCATGCTCCAATTGGGATACTGCACAGTATTATGTGGGCTAATAGCCACACGTACAGTCTAGGAGATAATGAACACCTCAGTAATGTGGACCCAGTAAATGTAGATGTAAATGTGATTTGCTCTCATCCATATTTGAGCAGACTTTGCCCCCCACCCCCGTTGAGGCCGCTCACTCTGGGGCTGGGGAATAATGTCGCTGTCACTGTTTCTGGGGGCTGATTCTGGGGGGCGGGGGAGGCGCTTTAACCCGGTCACAACGTGGGGAAGTTGCACGCACGGTTTTTCTACGTTGCCATGGGTTTTTTTTTTTTTTTTTTTTGTAAAACCTATTGACTGCGATAGGGTCCNTATATATATATATATATATATATATAACTTAAAAATCTGTGATGTCTGCCTGACGTGGAACTACTCTTGATCATCATCCATCTTAAATTCTGCGTCTCTTGTCTTTGTGTTTCTGCAGCATCTTATTTGCAGACATCGAGGGTTTCACCAGTCTGGCGTCCCAGTGCACAGCACAGGAGTTGGTGATGACTCTCAATGAACTTTTTGCCCGTTTTGACAAGCTGGCAGCGGTAAGCACACAATGACATACACGTCATGTTCAAACAATGCACAAACAGTGTTTAGATCTTATTATTTGATATGTTTTAACTGATGTTTAAAGATCAAAATGATTAAGAAAGCAGGCTAGAAAATGATTCATTAATGTCAATGGGCAGGAAATAAAAAGTACAAACAATTTACCAATTCCATTATTCAGTTTCCAAAGATAACCTCAGTCAAACATGTCTCATTCAGGTGGGATGTTGTGTCATACTGGGTGTTACTTGAAAGCATTTTTAGTTACACTTATGTGTAATGTTCAAGGTCAGACAAGCCTGGACCTATTTCTGTGTTCCTGAGAACCTTCCTCCCTCTGTTGTCTGAGTGAAGTGAATAACTCACCTATTGAGGTTTATCGAATGACTCACCTCAGTAACACATCAGTGGACTCACTGTGCATCCTGCGGGTGATAATTGGTAGAGAGAGCTTCACCTGCTTTTCCTGCAGCCTGGTGATGATTTGACCTGTGGCTATGATGACATCTGAAGTCATGTGGTCCTGTGGTTTGCCCATAGAGGCACTTTGACTTTTTGTGGACTGCTGGGCAGAGCTGTGGCACTGCTGCATCATCATTGTACTAGTTTAAACACTGGAGGTGGCGTCATCTTCACAGCATAGCAACTATTTTCTTGTTCCTGTTTCAATGCTTGTCTCTGGTGTCACAGTGTTTCATGCAGAGATGAAACCTGAGGCCTGATGACATCCTGAGCATGCACAGAATACATAAAGGCCTGATGGCCATGAGACCATCAGACCATCAGACCAGCAGGTCAAGTTAGGACTCCTACTGGTCCTTTGGCACTGGACTAGTTAGGAGCACAGGCTCCCCAATTATCATGTCTCTGAGAACAGACTAGAGGAGCGTAGACTCTTTAAAGGGCGAGGAGCAGTAGTGGATGAGTTCACCAGGAAGACTAGAGGAAGACACTGAAGCTGGTCAGGAGGAGCAGTTGCAGTGTGACTGTTGATTTTTGTACCATCCCAACTGCCTGAGTAGTTGATGTATTATAGAAACGCTGGTGTCACAGTGCTGCTTTTTTATCTTTTAGGATCTGTAATCAGTAATATATTTTAAGAACATGTTGACAGAGGAAGTCATCAGACAAATCCAGTGCAGCTTCCCTGATGTGGGGGGAACTTGGTGCTTCATTTTAACTGAAAAACTTTCAAAGCAAACAATGAGCTTGATACAGCCAGTTTGGACAAAGTGAAATTAAATGACACTGAATATTGATGCTTTACTACAGTCGGCCTGTTGTTTTTGTTTAGCATCCATCCAATATGTCTACCACTTATCTGTACCGGGGTGAAGGGGGCTGGAGGAAACCCCTCAGACAGGGTACACCCTGGACGTGTTGCCTGTTTAGCTCACAATTACGCCTACGGCCAAGTTAGAGCCACCAATTAACCTAATATGCATGTCTTTGGACTGTTGGACGAAGCTGGGGTACTCTGGGAGAATATGCACAGAGAGAGTCCCCCAGGACCCAGAACTTCCTCACTGTGAGTCAACTGCATGTTGGTGCAGTGGTTAACATCTGTCTGTTAAAGTCGAACCCAGCTCCAAGGTCGTGGTATATTTGGTTATCAGTGGCATGGTCCATATCTGGCACACTTGTGTCATAACCTGGGGGTCAAGTCCATCCAAGTGGTTGCTTGATGAATCAGAGGGGTCACGAGACCAGAAAGGCCAGTAAAGCAGAAAAAACAT
Source organism: Rachycentron canadum (assembly GCA_038496675.1). Taxonomy (NCBI): domain Eukaryota; kingdom Metazoa; phylum Chordata; class Actinopteri; order Carangiformes; family Rachycentridae; genus Rachycentron; species Rachycentron canadum. The sequence continues at coordinate 5,179,243 of CM076658.1, forward strand.
GCTTCTTCTCCCCCTTTAATGATTGGATAAATTTCTCTCTCTCGAGGCCTCTGAGAATAATTCTTAGGGTGAACTGGTCACAGTGTGTAAATATTGCTTTGTTTTTATGAGACACAAGCCAAAGATCTTGGGAACCAATAATGTAAAACTTCATTTACTAACCTGGATAATTGAAAAGCTCAGTTTTTATTGCAAAGTAAAGCAAAAATGAAAAGAAAGATGCATTTTCAGCCTTATCTGCCCTGATGGGTGAGCACTGCTTTCTGTCTTAAACACAGTGGTGAACTTTATTTGGCCCTTATGTCAATGTGGTCACTAGCTAAATTGTAAAATACAGATAAAAATCTGAGCATCACTTATAGCATTGAACTTAAAATGAAAAAAACACAGCATAAAAACAGAAATTTGCACAGATTGCCAGTGTTTTGATTTCTAATTCTGATCTCCCATAAATATCCTGCTGCCACATGTGTTTATAGCACGTCTAATATCACAGTTTCATAAGCAGCACATCCATGAATATTGATATTTTTTGTATCCAGTAGTTTCACTGTTTGCCCAGCCAATGGCCAATGTATGTAATTTGTTTGTGAAAGGTGAAACGATCTGCTAATCAATATTTATGAGTGAAACGGGCATAATGGCCTTATAAACCAGAAACATTGCTGCTGACACTTTTATGTCCATGCCAGATGTACCTTGTATCTGTGTATACGCATGTACACACGCACACACACGCACACACGCACACACACACACACACACACACACTCTCTGTCTGTGCTCTTTACACAGTGGGCCTTTTTGTATTTTCCCTGAGCCATGTGCTAGAGAGATACTCAGGTGGCTATCATGAGACGCAGTGCTTTCCCGAGCATGCGCACACACACATGCACACACACACACACACACACACACACACACGCACACACACACACACACACACACACACACACACACACACACACAGACCATTTGATGGCTGTCTCACACACTGCGAGTTCTTGGAGTTCTTAGGCTAATGTGTAAAATCTGTTAAAATGCAGTTATTGTAGAAATCCTTTCCACGTCCATGCAACACTTTGTCAAAGCTGTAAATGCTGTGTCTTAGCTTAGATTTAGCTTTTAAGAATATTACTTCCCTCTATTGGTGTCTTATTAATAACAATTTACCAGCAGCCGGTAGTGAGGTAGATGAGAGCGGTGAATGTGGATGAGCTGAAGTTGTGAACTGTGAGTGTATCACTATAAGCGACAGCTTTAAGATGGCACAGTCATTTTATACAGTGTTGACATGGAAATACTGATTACAGGGTAACTGAAAGTTACTCTGAGAAACAAGTGTCTGGAAATAACAGCTCACTTCTAAAAGTTTTTTATTACATATTCCTGATTTTAAACTTTTATATTAATGTGCTGTGGTTTACTTCTTTTCATGTGGTATTATTATTATTTTTATTATTATAATTACAATCCCAGAAATTAAATCACTTTTTCTGGAACATCTCTGATTTCTATGGAGAAAAGAAAAATACACACATAAAAAATAACTGGACTGAACATATCATGGCAAAATGAGTCCTAATAATTTTATTTAATTTTTTTTTAAATTTGCTGTTGCTATGTCATTGGTTTGAACCTGTGAATTCAAATTTTAGCTGAATGAGGTTTGATTTCTAATCAAAACTGGAGCGTTAATCATTAAATATAATTCATTTTCAGTTACATACATTAGATCACGAGGTTGGTCGTATCACCGATTTCACCCCAGAACAGAGTAATTGAGTTGAAATACAGTTTTAATACACAGCTAATATCAACAACAGTTAATATCGGAGCATCTTTAAAATGAGGCCTGACCTCAGGTTATTACTGGGTGCAGAGGCAGTGAAGGAAGCCCATGAGCTGCAGCCACTTTGCTGTGTAGTTTCAATGCTTTCACATTTAGTCTCTGAAGTTTAGTATTAATATTAACCCCGTTGATTGCTGCTCTGCATTCAAGGGGAACCTGTTGGTCACAGATTTTAAACTTAAATCCGTTTCACACTTGTTTTAAAATATTCTTGACACCTAGCTGCAGTGCACACAGCTTGTTTTACCATGAGTGATTAGAGGAAACCATTGCTGCTGTAAAATTGACCCAGTTATAAGACCAAGCTGGTGTTAGCTGCAACCGTTGCATGGTTGTGGTTTGTAGAGGGCATTTTTGTTCTAGTACATACTGTGTTTCTCAGTAAACAAATACACAGGCACAAACAGAAATATAAACTCACACTCACACTGAAAACCCCCGGTCCCACAGGTCCTATCCCAACAGCCACTAATATTTAAGAATGAATGAACCTATGGTGTGTAAACAGAACAAGCTGTACGGCCCCTAAGGGAAGGAATGTAAAAGTGAAGTCATTATGACCCCTTAGATTCAATGTATGAGCTGATGGACATTTCCAGGAAGTTGTTCTTTCTCCTCTCTGACAGGAGAACCACTGTCTGCGGATCAAGATCCTGGGAGACTGCTACTACTGTGTGTCCGGGCTGCCGGAGGCGAGAGCTGACCACGCCCACTGCTGCGTGGAGATGGGCTTGGACATGATAGAGGCCATCTCGTAAGTTACCGTGGTGGTAATGGGGGATCAGTGTGATGGTAATGAAAGCTCTTGTTGTAGTTTGGTTCACAGCGTGATCAGTACATTAATGGGATAGTCTGTGGGAAAACCACTGGATGGATGAGTGGGTGTTTTCCAGATCTAGTTTATGGGAATTACTTATTATGCTGCAGGAGTGGTAATAAATAACATCACTTGTTAAACAGGAATGCTTTTCTGTTAGACATCCTAAATCTACTAGTCAGACAGAGAAAAATACTGACAGTGTCATTGTTCTGCTCAAAGGTTGAGATAACAGTTTAAGGGTCAAGGCCGATAAACTTGATGGGTTGCAGTTAGCAGTTAGCATCATCCCCTCTGTCATTTCATCAACCGTCCAATTATCTGTTCCTGTTTATTTTATTTAGACTAGGTCAGCTTCCTCTGGACTCAAAGATAAACTATGACATTTTGGTAAAAATAAGGCAAAGTCCCATTTTTGCCTAGACTTAGATGAGAAGATTTATCTCTGTGTCATATAATCCACAACCATTTTAGGCTAAATTAATGTGCTCCAATATTGCAGAAACACCACATAATTTGGCTGACTAATAGTGGAACTATGATCAAACAAATATATAAATAATCAGTCAGTCAGTCGCAGACATTTGTGATTATAGGGCTGGTCCTACTGTTGTGGTGCAGCCAAAAATAAGAGGCAAGGAGATCTGGCTTCTTAGCAAGAGCTGGGATTTTGTTAGCCTAGTGCAGAAAAAGCACAATCTATGGAAATTTTATCAATGAAAAAAATCCAGCTTTAAAGAGATATTACAGTTCTAAAAACACTGATGGACCAGTGATGTCTGGGACACCTTGATGTCCAACATGTATCAACATGACATTAGAAACAATCATCACCACTCTTGGCAATCAAAGATTCGTTTGACTGATTGTTTGACGTTTCTTGCAGGTTGGTACGGGAGGTGACTGGGGTGAACGTGAACATGCGAGTGGGTATCCACAGCGGCAGGGTGCACTGCGGAGTACTGGGACTCAGGAAGTGGCAGTTTGATGTGTGGTCCAATGACGTCACATTAGCCAATCAGATGGAAGCTGGAGGCAAAGCTGGGTATGTCTCTTCAGTTGCAGTCAAGTTCAAACTCACTATAAACCAGTCTGTTTTACTCAAACTGTGTGTATTGCCGGCATCGATGTGTGTTTTTCTCATTTCAGGCGTATTCATATCACTAAGGCTACTTTGAATTATCTGAATGGGGACTACGATGTGGAGCCGGGAGCAGGGGGAGAAAGAAACGCTTACCTGAAGAAGAACAACATAGAAACCTACCTCATTGTGGGCTGCAGTCAGAAAAGGGTACAGTCCTTTCCTTCTAGCCCTAAGTGCTCATATAAAACATATACCCTATGTAGCATACTATTATTCCGCTTCTTTAAAATTATTATTACGTTAAGTTATTATTATGTAAAGTTGCATACAAGCAGAAGAATCCCACAACAAGCTAATGGACACATTGACCTGACATGTTACCACCTTATGAAATTGCAACATCCACTGTGTCAGCAAACATAAGACAAAGACCAGTGCCAGTCTAAAACTTTGCGATGGCACAACAAAGCAGTCACCGCTCTTACCCGTGCCCCAAGCCCCGCCCACCTGGACTCACCATCCAACCTTGCAGGATTTGGTTTCTTGGAGTGCTCACCTGAAATCTTTTGTTGGCTCAGAGCTGCTCTTCTGATTGGCTCACTGACCCACTGCTACTACAACTTCACAAAGAAGAGTGATAGAGAAGATTTAAAACTATTCTGCGATGGTTTTGGGTCTTAAAACCACAAATATATCTTCAAAACTTAAGCTAAAAAAAAAAAAAAAAAAAGTGTAAAATATGTGACCCTTTAAAAGAAGCTGAAAAGCTTCATAGAGCTACATAATTGAGGAGTAATTATCTTTGCTTCGTGACTATATCCCCTTTAACATTACATGTAATGATTTATTGCAGTTTTAGTTTATTTTGAAATGAACAACAGGTGAAAGCTGGAGATAGAAATGGCAATAATTCCAAAATGTGTGTAGCTTCACCATTTATTGTCCGGAAAGGTCTAATCTGCAGCCTCAGGCCTGATGCATGTGTATAAAGGCCTGAAGCAACACTGTAACTAATGCACATATCATTGTTTTATAAAGTGAGATTCTGTCACATGTAAAGTGTGTTTCTGAGAGGAATGAGTTTATCTCTGCCTCACTGCATGAGCTCCAGTTTGTTTATGACTGCACTGCTTTTATCAGCTGTCTCTGTCCTCCAGCACTATCACAAGCTGTGATTATAGATAGCATGTCATGTGAAGTGATATCTTCCTCTCACTTTGCTGCTCATGCTGTGAGACAGAAGGAAGATTGTATAATCTAATTAGTGTGGTTACGTTTTATATTCTTATTTTTGAAAAAAATACATTCTACAGACAGCATGCAGTCCTAATATCAGATCTGCAAGAAATAAAATAGTTACAGATTGAATCTCTAACACAACACCAGGAGCTGAGGATGATTGTATTTCTGGAGCATAAAAAACACTATTAAAGTTTGATGCTTTTATTTACTGTTTTTCACAGTTTGATGATTAAATAGATGTTTAAAATTTGTGTCTGCAATGGGAGGATATTCTCTGATGGTGCTGGTTCCAACAACAAAGCTAGACTGATCATTAAGGCTTTCATCAAAGTGTCGTCTGCATCAGTAATGACTTGAGCTGAATAATGCAACACCAACCACCCACAGACTGAGAGGCAATCATTTAATATCTACATTTGATTCATGTTCTGCATGTGATACAACCATAAACTATACATTAAGATGGACATAACCTCTGTGACGTCACCCTTGGTTTTTGAAGAGCAGTTTTGAGGCTCAGAGTGGGCTCATTTGTCGTTGCCATCTTGGCGCTGCCTGACTCCACCTAACTTCCTGCTAATCCAAAAATGGGCAAAGCGGAGGGGCATGAACGACCACCCAACTGTCACTCAAATCCTCAATTATCATAAATTTAAATGGGTGAGTTACATAAAGATTCATCTCCCATACAGTTGTAATGAAGGGGGAAATTAACTTCAGGCCAAAACCGTCAACTTCAGATTTTTAACATGGGAGTCAATAAGGACTGAGTTGCTGTTATTAACACTTATTATTCAACTATTTGTTTTTTAAATTTGAGAAATATGTAACTGTAAAATAAGTAACTATGCAGTGTCAAATAAACGCAGAGGAGAAGAAAGTACAATATTTTCTCCTGAATTCAGTGGTCAAAGTAGCATTAAATAGAAATATAGCATTATCCATGCAACAGTGCACATAAATGAAACCACTATAGTCCTACAAAGGTGGCATCCGCTGAACTGATTGCTGCTAAACTAAACAAGAGAAAGATGATTGTGTCTGTAAATAAGGCTCATCTTTTGTTTGTTTCTGTAAATTTGTCAGCATAGAATGATTATATTCCGATTTCTGTGTCTTCATCTCTCATAGAAAGAGGAAAAGGCGATGATAGCCAAAATGAACCGGCAGAGGACCAACTCTGTCACTCACAACAGCGGCCACTGGACGGACCGTCCGTTCTACAACCATCTGGGTGGGAACCAGGTCTCCAAGGAGATGAAGAGGATGGTGAGGAAAATTCACAAGTGGTGATTGTCATATGTGCTCCAACCGTCTGTTTCGAAGCATTTTTTATTATCCCTCTTGGTGTTATTAGTGCCACAGCCAGGTGACTATTTTGCCAATGTCTCATCTCGGCTCTCATTTGGTATTGAACCCACCACATTGTTAATACCCATCATCCTTTGATCTGCAGTCCTGATAAGCAGGAGCGATGGCCCCTCTTGGCACACGCCGCCTCTCACACATCACCTTGTGCTCTGAGAGGCTCTCAGGAGCACTCAGGGAGACAACAGCAACATGTGAGTGGGTGCAATGAAGCTGGTACCACAAATTGTTGGACCACCGCTGCCAGTTGAGCAGCAGAAAAAAAAAAAGTGAGAGATATCCATATCTTCATTCCACTCACGTCTCTCAGTAAATCTTTTAAAGGGCAGACAGTGAGGACAGCCGGGCCACATGCACAGCTCTGTCCAACTTTTACATTGCTCTTCAACATTCACTATATCAAAATTGCCAAATAAAATGTTCTCATCATCAGAATTATCTCAGCTTGGGTTTGGAAACAACGCATTTATAAGGGAGAGCCTGTATTCTAGTTTGGGATCATGGAGTTTGAAAGTTGCAGGAGTTAACTAGATAGGGATCCTGTGTTCAAGCTTCATTATGGGAAATGTAGGATCCAGCTCTCACAATTACCACAACTTCATAGACTAAATAACTGGTGAAGCCCTTCAGTGATTGGTATCGTCGGTGTAGTGAGAGCCGCTGTGACTTTGAGTTACTGATCATCAGTGTGAATGATTGTTTGGAAGCGTTTAAGATCATTTAGTTCTTGGTTGTAAAGCTGAATGCACTCCGTGTGAGGAAAGAAATGTAATGTTATGACTACTGTAACATAACATACATCCTGTATAAGGCTGATAACGGACTTACAAACATGCATTTATGATATATTATAAACTTTATTTTCTTCTCATTCCCTGCTTTCATTCAATTACTTTTTTTATGATTAGTAGTTTGTATATTTTTATTAACCCTACAGTTCTGCTTAGAATAAGTGTAATGGGCAGCATTAGCAACAGCCAATATGAGCAAACAAAGAAAATAGTGCCACCTACTGACCATTAAATCCAGACCAATAAAGTGATTTCAAACTGATTTATGAACTTTTTTGACAGAAAAAAGTAACACAACAGCTATGAAAAAAAAACTAACAGGTGTATGTCCTGTTGTTCTGGATGGGAACATTCAATTACTGGTCTTGACATAGTGTCAGTGCTTTTTTTCTTTGTTTGCCCCTGTTGACGCTTGTGTCACCAAAGTGTCTGTGTGTTCTTTACGCTCTGACTCACAGTCAGTCCTTTCAAAGTTTGCAGAAACATTAGTGCTTTTGACAGCAACTTTATTTGCCACAGTTGAGTCTCCCTTCTTCCTCAGCCTCTATTGTCCCCCTGCTTATCACTCTCTCCCTCTCTATCTCCATAGTGCTCATTAATCACCCGGGAAGCTGCGAAGATAAAGCAAGTTGTAGAGCGTGAAGAATCAAAGACGCACAGAGGGCACGAGGGAGAAATTTTATATCGATGGCAGGGAGGCAGGAAGGGAGGGAGGGAAGGAGGGAGGCAGGGAGAGAGGGAGGGAGGGAAGGAAGGAGGCAGGCAGGGAGGGAGGAAGGAAGCGGTGTTATGGATGGCTGGATGGATGTTCTCCTGTTTTTTGTTTTTTTTTTGTTTGTTTTTTTGTTTTTTTTCAGACGGTGCTGTGCAGTGGACTGTGAATGACTTATGAGACATGCAGGTTTTTACACATTTGCTCCTTTTCTACTGTTTATTCAACTGACTCAAGATGTTGAGAAGAAGAGAGGAAACAGTGAAACAAGCATGAGGACCAACATTTCAACCTTTCACTCTTTTTGTTTGTTTGTTTTCAGGTTGTAGTCTTTGCAGACAAAGTCCTGCTTAGAATCTTCTATTAACATTTTTATCCACATGAGGGAGCTAGAGAAACACTTAGCTCACTTGGTTGAGACAGTTGGAGGTGGACTTAAATCCTGAACTCTTTCGACACATGAGCCCCAAGGCTTCAGGAGCCCCAGAGACAGAGCCTGTGTTTGAAATGAACATGTCTTGTCTTGTTGAAAGTCCCGATCACATTTTTGTGATGTCATTTAAATCAGCAGAATAGCTCTACATATATAACCTGCATCTGAGGACTCCCTTCAGGGTTGGCTACAGGATTCAGACAGCCAGTGAGCGAGAGACAGGGAAGCCGGGAAGAGAGATGAGGAGACGACAGCAGCATAGGGCCAGGGGGTCGGACTTGAACCCAGGTCGCTGTGGTTAGGACGACGCCTTCTTGACACTGGGATGCCCGATACCAAAGTTTCTTTAACCAACAGCGACAGCAGAGTTCTGGTTTACCCGCAAGATGTCACAGAGAAAGAGGAAAAGGTCCTACTCCTGTTGAGGAGTCTGCACCCAGGGACCTAATGTCTCATCCATCCAGCTAAGGTTTTAATATTTTTAGTGGGTGCAGCACACTGCGTTCCTATTAGTTTACTTTAAAGTAAGTTACTCAAGGTCCCAGTATATCAGAACTATAAACACACTATGTCGAGACAATCGGGGTCGAGGTCATCACTGAATCTGGCTGAAACAGCTGGTTTAGTATATACTTTCACTGATTCATTATTCACCTTAGAAAGAAACCTTTGAAACAATCACTGTCTGATGTATGAGTGTATCTCAATAAAACTACATGATAATATGTTCAGAATGATGTTTGATTATGAAATGATGATGTGATCAGGGAATTTAAAAGTCATTGCATCAAACAAATTGAAGGAAATCAGAAGTGATATATTGTGAAGTAGTAGATACTGATTGCTGAAGTAGAAGCAGAGTGAGAGTATCATTTGAATTTCAGTGATTTCTGTCAGTCAGAACAATGGTGGAAGATGATAAACACAAACCAAGAATACTGCACTAAAATAGACATCAGCTGCTTTTTTTTTTTTTTTTTTTTTTTTGCAGCGTTTCTTATCTGTTCGATCATGAACTTGTTTTTACTCTTAAGTGCATTTTGGGAGAAGAAAAAGTGAAACTCATCCTGTCTGCCTCTCCCCGACACTGTAACCTCCACTTTTCATTTCTCCCCTCTGCGACTTGTTTAATCAGATTTAAGGAACTAGAAAACGGCGCACAAAATTTAACGCCTTATAATAATGACTTGTGAGCCGCGGCCTTTGTTTCTTGCTGTGCTGAGCTGAGAACGGATAGGATAAGAATAGATCTCTGCCAATCTTCAGCCCAGTTTGACACAAATATCTTTCATTTTGAGCCAACGCCTACTTGACTTTTTTTTTTTTCTTTCTTCCTGCTCACTTGCTTCCAGCCACAGGGAGCCTTTCCCTTCATACCTCCTGCTTCATTTGATTTTCTCTGGCTTGTACTAATTACTTATGTCAGCTAGTTAGTTCTTGGAGGCCTGGTGTTATATCATCAGGAGAGGAGCTGCTATTTTCAAAATTATAAAATCAGTCTTGAATGTGATAATTATTATTGAATTGGACAAGCAGATACAGTCAGAGGGATGATTGGTGGCCTGAAGCTCCTTAACTCAGTTTTTAATAATAAAAAAAAGATATCTAAGAGATTAAAATGAAGGTGCAGTAGAAGTTATAGTAGCATCAAAACTTTAAATGTTGAATAAATTATATATTCATTTGTTACTTCAACAAAGTCAGCGTATGAGCTGGAGATAATTCATGTACAAGCTTAAAACTGTGTGGGCATCACTATAAAAGTTCCTGCTGAGCTACCTTTCATCAGCTGAACTGATATAATTCCAACAGACGAGCTGTTGGGAGATGTCTGTGCTGCAGCTAACATTTATTTTTCATCTGCCCATCATTTATCATCCAAAAATTATTATCTTCTACGAAATATCAGGGGGAAAAGAGGTTTGTTTGGTTTCCTGAGTGCAAAGTGTTTCGTCCAAACAACAATAAAAAAGACAAAAATTTACAGTGGTATAAAACAGACAAAAGCAGCAAATCCTCATATTTGAGGAACTGAAAATGTTTGTTCTTCATAATTTACTTAATCAATTTAAAAAAAATAAATATCATGTTGTGTCATAGATTTGCAAACCTTTGCCAGTTTTGTCGATAGGATGAGTTGGGGGAGTGCCAAATTGTTGCCACTTCCAACTAATTATTAATCTATTTTTTGCTCTTTTCTGTTCTTCTCTGTCTTGCAGGGTTTTGAAGACCCCAAGGACAAGTGAGTAGTTTCCTTCCTCTCATCCTGCTCTTTGCTGCATCTGTTTGACATGAATCCGCACTTGTTCTTACTACTACTTTACATAGACTTAATGGGTAACTTTGTAATCAATGACAAATCGACATAACGACTAGTCAGAGAGGACATGACTGCGGATTTGTTTATGCTGCTGTTTCCATTCTTTCCACCCCACAGTGGAAAACACATTAACATCAGCAGTGTTGAAGTGTAATGAGAGACTTCATGTTGTAGCTGCTTATTGCTGATGTAAAAGCCCATTAAGATACTTCACAATTTGCATAAACAAAGCACAGATGGTAACATTAAAGTGCTGTGCACCTGCATACCCAGCACCTAGAGGATGCTATATGGTCTGAGCATAAAAAGTTTATGGATTTAATTAAGTTCTCAACCTGTTGCTGCTTCAGGATGATACAAAAAAACAAAACAAATAAAAAGTCTTTATTTTCTGTTGAGAGTTGGGTCTGCAGGGCTGCATGACCTCACCTGATGTGCATCAATACTTCACATGATGATGCAGGGGGTCAACAAAACAGCATGGGCACATCATGGAAAATTAGAATTTCAAACAAATTATTTCACTATTGCAAAGCCCAAAAAAATAATTTTAAAGGCCTTTCGCTCGTTCTCTGCTGGTTTGTCTGTCTTGCTCGTCTCTCTGGTCTAAAGTAGGGGAGGCTCAGCTGGAGGAAAGAATAAAACTGAAGCTAGTGAGGTCAACATCTGAATACAAATCAGCTGGTTTTGGGGGTGTTTGTCAGTCACTCGAGCTAGATCAAACCAAACCCCCACAGACCTGATGAAGCAGATTAACGGTTGCAATTTGGTGTTTAATTTTTAAAAAAAATAATGCCTGAGGATATATCTCCCTGAACTTTGATGGTTGTTTATTTAGTTGTGAATATTTAATGTAAGAATGAAACAGTTAGACAGAGAGTTTTCAGGGGCTTTAAAAAAAAAAAAAGAGAGAGAGTGTCATTTTGTAAACACTGCTTCAAATCTGGCTCCATTAGATCAGCCTTCATTCACTGGTTAGTTTTAACTTAGGATCGTTTTCTTTATGCAACATCTTTGTCTGCCAGTTGTTGTTAGTGTGGACAAACAAAGTAATTTTGCAGCTTTTGTGGCTGATGCAAACACGAATGATTTGGTTTGGGGAGCTGAAAGCCATCTCATGTTACCATAGAAACCCAGACACGGACTTCATGATTGGCAGGCAGGTTTGAAAGCTGATAACTGCTGCTGACTGGTGTTAAGCTTAATCAAACCCGCCAGTTTAACAGGGTTTGTAATCGCGACAAAGTTCTGCCTGGCGTTTAAATCATTTTGTCTAAATTCAAAGATGATATTGTCAGTCTGCTGTGAGGTAGAGAAGTGGTGCAGCCAAAAGAGTCTGTCAGTGATCAGAGAGCTGTCCTCCTCCTCCTCTTCCTCTTCATCCTCTCCTCCCTAACTGTTCTGTATCTGTGAGTTTGCTCCGACATCACACTGAGCCACAGCGTCCACACGGACAGACGCCACTCCGGGCTACAGCACAGATCCTGCTTCAATGAAAGCTTTTGGATTTGAGAGGAAGTACATGCTGTATTTTTATCATGGTCTACTACAAAGCATCATTACTGCAGACACACAATCACACTACCATGTTAACTATGAGCTTAGCCAGAGAGGTCAGGAGTGAAAAATGCTTCTTAAAGCACTACAAAAAATATAGAGATCTTAATTGCCAAGAATTTAGACATTATTCAGGGTTGAGCCCGTAGCCTGGGGGTGAAGATGTCAAACATGAATGTCTCCAATTTGAGTCTGGCCAGACACATTTGTTGTTCACTCTCTCCCCCATATCCTGTAATTTTACTACTTTCTATAATAAAAGGATTAAACTAGAAAAAAAAAAGTTAAAAGGACTATAGGAATAACTCAGTAGGGATAATTTAGTTTTTTTAACTAAGACTCTCTTCCTTACCAAAAGAAGAAGTGTAAACTGTGGTGATCAGCATCTTGTTGCACCAGGAAACACAACAGTTTATACGTCATTGGAAACAAAAAAGTTTTTATTTTTAGTTAAAATGTTGAATTCAAACAAATCTACTCTGGGTGTTTTATAACAAACAAACATTTAAAAGCCATTTTTGAATGAATATAATTTATGTTGCGCTATTGATGTGGTTTTGTGTTGTAACCTGTTTCCCTGTTAAAGCCTCTGTATATAACACATTTCAAATCATTTTTTTGTGGGGAGTGGGGCGGTCCAAGGGAAATTTCTGCATAATTATCTGCATTTTATCTAAATCAACTGACAAACCTCTAAAGATCCAAGCTTTAAGACTTAATTACTATAATTATTACTATTATTATTATTAATTATTTGGCTTTTTTTCCACAGAAAAGTTCAAATTTAGTTCAAAGCCACTATAATTTTGTTTTCTGACTCTATGAAAATGAAAACGTTTGACAATTAGATGCAATGTTAGAAAAAAACCAGGCTCAGTTGAGAAACATTGGAGGCTTCATATCCACAACACAATACACAAAACACACTTTTGATTTGAAAAAGACTCCAACATTCAACAACTTCTTGCCCACGTGCTGGCTGTCAAATCAGCATGACAACAGGATCACACACACACAAAGACACACACAGACACACAATCCCTGTGATCACCGTAACATGATATCTCATCAGTTGATTAGTTCTTGTCAACAAGTCCAATCAATGTAAGTGACACTTACAGATATAGTGTTTAGTCTAAGACGAACTGGCTCATCAGTCTTTTTGGATCGAGGGAAGTGATGGTTTTTTAGGTCAATTGCTCCTTTTCACTTTGCATATGATTACCTAAATGATACTGCACCTCAGGGTGCAGTAGGCTGTTAGGACCACACAAAAATAATGGGTGATTTCCATTTAATTTCCAGTTGTTCCTGCCTTGTGGAGGGGAATTAACGGCTCAGTTGCAGGTGTTCAGGTTCTACTTTCAATTTTCTTGAGATGTAAATGTCACCCAGTCTCATCTTGTTTTATTCAGGCATTTCATTTTCAGAAACACGCAGGAAAACATGAACCCAGAGGACGAGGTGGACGAGTTCCTGGGCCGGGCCATCGATGCACGCAGCATCGACCGTCTGCGCTCCGAACACGTCAAGAAGTTCCTGCTCACCTTCAGAGAGCCTGACCTGGAGAAAAAGGTTAGGACACACACACAGCCAATGTAGCAGAAAATAATTAGCTATAACAATCAATCTTCCCTGTGCAAAAAGCCTCTTGTCTAACAGCCTCAGTCTCACTTCACTCCAGCATCAATATGCTTGTTTTTAAGACTGATGAAGGAAGTCCCAGTATCTGTGTTTGACAGGTAGCAACAAGAAGCTTCAGGACAGAAGTCACAAAGATATGGATCATTTTGGTTTGTAACCATTGTTAGAAAACAAACTACATAGTTTTTCCTTCAGGAAATGTCATAAGGTTTTTGTTTTTTTCCATCTGCAAAATGAATGCAAAGTGAATTTTGCTAATGAGTTGGTCACTTTTCTGTCATAAGCACATCTGTAAAGTATTTTTTGTGTATTTATGCCACAAACCAAAGTTCTGCTGATGTGTTTTTATTGTACTGCTTTCATATCAGCTTTAAAAACCCAGTGTCATTCAGGCTTTAGTCTCAAGTCCCTGAGTTCAGGTCAAATCTGAAGTCAAGATACAAGTTAGGTCTAATGCTGATCTTTAAAATGACAGCATGTGGTAAACTGTGATTTTTGCTTTACTGAGACCAAACCCTTCCAAAGCAGATATATAATAATTAAATATTGAAGCCCCTGTCGTGTCCTATTTACTTTTTTTGCTGTGGGATTTTGCCAACTGAAAACTTGAGACTTTGAAGTTAAGTCTCAAGTATACGACAGTGCTGGGGCGACTTCTCCCTGATTTTGAGAGTAAAGATGAAACATTTAGAGAAAAAATGTGAGGCATAAAGTTTGTTGATTTTTGCAACTTTTTTACTTTGCTCTCAGAGGGACAGACTGGAGAAACAAATCTGTTGTCAAATGTTGAAAAGCTGTTTCTTTCTCCTCTTCTCATCCTGCAGTACTCCAAACAGGTGGACTCCAGGTTCGGGGCTTACGTGGCCTGTGCCTCCCTCGTTTTTCTCTTCATCTGCTTCATCCAGATCATCATCGTGCCGCCGTGAGTGAACACTGATTCTAACACTTACTTTTATCACCAACTCACACTGCAAAACTTATAGGTGGGATGACAGCAATTTGGCTCCTCACAGACACGTCCGTCACTTTAACCAACAGCTGGACTAACAGCTGCTAAAACCATCCATGTGTCCCCTTTATGCCAACACCACCATCCACCACTTTAGGTATAAACAGAGGTCAGAAATGAAGAACTTGTAACAACAACAACAACAACGACATGTAAAATGCTAAATGGCAGAGAGCCAGAGTTCCTGAAGTGGATTGTTCAAATTCATGTGCGGTTTGATACAGAAAATATTTTCAATCAGAGAGACAATTTTTCAATTTTTGTAGAGCGCGAGTGTGACAGACAAAACTGTTTACAGCACAACTGCAGACAGGAAATAGGGAATAAAGTTTTAAAATGAAGAACATTAATAATAACAAGATAAACCATGCTCACAAAAACTTCAGCCCACTATCACTCAGAAATATATATAAAAGCTTTAACGCTGGTCAGCTGAGGACATGTGAATAAAGCCTTACTGGTTCCTGATCAGTTTAAGTCTGGTTTTGGTCGGTTGGTTTTCTTTTGTATTATTATTTTTTTCATTGCTTTGGTCTTCTTTCAGTTGGTTGTGTCATTTTGCTGACATGGCACCACAGCTCCACCGCTACAAAGACGTCCTGGGGCGTAAGACACACGAGTACTTGGCTGCCAGGAATGTGAATCTGTTGTAAATCCTACAAAATGTGCTTTGCTCTACTGGGCCACTCAGTTTGCAAGATGGTTATATGCTTTACACCAAAAGAGAACAATAAAAAAAAATGGATGGGCAGGGGTTAACCTCACACTTAAAACTAATTTGCCCTCTTTTTTTTTTTTTTTTTTCACACAAGATGCCTTTGTAAATACTTTTATCTCTAATCCAAATAATGGCTAAGCATTTAAAATATAAGACCTCAATAGTATATAATATATATAATATATGTAATAGTATAGTTATGGTGGTTGTTTGTTTAACAACCTGGTAAAATTTCCTAATGGCTTCTATCTATCTATATATTACACATTGATACATTACAAATGTCCACTCAAACAAGCATTTATGAATCTAGAAGTTACATAGGTAGTTAGTACTTTATAAACTCTTTATAGAAAGAGGTACAATTGCCACATTAAAGACTCTCTTTCACACGCCAGCGGTGGCTGGTATCTAATGATCAGTGAATGCTTTTAAACCCTAGACATCACTGAAGTCCTCACAGTGTCTGTCTTCACTGTCTGTAAGTTCTCCCATCTTTACTCTTTACTTATCCAGAAAAAAAAATGGAAAAGGGCATTTTCATAACTCAGAAGCTGAATAAATGAGTAATAAAAGAGGGTATCAAATCAAAATCAGTGTAACTGCATATGAGGAGCAGCCAGATTGAAAAAGCTTTGGTAGATTTTGTCTCTAGGCGATTCCTCCATCTTTTTTTTTTTTTTTTTTAAATCTCTTCTGCACTCAGATTTTCCTTCATGCCCATCTCTCAGTATTGATCTCCTTCAGCCTCCCTCTTTATTAACCTTTCTTCTCGATCCTTTCATCTCACCACTCCCCTCTTGTCTTTTATTCCTGTCTTTACCTCTTGGTCCTCTTCCAGAGTCCCTCCTACGCCGTCGCCTCACTGCCTCCTCTGTCTCATTGTTTAATCTGTTTTCCTTTATCTTTTTCACTGTCTTCACGCTCTCTCTCTCTTCCTGTTACACCCACACAAATACAACGCTGACTTCCATATTATTTACCCTCACACAAGGTCATCAACACCTCCTCAGCCTCGACACAGACGGTATCTCTAAGTCATAAAACGCAGCCAGAAATAAACATATATATATATAAAATATAAAATTACATCCTGTCTCTTTGTTGTCTGCAGCTCCAGTCTGATGATCGGCTTCTTTATCACCTGTCTCATTATCCTGACGGCTGTCATGTTCATCTCAGCTGTCTACTGCTGTTTTGGGGTGAGTCATCTTGGCTTGTGATAAATGAAAACACCAAAAAAAATAATAACTTGCTGCCATGTGCTGATTGAAGACATTGGTCTTTTTTGGGGTGACAATTGATGGGATGGATTGTAGAATACAGTTTTCTAGAATATTCATCTCAAACTGCAAATTGTGTTTCCTTATTTCTTTTCATTCCTTTATAGAGAATCTCAGTATCAGAGGTCATAAAGACAAGTCTGTTCAATCTTTTATCAGGTTGCAGGTTTGATGATGTTCTTGCTATTGATTCTAGATGAGCTAGAAAAGTTAGCTTACCTTGCTCTAACTCTTAAGTCTTAAGGTAAATTCCTTAAAGCAAAGAGCAGATATCATTTCACACTATTTTGTCAAGATACGTATTTGTGATTCAAAGATTATAAATCAGGTTTAGGTTGTGTAATAATACTCTGAAAGTATCAGAAACAGAGTCATAAAACGAACCATCAGGATTTATGCAACTTTGTGATGACACAACAACACCCCAGGGCCTAGCCCTCTTTAACCCACCATCCAAAACCTGCAAGATTTTGTTTCTCTGGGTGTTTACCTGAAATCTAGTCTTTATATTAACATATACAGATATTATTTACAATTTACAAATACACATCTCACATCACACCTCTCTCCTAATAGAACAAAGCTCATTTTGGATGTGTGAGTATAACAGCATCAAGTTTTTGTGAGTCTGTTGGTGTGTATCTATAGTATCATCACAGATGACCAGGCCTGTATTGAGGTTGAGTTGGCATTAAAGGTGCCATCACAGCACAAGTCTACAGGAATGACCCACTGATTTCAATCAAAGGTTGAGTGAAAAATTTAAGATTGTGATTCCTCTTTTTCGGGACGACCTCTTTGTCCGATCCAAAAAGCTTTGCAGTTCATAGCATTCAACCTTGTGCTCCACGTTTGCTCTAAATCTTGTCAACGATCTCTCTGCCAGACTGCAAACTGCACTCAGACTGTTAACTGTCTGTACTCACTCTGCTCTGTATTTATTTATTACACGCATCAGAGTCGGGACACTGCGTCCCTTTTCTGGGCCAATTCAGGCAGTGCTGAAATAAAGTCCTTTTTATGTTTTCAGTGTCCTCCATCAGATGATTTAAGGAACAGTTATTTAGTAAAAATACTGTATGAATTTTCTCTCTGTTAAGTCGCCTTTTTTTTTTTTTTTTTCTCCTACCTCACTTTTTGTTCTGTTTGAAAATTGTAGGAACAAAGACGAGAGAGTTTTGTTTCACACCTGCACCTGTATATATGGTGCCTTGTTAGCTAAGACTGCGCGCTGTGTTAACCTCAAGATTAAAAATCAATCACTCAACCAGTCAGTCAATTATTCAGCCACTAAACTCTAATTCTATCGCACAACAATTCTTTTGTAGGACTGATACTAAAGAGCAGAGCTCACCTCACAAACCTCAGGAGGCTTTCCCCATCCATTCCCTGCTCTTAGTGCCTGCTGATGGGCCTTCAGGGACAGAGGAGATAAAAGTGGAGCTGCTGTGGATGGTTTTCACTGATGAGTCATGATCTTCTGCTTATACATGTACTGAACGTACAGACAGAACTAAAGTGTCTTGTTTCGTCAGATATGATGAAAAATTGCAGGTCGCCGTTTACTGAGTGTTATTTTGTAATTTCTTATATTACGTATTCAGGTATCAGGCTTATTTATTTATTTACTTAAAAGCTGCAATTAAAATGATCCGTAAGCTCAAAGCAGTTGCTGACTTGTCTTACCTTTCCCTTAATACCCATCACTCTCTTCTTTCCCCAGCTGTTCCCAGTCCCTCTGCAGACGCTTTCTAAGAGGATAGTCCAATCAAGGCTCAATAGCACCCTGGTGGGCGTCTTCACCATCATCATCGTCTTTCTTTCAGCTTTCATCAATATTGTAAGTTCTCATTCACAGAGGTGCCAGATGAAAAATAATACTTCAATTATTTTTCAAAGCATCGGGTGTTTTCGAGAACAGTTCACCTTCCTCAGATGATATTCAGTAAAGGAGCCTCATGACCTGTTCTCACTGACGTTTGACACTGTGCAGTTCACCTGCAGCAGCCTCGACCTGCGGAGCTGCATCACAGTGGAGCTTAACGTCAGCCTGGACGCCGTGAACGCCTGCCATGCCCACCTCCTCAACTACAGCCTGGACACACAACACAGCCCCTGTGGAGACGACGCCCTTGTCTGCAGCTTTCCTGAGGTACAGGTGTGCCTTGTGTGTGCGTGTGTGCGTGCGTGCGTGTGGGGATTTTGTGACTCCAGCATTTCCAAGTTAAGTGTAAGGAAGCAACTGCAGCAGATGCAAGTTTACTGCAGTTGGTGCAAAATGAGGCTTTTTAAAACAACAGCTCAGAAAGAGCAAGAAATTTATCTGAAGCAGTTTCTGCATGAAAAATGAACACAATGTGTGTGTGATTGATTATGTCAACAATTACATCTGTCACAAATGTTTAGGCAGGTTCGTTCACCAAAAGATTTGAGTGCAAGTACGGAAAAGAAGCATAAAATGTTTAAAAGTGATTTAAAATTCATGACTTTAACTAATCATAGCTTCTTTGCTGTGTGCAGTGGTGAGGTCAAGCAAACTAATTCATCCATCCATTATCTAAACCGCTTATCCGTCAGGGTGGTGGCGGGGTTCACCCTGGACAGGTCACCGGTCTATCATAAGGCCGACATATAGAGACAAACAACTATTCACGCTCAAGCCTATGGGCAATTTAAAGTCACCAGTTGACTGAAGCATGCATGTCTTTG
Organism: Rachycentron canadum; assembly: GCA_038496675.1. Lineage (NCBI taxonomy): Eukaryota > Metazoa > Chordata > Actinopteri > Carangiformes > Rachycentridae > Rachycentron > Rachycentron canadum. Next base: position 5,198,782 of record CM076658.1, read on the forward strand.
GACTGTGGGAGGAAGCTGGAGTACCTGGAGGGAACAGACTAATTTATGGGTATAATATTGTTTCAGCACAGAGTGTTGCATGTAATACCTTATGACTCTTAGAACAATCCGTCTATGTAATGAAAATAATGTTCAATGCACTTGTTAAATTATAAGATTTCAATGTGATACTTCTGACAAGTGATATAATTTGGGACCGTAGCAGAACAAGTAGGTGCTCAGCGAAGGTAACTGCAGGTATTTAGCTTGCACAGTAATGTTTAAATTAACAGCTAAGTGTTTAACACTGTGGGTTTACTGAGTGTTTCATAACACTTCTGGATGTGACTCATTCAGCCAGCGCTGTCTGTTACAGGATGTAAACCTTCATATGCAAAGATAAAAACAAATGTACCTTTGCTTACATTCTCTCTCTCAGTACTTCACGTCCTGCGTGCTGCTCAGCCTCCTGGCCTGCTCCGTCTTCCTGCAGGTCAGCAGCATCGGCAAACTTTTCCTCATGCTCTTCATTGAGCTGCTCTACCTTCTTATCATGGAGGTGCCCAAAGTCAGCCTCTTCGACAACCAGGACCTGCTGGTCATGGCCAATGCCATCAACACTGTGTGAGTCACCGTGTGTGTGTTGTTACGCCTGTAATGCTTAAATTATTGACAGGCTGCAGATGCTCTAACAGCTGACTTCTCTGTTCCTCCCTTCACAGCGAGCACATGAATGGAACAAGGTGAGTCCGATGGCAGCTCCTGTTTCCACAAAGACCCATAGCAGCATCACCTCCATCATCTGATTAAGCTAACAGCATCATTATCACTGTGCTGCCACAAATGTAACTATAATGACCCACTGGCAACAGATGCTAACGCTAATGAGCCAAGATGTAGAGGGCAGCTTGGTTTTGTGTGGTAGAGTCCTCCTTTACCTCCATGTAGTATCACAATTTAACACCTGCATTTTAGATGAGAACTATTCATTGAATTAGTTCACTACTTAGCATAAAACATGTAATAACTTAGTGTGTGTGTGTGTGTGTGCACCGACCTTCAGTTGTGTGGTGGACTCCAAGGTTCCTCTGAAGATCATGACCCCGGTGGTCATCACGGTCTTCGTTCTCGCCCTCTACCTTCACGCTCAGCAGGTGGAGTCCACGGCCAGGCTCGACTTCCTCTGGAAGCTGCAGGTCGGTGTCTGAGACATGGAAACATAAATGTACCGCAGAGACTCGTCCCCATCTCCAAAAAAAACAGCTCTCCTCATAAAATTTTAGGGTCAAGGTTAGAGGAAGGGTTTAGGTTGGGCGCGTAGTGGTTTTTGTTCAGGTTCGGGTGATGTCATTTGGGTAATTTAATTTGCTGTAGGCTGAGGAGGTGACTCAGAAAAGTTAAATCATGCTCATTCATGAAAGATAGCAGCTTTAACAACCGTCACTTCAGCACAGACATAGTGTGAAGAAACCGTGAAGAGCTCCTGGGACACGCTGGACACATAGATCAAAGGCAGAGAAGTGGATTATGCTCTTTCTGTGGACAGGTTGACACATTTTCCCTTTGCGACTCCTGAGTTTTCATTAAAATCCATTGAAAGAATCCAAACGGGCTCCTCCTGTTCCCCTCTGAGAACAGAAACTTCTTCGGAGCCACCTCTCAGGCCTACAGGGACTGAGTCTTGGGTATTCAGATGAGAAGGGGAGTAGTAATTCCATTATAAAATTCCTTGAGGGATTCTCGAGGGTCCTGAGGCAGGCTGTGCTGCCTGTGGTTGGTAATCCAGGCAAGGAGATAAACATGTTATTCTCAAACAAGACCAAGAGTCTTCAGACATGTAGCAGCTCTGGGGGGTTGTAATGCTCATGGCAAAGAAAAGACAGATAATACTTTAGGTAAAAGTAAAGGTCAATGGAAATAGCACTGTACTTGTCTACCCAGTCACTGGATCCCATTATTATATTTTCTGTCAACCTTAATTCTCTGTAGTTGTCGTCTACTTGCTCTGATTTGTCATTCAGTCCTCTTTTGCTCTTTGATCCCCGTCTTGAACTCTTCATTAGGCCACAGAGGAGAAGGAGGAGATGGAGGAGCTGCAGGCCTACAACCGCCGTCTGCTCCACAACATCCTGCCCAAAGACGTGGCTGCCCACTTCCTGCAGCGGGAGCGGCGCAACGATGAGCTCTACTATCAGTCGTGCGAGTGCGTCGCAGTCATGTTTGCCTCCATCAGCAACTTCTCCGAGTTCTACGTGGAGCTGGAGGCCAACAACGAGGGAGTGGAGTGTCTGCGGCTGCTCAACGAGATCATCGCCGACTTTGATGAGGTGAGACGCAGTGAAAGCAGCCAGAGGGAACTTGTGTGTGTGTGAGGGAGGATCTGCTGTGGGAGGGGAATAGTCTGATTTTAGTTGTAAAAAGAGAGACTTTTAGGGAGTTACACAATTCCCACTCACATTATACAAAGTCTGTAATGTTGTATGACAGCATACAGATACCTGACTCTTGATGCTTCACTGTGTTAACCAGTTAGTCTCCATCCTTTTTGTGCTATGATTAACATTGAATTCAGATGAATATCAAAAATATTAATAAGATTAAAGTTTCAGATCTAAAACTCTATTTAAATGTTGTTGCACATTGTTCTTTGCAACTAAAAATACAGAAGAAATAAAAACCTGGACCTGCAGCTCAGAGAATAAGGTTGTTTTATCATCTCTGTATTCGATCCAATGAACCTGAACTCAAACCCTGCTCAATATAGAAGTTTATAGATTAAACCTTCCCTCTCTCCCTTCGCCATTAGATCATTAGCGAGGATCAGTTCCGTCAACTGGAGAAGATCAAGACCATTGGCTCCACCTACATGGCGGCCTCTGGCCTCAACGACTCCACGTACGACAAAGCCGGGCGCTCACACATCCGCGCTCTGGCTGACTACGCCATGAGGATGATGGACCAGATGAAATACATCAACGAACACTCCTTTAACAACTTCAAAATGAAAATAGGTGAGATAAGGGTGTATTCTTCAGGGATTTTGTATGGATCCAAAGGGGGATTGTTATTAACTAGAACTCAGATGAAGGTGACTGGTGAAGAAAAAGACTTAGGAGTTAATCTATCTATTCTTTCTGAGATAAAACTGACTTTTCATTCCGTGATATCAGTATTTCTTTCAAATGTGCCACATTTCTGTTCAGCTAGTCGTAGTTAGTTAATAACTAAATACCCTGTGATGTCTTGCGTTCGTTCCTTTCCTTAGGTCTTAACATCGGCCCTGTGGTTGCCGGGGTTATCGGCGCCAGAAAGCCTCAGTACGACATCTGGGGGAACACGGTGAACGTGGCAAGTCGAATGGACAGCACAGGCGTACCGGAGAGGATCCAGGTGAGATGACGTGTGATGAAGCTACAAAGTCAAATTAAATCCCTTTCTTAAAATCAAGCAAATGATATAACTTTTAAGACAATATTGTAGATAGTTAGATGATATTTTACTTTTGATGTGTATATGATACATAGCTTTTTATACTTTTTAACCCTGAAACCGTAATAATTTTGAACAGTAATGCCAAGGCCACCTCTCCTTGATGACTAATAAACAAATCCAGTCAACAAATTAATACTAAAGAACACTGTGCCCCAAAATCTAATTTTGCAAGTTAAAATATTCATTTGTCTTGGCCTCCCTTGTCTGGAACCAGCCAAAACACATCACAAAGAAGTGGAGCAGTTTAACTGACAGAATATTCACTTAGGTTTAGGTAAAAAAAAAAAAAAAAAAAAAAAAACATGATGGAATAGAGTATATAGCATTTGCAGTGCTGAGGATGGCTGTGAGCTATAATAAGTCAAAAAAAAAAAAAAAAAACAAGATTTCATCCAGTGTGCACAAACTCTGCAAAGCTGCACTTCACACGTTGCTGCTGGCTGAATTTAGAATAAGTCTATTCAGGTTAATGAAAAATGTTAATTATACATGGCCATATTGGTTTGGCTCAATCAGATGTGAAATCATTAAAGCTTAGTAACTCAAAGCTACTTTGAAGACAGATGGAAACCTTTAATTTGATTTCATTCGTCTCCACTGCACCTCCTGGAAAACCATTAACGAAAGAGCAAATATGAACCACTGCTTCATAACGAACACCAAAAAGTGAGAAAGCAGCAGCACGATGACGCCATGGGCGCCTGAATGCAACTTTCCCAGTCCGTTTGTTTTTAGAGACGACAGAATCTGTTAGTGACGTTTTATCGCTATCGGAGAGACAAGATGAGAAAAAAACTGATTATTTAAGGTGTTGAATTTCTGCCTATATGTCTGACAGTTGAGCCATATTAAACATTATTATACAACATACACTGTTTTTTTTTTTTTTGTGTCACCTTTTTGACCAATCAGGGGCAAGATAAAGATAAAGATAAATAAATTTTTTAGATAAAAACATTTATTTCTATTTAAACCACTGTTTCCTGAATTGGAGTTTCTTAGGCTTTACATTTTTATTGAACTGACCAAATGATAAGTCAGATTTGAAGCTGATTTTGTGGTGGTAGAAATGAAATGACCTGGCTCACACTGAAAGTCAGTCATTGACATGCTGATGAAGCAGTGAAATAGAGTTTACCTTTCAAATAAATGTAGCCTGGCTTTAACCCAGATATCTTTTGATATGTAAATCACCACATCTGTGCTGACTGCGAGTGATTAAGTGCCAAACAAAGACAAAAAAAAATAAATACATAGAAAATTGGAAATATGAAGTAAAACACGCCTGTCTGCTCACCGCTCTTTCCTCCTGCTGCCCTCAGGTGACTGCAGACCTGTACCAGGTACTGAGCTCCTATAACTACACACTGGAGTACAGAGGCGTAGTCACAGTGAAGGGCAAAGGAGAGATGATGACCTATTTCCTCACCAGTGGGCCCCCCAACAGTTAACCTACGCTAAATGACAAACAAGACACGGGGTGTGTTAACTCCTGCCTCTGTCGTAAGGAGCCGCCTCACAGACCTCTGATAGTTTACGGTGGACTGACACCAGCTGAAGCGTCTCCTCTCACAGCGCAGAACCCTTCTTGAACCCACTGAGGCCGCCACGAGGACGGATGAGAAACATTCATCCCAGAGCTCAGCTTGCGGAGGAGACTGGGTGGGAGGGGCCTAGCTAGCCTGACTCTGACGTTGAGACCAAAGATGTCCAATCAGAGCGTTAAAAACAGATTTCGCCAGCTTTGTGCGATCCTACGGGAAAAATGTTCTCTGAGAAATTTTATTTGCTTCAATCTGCCAGATTTTTCGAGGGGTTCGGACAAAACCTGCAAAACCTGGGAAGACGCGTCACTTCCTCTTTTCCTCTGCCTTTCTCCTGCTGAAGTATATATGTACATGTAAAACACAGACAAGTTTTATGTGTATGTATATTATTTTATGTACTGTATGTAAAACACATTTTGTTCATGTTGTTGTGATACAGGTACAAATCTCTCAAGTGTGGACACTCAGCCAGCACCACAGCACTACCTGTCCTTGTATCGCTATCTGATCATGTCAGCAATCAACAGATTAATGGAGGAGTTGCACTATGTTGTGTCTTATCGGTGAAGAGTGAGTCTTGCAGGTGAGGAGGTCCCTCTGAGACAGTTTGGACTCTTTTCTTTTTTTTTATTTTGTAAGAGCAGATAGAAAACGCTCAGTGGTGTTTACAGAAAGCTTCCCGTCAGACGTATAAAATCACAAACAACAGTATCAACAGCATATAAACACACCTTAAACACTAAGAGGATGTCAATGAAGAGCTTTTTCTAATCTTCGACATTTTGTATTTTGACTTCAGAACACCAAACCCTATCAGATATTTTAAGATTCTATATTTTGTACATTAATATATTAGAGCTATCTATAAACACCAATGTGTATTCAGATGTACATACTCTTATCACTCTCATGTTGGGATTTTAGAAATCCTCACTAGTGTTGCCTGGTCTCAAAGTGGAGCCACAGCTAATGTACCATTAACTTCAGCAGATTGACGCACCTGAAGGGCCCTTTTTCCTTGCTCTTTTCACCGAATTGAGCATTTTTCGATCTGCAGGAAGTCAACCGTTTGGTGATTAGATGCTGTTTCTGATGATTTCCCTTCACTTGTGGGTTTAAAATCTCACGGTGAGAAGGAAGCCTCAAACCGAGCGAGTACGCACTTTGAATGACAAGACTAGAGGACGAGAATGCATCAGTCTCGGTGCTCAAAAGCCATTTTGCACTCCAGTGCATTCAGCCGTCCAACCCCCCCTTCCTGCACTGCTCCAAACCTCCCTCTTGCTTGCTCAATCAGATGGTACGACCCAATGAATGTCCAATGATCTCCGATGAGGCCTTTAATATGAACTCTATAATAATGACGGTGATGATACTCATCCTGTGGACAGGGAAAGACAAGCCCATATGGAAATGTGCCCTTTTATCTGCTGTTTTTTTTTGTTTTTTTTCTTATCAGAAAGGTTTTCTTCAGTATTACAACATTACTCAGCATGTCTTCCGACAAACTGTCTTTAACCTGGCCGTCTCATTAGATTTTAGTGATTTTCAGTGATGTTATTACCAATCACTACAGCTGGTTCTGTTTGTCTTGGCTGAGTCACAGAGCACAGTGATCAGTAAATGTCTGGGCAGAGTGTCAACTTTTTGTTATAGAGGAATAAAGCAAATTTGAGATGGGAGCTTAAAGGATAAGGCTAGCATTATTCAGTATTTTGTTTATTATCAACAAATCTCATTGGGGGGGGGGGGAAATCAACATTGTGTTATTTGACTTCCTTACTTTGTCTCTGCACACACTGCACCCACAGCCCCTGTTTGTTCCTTGTTAAGAGACAAGTCTGTCAGTCTACAAAAATTGATTTATTGGGACTATTTGTGTATTTAATTTGGTGCGCCACAGTATTGGGTATTTAACTCTGCCAGAACACTGAGATCAATGTAAAATGAAATGCAGTGTATGGAGTCTTTTTAAATTTTTTTTTTTTTAAATCATTAAAAGATTAATAGTTGGATTTTGATTGGCCAGTTCCAATTTGGTGGCACAAGTCTGGCCAATCAGAGCTGCTGCCACTCCTTGGGTGGGACTTCAACTGAATTTGAGGTGGTCCAGGTGTTGGAATATGATGGGCAGACACATCATTAAATTAAATTACAAAAGGTTCAATTTAAGAGCATTGGAAAAAACTATTGTTGTTATTGCTGTACTTGTTAAAACAGTCAAGTCATAGATGACTTTGGTCTTTTCATGAGATTTGTTGACAGTTTAAAAAAAAAAAAAAAAAAAAAAGTAGATTAGCGCCAGTCTTATCCTTTAAATATTGGTGGTTTTGCTTTTAATTTCCTGTTTGGAAAATAACAGGAGAAACTCTGTACTGAGCCTGCATACATCTACTCTGGTGGTTTCTGTTTTGTTACTGTACCGCTGCAACAACTATTACACACCACTAGTAAAAAGCTTAAGTGTCATCCCATTTGACTCATGGGGTCAGTGCCATTTCACACCCACGTGAGCCCCCTTTTCTACTGTATCATGCAGGAGCGTGCCATCAGAAAACACACGGAGTTAGAGAGAAGGCACAGATCTGAGATGAGGGGTGTAGCTGAAAGGTGTTTGAGTGGGTACACTGTTAGGCTTAAAGAGCAGGAGAAGTTCACCTTTTCATTTCTACAGATGAGGATCCTCATGACTCTGACAAGATGACAAGGTGAGGCAGCGTCTGTGACAAAAACAGCTTCAGAGACAAAACCGTGGGTTGTTTTTGTTGTCATGCCAAACACTATGCTCTTTTTTTTTCCATTTTTTTTTTTTTACAGTCAAATAAACTGCTGAGATGTTTCACAGGTACCACATGATTCTATGTTGATTCTTTGCTGCTAAATCTGCTGGTGTCGTCAGCCGACTAATTCACATGAATGCCTGCTTACTTTGTGTAAGCTGTTACCTCATCACACTTATATAGGACATAGGAGCTTGTCTTTTATCCATTGCAAGACTTGTTGCAAAAAAGTTGTATGGCCAAAAGTATATGTACATTTTATAATTCTAGCTAAGGGCCCTCAGTTCCAATTCAGAGCCATTTTAATGCTGTAGCATGGGATTAGATTTTAGACAAGTGCTTCCAAGAAAAATGTTTTCGAATGACATGCACAGAAGCCACTTCAGTAGAAAGCCAAGATGTCCACATACATCACAGCTGGGAAATAAACATTTAGTGAGTTTTGTTAAAACCTATGAGCATGACCTGGCTTGTTCTTGTTCGTTCATGCAGACAACCAACAGATGGCAGCAACACCACATCCCTTGGTTTATACACGAGGTCCTTTGTCTTCTTTTCATCAAGATAATTGTTTATACATGATGAAAGAGAAGAAGGCAAAATGCTAATCTGCTGATTAGCACCCTGAGTGTTACCTCATCAATTACTGCTTTAATATCTATATTTATATAAAAGTCAAATCACCTGCCATTTCATTGAATAATTAGGAATTAGGGTTAGGCTTGTTTAAGGAGAAGGGCCTTACTTAATATCTCTTGATATGCATTGAAGTAGCAATGTAGGACTGTAATTTAAATCTCCATTTAAATTCAGTACCTTCAGATAAAATTTAAGAATTTGAAGAATAGTCACTAATACAATAAAAAGCCACTGTGCTTCAGCCAGTGACATTAGGATTTTCTTGGCTTTTTTCTCACGGCGAAGCCTCAAAGCCTCACACTTAGTGACTTTGACCTTTCTGAGCAGCCAACCTGTGAGCACCTGTCTGTGCGAGCTTCGCCGCAGAAACATTATCACCTCTGACATTCACTTGAAGCATGTTGAGTTCAAATTATCCCTCGGGTACAGCAATCTGCAGTAGACACCTGTAGCACCCATTTGTCATTAAAATCCACACACTTCCTGCTCACGAAAAAATATATCCGTGTTCCATTAGTTACATCTGGAGGAAATGCTGTTTCTTATAATGAGGAACCCACAAATAACATCAATTACAATCATAATCACAATACCTCTTATGCCATTACTCAAATTAAAAAAAATAAATAAATAAAAAAAAATCGAAGCTGCCTGTTAAGTATTTCAGCTGCCTCTGAATCATGAGGCAATCTGTTGTATGTTGCTGCATAACACTGCTGCAGCTTGCAACAAAAACAATACATCAGCATTAGTTGAAGAATGGTTATCATTGTAATGGTAATATCGCAGATTTTTTAATGGTCAATGTTCCAGAGCTGAGCCCAGACACAATGAGACCCAATACAAGAGTAGATATGTTTCAAGTGTAATGAAGAGGACCAAAATCACATCATGATAAATCAATGTGCCTCCATGTGCAGCAGAAAGTTAAACCAGTTCTAGTCTCAGACGCTTTAAATGTACTGTTCCAACACGTTTTTCCAGATAATCATTTTCTGAATTTACACTGGATATGACTGTTCATATTATTCAGTAAACTAATCACAACTGGGGACACTGCAGTGTTAAACAAAATGAGTTAAAAATGTTAAAAATCTATACTACAACAAACAACAGCAATTCAATTCCATGTTTTAAACACTTGGAAATGATCACATTTATGTTCCATACTTGGATAAACCAGCATGAAATGCCTTGAATTTTACTTTTCACTATTTTACACAACACACCCACTCTACACATCTCCTGTAACTGCTGTGGGGAAGGAGCATGTGAACACAAACAATCTGAGCCAGTGAAGCACAGTTCAGATCCAATTGAGTCCAAGCCATATTGTGAGAAGAACTATTAGGTCATGTAGGTGTGGTACCGCTGCTGGAAAGCTGGGAACATTCAGAGAGCACAATGATGAATCATACAAGGCTGGAGTGTTGCAGCGGTCCCTCGACAGATCTGTAGTGCAGATGCCAGATGGATATTGAGTGTATTTGCGTGGCTATACTCCTTTTCATTTTCACTTTTAACTCCATCGAGTGAATGACAGATTATTAAAAAAGAAAAGATGTCATGACAACCTTGGCACAACTGTTGAGCTACTCATGAGCAATGAACAATAACGGCATGACTCAATTCTCTACCCCTCTCCATTTGTTGGGATATTGCAGGAAGCCAGGAAAACCTTCCCATAATTTCCCAGACAAATCTCACACTGCGTAATAACGATGAGTGTGGCATCCCTTGATTGTAATTACATTAAATGCGAATGCTGTAATATCCATTACACAGGCAGAGGGTGAGAGACTGAGTTTTTGTCTTCCAAAGTGGCAGACGCAGCCATGTCTCCGGGACTCGGTGGGAGGAAAAGCGCGCCAGAGGCTGCTCAGATGATATGGGCTGCCTCTGGCCTCGACAACAGAGCTAGTATCTTTACTGCTGCCAACACAGACTTGTTTATTAACATAGTCACTTGACACTTCCACATGCTTGGGGCTGTGTGGGCGAGGGAGTAGGGTATGAATGCTAACACGCTGTTTGTGTCTACTGGAGCAGGAATTACTTTGTGACAAGTAGATACAAGTCCGCATTAACATGAAAAAAATAAAGCAACTATAAACCAACAAATAAAACAAATAAAATCTGCATAAAATCTTCACTGATCACATGCCAATGAGCAAAATCAGTAAATAAATTAACAATCAAAAGTCAATCAAAACACCAATATCTGCAAAATAAGATATGATACTTGACTCCTGAATACAGAACACACCAAGACAGAAACGAGGCAGCATTGCATAGTTTTAAACCAAGACCTAAACCAGAGTCCTGCACCAGGTCAGGTATCCAAAGGTACATGTGCAAAAAGTGCAACAGGCGAAACAAAGAGGAAACTTGAATTGAGGAATAATTGGATGCAAGAAGAACATAGGTGATAGAAAGACAAAGGAAAGAAAAAAAAATTGATTAATGTCCAGTCAAGCTGTTTTTTGTTCATTTTTCCTATATTAATTTCATTAGTTATTCGGCCAATCAGCCAAGACCAACCAACCATACTTGGTGGAACAAGCTCGAGGAAATAATGGGGCTGGGATATTAAACATCAATGCTTGGGTGCAAACAGAAAAGTGTCTATAGCTTGTGAATCAAAGAAAAGCTGTTTTCGAATATCGGGTCAAATTCTCAAGGGCAATGCTCCGTGACACAACTCATGTGTTTTGCACATCAAATACTTCTTGATTTAAAAAACATTAAATAACAGTGATTTCAGATACACTTTTCGAAAAGTCAATAAAATTCTTCTTAGTTCTCAGGGCAGCTGCTTAAACTGTATTTGATAAGATTCGCTCAATATCTCCAAGGAAAAAACATTCTACATTCCTCAAAGTATAAGGAAGAATAATTTTGTAGACGCAACTTAAACTCAGGGATTCCTAATGTCAGCAGGAGCGTGTCAGACAGTGTCTATGGCCTCTGTATTTGGTTTTATGTGGGGTTGAGAGTCACATATGACATGATAATTAATTTTACAGGTTTACAGGAGAGTGCAGGTTTGCAAAACTAGACATCCTGTATGCAGGACTCTGACCTAAACTATGGCTGCAATCAAAGGAAGTCAAAGTAAATATCTTTATCAGACAATGGTGGGAAACAGATAACTTCCCAAATCAATCCAAATAGATCCATAGGCGATGTGGGCTGCAGCAAAGTTTCACACTGAGATCTGTCCATTGGTGCTAGGATTGAGTGAGATCAGGACCACTGTGGTGCTGCAACACTTTTTTTTCCTTCCTGAACTGATTGGTTTTTGTTTCCACTGGCCAATGGTGTCTCTGCTGCATTTCCAGAGCCGCTGAGACATCTGAAGGAAGGTCCATTTGTCCTTTGGCTTTTCAGTTTTTATCAGACATTATAGTCTGGTGCTTTGCCCAGCGGTTGCCTCAGTTTTATCTGCAGAGTCATGAAGGCCCCCACCGCCACATGGAAGAGGATCTGCCATATGTTCCTCAGTTCATACAGATACATGTTGGACAGACAGATGAGTGCAAATGCCAGGAAGGACTTACTGTTCCTCCAGACAGAGAAGTAGGCAAACAGGTAGCACTGAAAGGAGAAAGACAGAAGAACTTGAATGCTGCGCACATTGAGTAACTGACATTGACCAGGGACCACTGTCACTGACAATTTTGTCATTATTTAAGTCCTAATTTTGTTTACCCACTAATCAACCGGTTTGCAGTAAATCTGTGGCTTCTGATACTAAATTCAGAAAAATTTAATTTAGCTTCATAAAAGGAGCTGATGAAATTGTTTTAGAGAAGGTAAGTGGGTGAAAGGCACAGAGCTTTTGCTAATGTTGGTTTAGCTGACAAGCTGCAGAGTTGTAAAGTACAGGTCCATTAGTCAGCCAGTCAGCCGGTGATGGGCTGCTCTTACCGCAGACTATCACTTACCTGATAAAGACAGGCTGCTGTGCCGAGGAAGAAGGCAATCACATAATTAAAGTCTTCATCATCATTCTGCAGACAGAAGAAAAGGCATAGGGAAAAAGATTTATTTGTCCAGACAAGGCATCATGAAACCAATATATCAATGAGTGAGGAAATGCAGAGCTTCCCATATTTCATTTTTCCCATGTTGCCTTCTTTGTTTTAAAGGAACATAATGTGGCATAAAAAGTTTCTAGGAACACAATGGACGTCATATGGCAGACTGATGCTGTTATGCACCAAAGTTGAATGAATTCCATAAACTATTGTGTCAGGTTTATGGGAATATGGGCCTTATTTATTGGATGTATGATTTACGTGATGAAAATGGCAGTTTGGGAAACTAGAATATTCAAAAAATAGTCTATGTCTAATTATCTGAGAGAGTATTTGGTGGAAAAACTGATAGTGAGTGTGGAAACAATGTCAACAATAATTCCCCATTGCACAAGACAGAAAAACATTGAGTACAGGACAATGGACAGTTGTGTTGTGATTTTCTCTGCTTGTTTCTTTTTTTTTAAAGATATGTTTCCACGTCCCGAGAGCTCACCTGTAGTATGCTCTCTATGGCGTGGACTCCTCGCAGCAGGTTCAGGCCTCCACAGAGGACACTGAGCACACAGGACACAATGCCTGGGAGAGTCACTGGCTCTAACATCTGTGTGGGGGCTGGAGCAGACAAAAAAATTATAGACATAATCTGCCCTAAAAAATAATTACAAAAGCAAAAGGAAAAAAAAATCTGCTTTCAAAAGTATAACAAGCCATGTTTTATGAAATGCATTTATTAAAAAACAAACAAACAAACAAACAAAAAAAACACCATATGATGAAATGTTAGGCCAAACTTACACTGTTTTTAAATCTTCTGACAGCCACAAAATTCTGGCACAGAAAAGGGAGCGATCCATAACTATTATCAGATTAGCATACTTCATCCCTCACGAAAAGATGATTTATGTTCCCAGAAAATAGGGGCTGGCAAGGCAACCAACAGAGAGAGAAGAAAGCGTGGAGAGCTGTCCTGAAGAGGATGTCAGGGGAAACACAACAGCTCTAAGTGGCCTGAGGTGGGTCAGCTGAGGTGCGACGGTGCGTACAAGAGGGTTGTTTTCTGGAGCAACAGAGGGCTCTGGGGTCTGAGCCACAGAGCAACAAAGGAACTGTTTGACTGATCCAGGAGATATCGGACCACCAGACATCCACTACATTTCAGGCTGTCTGTTTTAACCTACAGACTTAAAACTGAAAAACATCCGAAGTTTATGAAAGAGGCTGATATTCAGAGACTTTGTGTTGCAATGCGTCCAAAAGTTTGCTGCTGCAAGAATACAACATTCACTGCAGTTTAAAGTAAACAATGTCCTCTCACAGCGAGGGTAACTCAGAAAATGAAGAACTGTAATTGAAAGTGAAGGGAAAAAATGAGAAAAATGAGAATGAAGAAAACACCAAATTAGCTCCTAATTATTGTTGAAAAGTAATAATCAAAACAATAAATGTTAAAACTAGAGTTTGTGCTGCATATATTATTTCTGAAATAAATTTTCATGCTTTTTATTGATTTTTAAAAAGGCTTTCACAAGCTTTTAATCTAAAAAATTACACAAATAAATTAAAAAAATTATTTTTTGTCCCAAGTGAAAATGATAAGCCCTTCATATAATTCAGAAAGGGTGACTTCTATCATCGCATAATATGATCTATAAACAAATTAGATAAATACTAATACAGATACTATTTTAACTGAAACAGTTAAGTGCAAAAACAGAGCTCAGAAGAAGATGAATTACTAATGATAAAAATACACAGATGGGAAGCTGTTTTTGTGCTGTACTGTACCTTTAAACAATATAACCACGAGCAAGCGGCCGCAGGTTTGATGTGAACTGGTCTATAACCGAGCAGCTCAAAAGCGATGTGAACAATGACAGGTGCAACAGTGCATCCAGTATCATCTCTTTACTGCTGTAGAGAGGAAACTCACCACCCACCTTTCTGTGTTACAATGACCAGTGGTACCAGTATTAACAGTGCTAAAATAATGGGATGAGATAACACCTTATTGATTCTCCATAAGGGAAATTAAGTAGGTAGTCTATTACAACAACAAACTCTTTCATACTCGAATTAGGCTGGTATGGGGCGTGTATGCAGTATGTATGAGTACAGCAGCTCATGTCCTACCTATGCCCTTGTACTTGGAGGGCGTGTGTACAGAGAATCCATTGATAGCCCTCAGGTCCTCAGGGGATAGCTGGTAGGGCGGTCGCAGCTTGATCTCTGTCTGCATGTCAGCCAGGTTGATCTTGGTGGACAGGGAACGGGGGCTGTTGTAGCGCTGTTTGGTCTTCTGGATGAAGGTGTCTGGTGGGTCGCAGCACAACAACAAGGCTAATGACGCACAAAGCTAAACAAGGGAGATGACAGATCACTTGTGTGTGAGAGCAAGATATCCTGTCAAAGTTAAACCAAGGTCTCAGTCCTTGATTCTGGTTTTCAAATGTTTTAGGTCATTACCCATTGAATAGAGTGTTAGATTGAACAAATCAAGCAATTTGAACATACAGCCTCTGAGTTCTCGTGATGGACATTTTCTAGACTAAAAGAGTGGGAATGAGCATGCAGCCTTAGTCAGGATACACTAATGTTTGGGTGGGATGTTTGCAGGAGCTAAATTTGTGATGCAGCCACTTTCCCTGTATTTTGTTTTTTAAATTTAATAAAAAAACATCTACTTTGCGTTGTATTTCATACATTTCCCTGAATAGCTTGTGTTGAGCTTTGAAGAATGAGGGCTGTTCCATTATAAGATCTTCCAGTTTACAGCAACCAACAGTGGTCACATATCTAATTAAAACATGCTCTAAACTAAAAATTAAAGAAGAAATATATAGGTCTAATTCTGCAATTGATAAACAAGTTGTCCTTCCAACTTGGACGTCTACCATGTCATAGGTCAAATAGAGATTGCGCTCACCAAATTCAATGAAGGAGTATGGCCGCACGACGCTGCTGATCCGTTTGGGGTCATAGGTGACGATAAACTCCTTCTGCAGCTCGTCCAGGAAGCAGAAGGCCAGCACGTTGGGGTAGTTTGCGGTGCACACCATCAGGTAACCAACACCCAGCGAGCTTGTGAAACTGAAAAACACACACATGCACAAAAATTATGACTTCTGCACTTCTTTTCTTCTCAGAAAGCCTGAGAATCTGTAATTAGGACATCAAGCTAAATACAGTGCAGATTACAGGAAAACACAATGGTACTTCTGATTCTGCTGGCAGCTGCTCTAAACAGTGCAAACACTATTTCAGCACATTTGAGCCTAAAATTCACACATTCACAGCTAATTAAACACAGAACCACAATCACATTCATATGCACCTCAGCAGACACTATCTTTGGGCCCTGCAGTGTTAATTGATACACTGAGCACAAATTAAATTCCCCAGATACGACTTTCTACATTATCTGAATAGCTCAGAACACAATTGAGCGTAAAGCTGGTTATCACATCTAAATGGATGTGAAACATAAATGTCAACAAATAGAACAGACTAACGTAATGATTATCATGTGGCAAGATGAAATAAGTATATAAAATGAAAACAAAAGTAGAGAAGATATCTGAAAAATGAGGGTAAACCTGATACCACCATGTCACTGTGCAGCCGCAGTGCTTTAGAAATCAAGAAGAATGGATATAGAAATGATTTATACACACAATAATCAGAGGGAGGCAGCTGGGCGTCTTACACTCATAAGGTTGATGATGGTGACCATTGAGGCCTCACATTTCAGTTGTAAAAAACACAAACTCATCCACAGTTAGTACACACCATGAAGTCAGTTGTGTCAATAGTGATGTGAGTGTACTATGAATATTACGCCCACAGTAAGTAAGTCAAGTTCATTTATAAAGCGCCTTTTAAGACCAGACATCACAAAGCGCTTCACAAAGACAGAAGAAAAAGAAGATTCAAAGGGTCCAAAGGGAATGAATTTTAAAATTTAGGAGACACAACTTCAAAAGGACCAGTCTCCTTTGGTTTTAAACCTGGAGGGAGGAACAGCTCACCCTGATCAGAAGCCCTCAGACACCTAACAGTGATACAGGGCAACAGCAGCTCACTGATGCAGGCAAGTGTCTGACCATGCAGCGCTCTAAAACTGACCACAAGAACCTTGGATTGATACAAAATTTGAAAAGCTGGACAAAAGAAAAAGAAAAACAAATTAGAAATAAATTCAAAATAAATGTAATGATCAACTAACACATTTAAGTGTCTGACAAAAGTCAATGCTCAGCTTTAACAAGTGCATAACCACCTCTGACATCCTTATAGTAGGCACATCTGTTTCCCTTTATCTTGAGTCCCGAGCCAGGTTGCACAGACAGATCAGAAAATACATCAAACTCACGCAACGCTTGGGTATGTAATAATATTATGGAATGTGAAGTAATCTATGTTAACATCACTGCAAAGTCCCTAAATCCCTCAACCCTGGCAGACTGCAGTATGTTTCAAATCCCTGTGCAGGTAAGATATACCAGATTTGGAACAATAAAGCAAGTGAAAGGGTTTTTTCAGAGATGTTTAAACAAAGTCAGCTTTTAAGGCTACAGTTTACCGACGGTAAATTATTTTCATACATACAAGGAAATCTGCTGCTTTTTTGTATCCGAACATTTGGGCATGGCTCAGCAAATTATAGTGTTGATTTTTAAAATGAAGTGTAGTAAATACAACCTCTGCTGCAAACTGACAATAAAAATGAGTTTGTCGTCAAATTTAAACACAGTTTTGTTTTGTTTCATGAACTTGGAAAAGAGAAAAAAAATAATTGTGGCATGTGCAAAGCTTTGTAGACGCTAAGTCAGTACTTGGTAACTCTTCCTACCACAGATTGTTGGTATTAGAAACATTGCACAGATAGAAAGAACGGATTCCACTAAATATGAGCAAAGTCTGAATCTGAAAAGGCAGGCTTCTACAACAGGGCACTGACCCAGAGCAAACCTCAAAAATCCACCATGAACTACTTCAAGAGAATTTTTGGAACGGCTCTCACAGTCCTCTGACTTGATCATTGAAAATCTGTGGGTAGATCTTTAACATGCTGTGTGTGCAATACTGCCTAAAGATACCATAGAAAATTCTTAGGACCTGAACTGCAAGGACGAGTGGGTGAAAATCCCAAATAAAGAACAGAGAGACCTATAGCTGGTTACAACAAGTGTTTCCAACCTGTAATACATTGCATTCAGAAAGTATTCACCTTCTGTTATATATACAGTCAATACATCATTATGAGAAAGTGAAAACTGATTTTTAGAGATTTATGCAAATGTATTAAAAAAAGAAAAAAACTGAACTATCACATTGATATAAATATTCAGCTCCTTTACTCATTAGGTAGTTGAAGCACCTTTGGTAGCAATTACAGCCTTGGGTCTTCTTGAGTTTGCACACCAGGATTTGGGGATTTTCTGCCAGTCGCCTTTGCAGATTCTCCCAAACTCTGTCAGGTTGGATGTGGACCCGTCAGTGGACAGACATTACCCACGACCCTTCTCCACCACTTGCTCAGTTTGGCCAGGTGACCAGCTCCAGGTAGAGTCCTGGTTGGTCCAAACTGTTCCAAAGCAGAAATGTTTCTGTAGCCCTCACCGGATTTGTGCCTCCTTAAAATCCTGTTCCTGAGCTCTGCAAGAAGCTCCTTCCAACTCATGGCTTGGTTTTTTCTCCAATGTGTATTGTCAGTTGTGAAACCTTATACAGACAGATTTGTGACTTTCCAGTTGAATTTACTACAGGTGAACTTCAATCAAGGTGTGATTAAGCGAAAGTGTCACAGAAAGGGTCTGCGTACTTGTCAATGTGATATTTTAGTTCTTCCTTTTTAATAAATTTGCATAAATTTCTAAAATACTGTTTATGCTTTGTCACATCTGTTGAAGATTCCTGGGAAAAAATAAATGAAAGGTTACTGAATACTGACAAAGGTGTCCAAAGTTTTGCACGGGTCATTATTTTTTCTCTAATTTTTAAGTTCAAGAAATTAAAAATAACAATGCATTAGCATTTCAATGACGGTTTTAATAACTGTTTTCTGCAGGGGATGTATTAACTTGTTTTCACACAAAATAGGAAATTACCATTTTGTAAATAACTATTACAGACTTAACAGCTTCTAAAGGGCCTAGGGTATTAAAGAAGACATTAACCTGTGACTTTAAACACTGCATGCCTCATTCTGGTTTTCACTGCTTCTGACCTACTCTTCTTCAGATGCCTCCGGCTCTCGTTCAGTAAAGAAACTCTTATCAAAAAAATCTCAGGGTGTTGAAAGATATAGCTGGCTCACTGACGGCCGATTTTAAATTTCTTTTAAGGTCACGTCCTCTGTCTTAATAAGACTAATAGCATCGTAACAAACAGTGCTTCAGAGAAGGCTTTTCCCCGAGCACTGGTGCAGCTTTCAGAAATGGTCTGACACTCAAATGAAAACCGAACTGTCAAATCACTCAAAATGCATTTTTCCATCAAAACTGGATTAGGTCAAAATGAGGAGGAAACTGTCAGCAGTAGACCGTTTAATCACTCAAGGGCCACTCTGGTGAAGTGAACCAATTTAAAACTCTGTTTTAGTCAGTCAAATACATACAAATATTCCATAAGTGTAGCTGGATATTCAGCTGGATGTTTTTTTTTTTGTTTTTTTTTTTTTTAAATCAGGTAAACACTGACTGTTATCCACATTTTATAGTTTGTGTTTAATTAGTTGATCAACTCAATCTAAAATGTCCAAATAGCATGACTTAAGATGAACATCTAGTAAGACCTACTTGACATTGTATGGTCCAGTCTTAAGTGTGCAGCGGTCAGGGAACTGGCCGAGTTTCTTGGAGAGACCTTTGAGGTGCCTCTTTGTTTCCTGAAGCTCTTTATCCTGCTCATAGTCAGTGGATGCAGAGAGAGGCAGGCCATCCCCGACCCGAACCACAGAGGCAAACAGCACCATTGACATCTTACAGCTCTTGCAATCTCATTGAAGGCCTGCAAAAAGATGTTACACAGGAAAGAAAGTTTGTTGAGAGACAGATCAAATCCCAGACTGTATCGATAATATAAATATCTAATATTGTTCAATAAGGCTTTAAGTTCAGTCCTTTTTAGGCTAGAGACCATCTTGCAATGGGAACAGCCACAATGTGTATTTGACATTATAACCCACGAGTACCCGAGTAGTTGTCTTGCTAATTTAACTTAACTTTAAAGGTTTGAGAGGTCCCAACATGAAAACCACAAATGTGTATATATGATGGTTTAGGGTTTTTGCCTTTGCTTTCAACTTGTAAATCTATGTATATGTGTGTGTCATCATGGCAAAATGTGGTCTTGGAGACACCTACTGTAGCACAGAAGCAGTTTTTAGTACACATCAGTGCTCAGTACTTAAAGGTTGGATCAGTAAGTTATGGATAGATTTCACACTTAGTGTGATCCCATCGAAAGACTGTCTGTAGTTTTTGTTTTGTTTTATTTCACAAGCGGTGACACTGATATTGCTTATATCATATAGCTTGTCATGAGCTTTCAATGACTTTCCATTTCCATGAATAACGTCATTGCAGTTTCAGTGCATGTCAATGCTTTCAGGTGAGACCTGTTACGCAATTGAAAATATAACAGCAATTAACTACTAAAACTCAGCAGAGCAAAGCAGAAAACTTCATCACACAGTGTATCAAAGGTGGGAGAGTATGAGGAAGAGTTGGTCAATGCAAGTCCAGTGTTTATTATTCTGCAGCTTGTTAGTTGGTGAATTCAGCCACTTACATTTAATGATACCTCGCTACGTGAAGCAAGTACAAATACTCGGAGTCTAAATTATGTTTCTGCCATCGCTGAAGACGGGTTAAGGTCGTGAACTGAACCCGTGAGCCGCTGTGTGATCGGCCGCAGTAGAACCATGGACAGCTCCACTGCCTGAATGAAGGGGCGTTGAGAGGAAGCACTTGAAGGCATCACCCTGCCACCTACTGCCCTCGTGGCAAAACGCAAAAACCTCCCAACTTCAAAGCAAACTCTCAACTTTGACATTAGTATCTTTTTTTTTTTTTTTTAACTGACTCAAAGGACAACAACAAGACGTTACGACAGCGTTTGCCAGAGTCGTGGGTCAGTGGCTAAGCAACGAGGAGTAGAGCTAGCTTTATTTACATGCAACGTTAGCTACGAGTTTCGTCATTTTTCTCAGCGTTTTCCATTTAGCAGCCACTTGATGTTATAGGCAAACCAGCTTACTAGTTCCATTAGTGCTCATTAGCTCCCCAAACACCGTTAGCAGCTAACTAAAGTAGCTTGTCCGTCAACATTTCCTGCATGCTAACGTTAGCATGCTAAGGAGCTAACTGCTAGCTGTTTTGCCCAACACCCACAACTCGGGGCAACGTTATAAGCAAACCTGATCGAATCACACACGTCTGACGACCTGAGATAAATATTTTGGTGGGTATTTAATACCTGGTAAACGAGTGTAGCATCGCGAGGACAGCCGTGATGTGCTGCTCTTAGGTGTGCAGAGAGCAGAGGCAGCTAGCGAACCGCAGGCAGCAGCAGCACCGGCGACGCTCTTTCACGTTTACGTGGCTGTTTCGCTGTGCATTGTGGGTAGACAAAAAAGTCACCTAATAGCAAGGGGGGGGGGGGAATTAACAAACAACAAAAAATGGATGAATCTGTCGTGATAATACATATTTTAATTCTGTCATGGAAAATTAAAAAAAATATATTAATAAAAAATAAAACCTTTTTTTTTTTTTTTTTTTGGAAACTGAAGAAATATTGACGAACACTTCTCCTGTCAATGAGTCCACCCCCATTTATTTACCTTTATACTCACTAATCTAACCTGTGCACCGACACTGTCTCGTTAATCTAGAAGTGCTGTTTTTGTTGCTAACATTGAAGTAATCCACTTAATTCTTTTACTTTGGCGAGGGGCCAGAGTAAAAATCAATTGTTTACCAAATCTTGTGAGAGGCAATAATAGACATGAACAAGAGTAAACTACAAATCACAATTCAAGGTCCATTTCGCCGGTTCCTCTGCAGCTTCCAATACATCTCACACTGTGAATGTTTTATTTTTGTATTTTTGTATTACATGGTCAGCACACCCCCACACCCCTGGGCCACCACTATACCCTGTAGCACTTATTTAAACAATTTCTACAACATTTTTCAGTGAAAGTGGAAAGAGTTAGTGAGAAACATTACTTGATCCAACAAAAAAATACTAAATAAACTTTTTTTTTTTTTTTTACCAACATGACTGGTCGTAAATAGTGTGCTACAGTATCCACTCATTTCTCCTTATTAGAGATTGTTAGTATTCATGAGCTTATTAACTTTTATGTTTCATAATTTACATTTTCACCACATTTTTTATTCTTATCTCTACTTGCCCCAGTTGCTACTCTCCCAGTGAAAAAGCAAGTAACAAATTATCTGTACTCCAAAGCATCTGATGCTGAGTTTTTCCTTTTTTTTTTTTTTTTAAACACTAAAAATTAAATCGAATGAAAAATGTACAATGTGTATCCAAAGGCTGCCAAGGTTTAATGCTCCACTCAGACCTGAAATAGCCCATTCACTGACTTCAGCATTTTCTTCTATTTTCACACATATCCTGTTAGAATATGGACAAAAACACAGCTGTGGATAGAGGAAATGAAAACAATACAGAGGCAGTTAGTGGCCTCATCCCTCACACACCTTCCCTTTGCAGTCTCCCCAGAGCCGAGGCAATGTGTCAGCCTGGAGGGACCTCCTGAGAAACCTCATGGCTTGTGTGAGAGAGGGAGAAAGAGAGACACACAGTGAAAGTGGATGATGGATGTCTGCTGCTGCTGACAAGTTGATGAATAGCCACAGGTCTCGCTGAGTGTTTTAGTGCAGAATGTCAGGTGTGAGGAAGGCAGTGTCGTCTGTCACAGTGACACAGTCTAAACAGATGTGCAAACACATCAGCATTCAAATGAATCAGCGACAATTGCCTCTTTCCCAGGATGTCATCATTACACATTTCTACTTTGAGCTCAGCAATTCTTGAGAACTATGACATATCTAAAAATAAACCCGCAGAACATTGTCTTGGTTCACCTGCAGGATTTTGACATGTTTTCCAGGAAATTCATGTATTTTTTGCTGTCTTAGGCATGAACCATTATGATTCATTCATTCAGAGAGATTGGACAACGTTCAACCACTGTTGGTGGAAAATAGTAGCAGTTCATCCTGAGGATGGCGTTTAATGCCTGTTAGATGTCCAGTAAAATCATCTGCAATCCTCTGGAGACCATGAAAATCCACACCAAATGACATCCCGGTATGTATCTGTTCACATATCTTGACATCTTCATCTAGACCAAAATGTAGGACAAACTAACACAAAATGGACAGACACTGACATTCATTGCACATTGATCTTTGATTTGTTTAAAACCAAACACGATTGTCAATCCAAAATTATCAATAGGGGCTTAATTAGTAGCTCTGGAGAGCACCACTCAGGCTGTGAAAACAGTTGAATGATGCTTTCTGTGGCTATAGAGGCGCTTTCTACTATGAAAAAACATTATCTGACATTAACATTATGTGGACAATAACAGTCCACATACTACAAGGCACTTGTTGTCTGGTGATGTTTTTCATAAATCGTATGTCCAATAAAGGGAAATCTCAATGCTCCAGCTTACAATGATATTTTACAAAATAAACAACACTCCCAAAGGAAGCCCCACACGCTTTTCCCAGTCTGGTGTAGAAGAAATTCACGGGCTGACACAGTGCCCTGACTCTGCCCCATCCCACATCTTCAGGATGAACTAAAACAGTTTGTTATAACAGCACAGCGTGGCCCGTGGTTTGGGACAGACATGTTGAAAAGTCAAATATGATTACATGTAATTTTTAATGCTAGACTACATATTTTTTGTCAGTTTTTAACAGATTGCATCACAAATCTGGGGCTTGGAGTTTGACTGCCAGATTTACCAGATGCAGTAGAGGAAACCCCGTCAAACTACACTATGGGAAGTGTAGTATAACGCTTTTAAGGCTTGATCCATGATGATGACTGAACACCAGGTTATCTCGGCCTCTGCTGCAACAGCACTGATCAGTCTTTTCGAAATATATCTCCTGCAAGTGCTCCAGCTTAATAGAAGTAATAAATCTTCGCAGTCCTCTTTTAGCTATTGAACTTGTGTTAATATGTTGTACTGCAGGTATGTAGTTGGAGTACCGTAACAGTTCCATGTTCCATCTTTTTTTATTAGGTCAATTTATGTTGTGTGTCAAAGATAGACAAGCTCATTTCTTACACAAAATGAAGAAAAAGAAAAAAAAAAGGTCTATTCTAGCCATTAATATATTTTGTTGGTAATGATCTGAGAGTGGTGACACAAAATGACAAACGTGACCTAATACAGCATCTTCAGCATGAGTGAAGCTGTGGTCTTGAACACAACTGTTCATTAATAATTGACACTAAATGTTTTGCTCTACAACTAACGTTTTAAGTTACGTTGCATACAGGGTATAGCTGCTGCCAAATACGATTAAAGCCACAGAGAATGTGTAAGGTCATTTCCACCAAAAGCACCCACAACCTCAGACAACAGCCAGCTGTCACTATTTAAAATGGTACCTGTATTTATGTCACTCTAGCTTTCATTAAATTGCAGAATCACCTGCTGTTAAACGTGGAGGCTACTCATTCAGTCTATCTTATCTATCTAAGATTTGACATTTTCATGGTGCAGACCTGATGAATTTCCTAAATTTTAATTGACCAGCTTCTATCATCAATATCACAAAAGGGGTGCTTCTTCTCAGTATTGACTGAAAGCACCATTGAATTTCACACAGGGTGCACATATGGATCACTCTGCAAAGAATGCAAATCATTCTGATTACTGCCTCATGAGAAACGAGGTAAAGAAAATCCTCACCCTCTCTCTATCTCTCTAGACATTCAGAGGTCCATTTACTACATTGTTCTGGTGTTTGGGCCAATTTTCCAGAGTGTCTGTATATTGATTAGCAAAATAAAAATGATAATAATAATGGGATTGGACTCAAGTACAGAAAATTAACTACAGGTAGTTGCTTTTTAATGACGGCTTTGAAAAAAGAAGGGGTCACGCAAGGGCTTATATATAAAAAAAAAACATAATGAAAAAGCGAGGGAGAGGACAGAGAGACGGATGAAGGCTGAGTGACATCACAGAGATAAAATCCTGAAGAGCCCCAAACACAATTATCCATAAAGGGAAAATAGCTTCTGTTAAGGATACTTGAATCTGGGAAGACCTTGACTTTGTATTAACAACCCTTCATTTCTTAGGCTCATTTTCCACAGGTTAAAAGTGCTTGTCCCTCCCCTCCAACAAAACCCAAGAAGAAGCAATGAGTCAAAGCTCCCAGGCATGAAAAATGCTTCGCCCCTTTGAAAATCCTCTAAAGTGAAATTGGGATTGAGAGGTTATTTCTGCCTGTGCTCACAGGCATTAATCAGCCTGCTGTGGCTCAACACTGCATGCATCTCAACAACAGCACTTTATCTAAGCAGACCTACGTGACCCTGCAATCTCTGAACACAAGAAACTTCAGTCTCAAAGTCACTGCTCAGCCGAGCCTTCAGGTGGACGCTGTGAGGACCTGACTCCACACTGGTTTCTCAGGACCTTGATCCCCAACAGTGTTTCTTTTTTTTTTTTTTTTTTTGGACAGTATTTGGCAGGCCTGTCCTCGTTGAAACAGAAGTTCAGGCGGCGGGGCTGTGACAGCTGCTTTCACCGACGTCACTATGAGTGGGGGTCACTTTTAGGCCCTGTGCCATTTTCCAGCCATTTCTCATAATCAAGCCATCAGTGTCAGATCTGCTGAGTGCTGCTCATGGTCCATTTGTTTCCTTTCTGAGATGCAGAAGTGAGAAAAACGTCAAAACAAACAAGTAGAAAAACTGCTTTCACCAGGACTGCCCATCAGCCGAGCCACCGACAAGGTCAACTTCTATTTATTTCATTGTGCCAACAAAGTAGCCTGGTGCTGCTGTAAACATGCTCTCACACTCAGTGGTGTCTCAGTGAACAAACGATAATCTGTGTCTCAGTGACTGCTTTAGTTTTCTGAGCCTCTTTATTCAGAATGGTTCGATATGGACAGGGCAGTCAATAACCTTTATTTGAAGTTATAACCATTTTTTATTTTTAGGGTTGATTAATTAATACAATAATCAAGTACTATTCTATGTTATTAGTAATATGGATGCTAATTAATTAACAAGACTAAAACTGTAGTCATCTGTCACGTAGCATGCTCATGTCAGTGTCAGGTCAATAGCTAAGGTTTAGCATGTATACCATCTTAGTTTTGTTTGTTAGCATATTAGCATTTCATTAGCATTACAAAATGCAGTTGAGGCTGAGGAGAATGTTTGTAGTTTTACAGGTTATTTGGTCATGAAATAAATTATGGATCAATTTAAAAAAAATTGACCTGAAGCTGGCACAAAAGGTGAGAAGTCAAGGATGACCAAGGTTTTACAATTTATCAGGTGGGGAACATGAACGTGTGTGTGCCAAATTTCATGGTCTGTCCATTTGGAGCTACACACTACAAACATGGCACACAATGACAAACACAAACAAAACAGAGATGTTCACAACGTATAATAACACGTGAAAAAGGTTCTGGAAATGTTTGACTTTATTTATTTTTATCTCGCAAGGTCCTTACTGAATGGGCAAAACTGTACATATGGCTGGGCACAGAAAAATCAACAAAGGCAACAATGACTTCTTGGCATTTAGTGTGACAAATCCCCACAAAACATGGATACCTTTGGGATAAGACAGAGGTGGACTATCTATTGTTCAACAAACGCGAGATGTCACTGTGGAGGTTCCTAAAGACAACAAACAGAAAAAGTAATGAAAGGTAATTATTTCCCCTTGAGGAGAATGAACACCTAATTACGTCGATATGTCATCACTTAACTGTATAAAGGACTTTAAAATTCTCTTGCATACCATGAGTCACACTAAACATTGAACACAAACAAGTGTTTGGTGCCAGCCAGAACATTTGAGACAGTCATTTGGAATTCATTAAGAATCACAATGTTGTGTCTGACAAGAAATGGTTCAGTAACATCTATTGACAATACGTCTTATTCAATACATGATATTCTGATTTAGCACAGAAAAAGGACAATTCTTCTTGGGATACAAACAATATTTAATTTTGGTGACCTAGGGGCTTAAAATTATTCAGCTGGAATGCAAAATTACAAACA
Source organism: Rachycentron canadum (assembly GCA_038496675.1). NCBI lineage: Eukaryota > Metazoa > Chordata > Actinopteri > Carangiformes > Rachycentridae > Rachycentron > Rachycentron canadum. The sequence goes on from CM076658.1 coordinate 5,225,581, forward strand.
AACTAGTTCCCTTTAATTGTGTTTCGCTATCCCTGAGAACCGTATTCATGATGAAAGAAACCAAAGTCTTGAATAACAAGTTCAGCTACAGATAAGCCTTTAAATATTTATGTCGGCCAAAGCGCGGGAGCTGAAAACACAGAGAATTAAAAAAGAAGAAAGAAATCGCCACAGAGGTAATAATGATGGCTCTGAATCGATGATGCTATGCTGGGAGAAGTGGGAAGAGAGCCTGGAGACTCTGCTTATTTAATGCTTAATTATGTCTTGGATGTGTGAAGTCATCTCTTTGAATATGATGGAAGGCATGGGAGAAGTGTCCAAGCTAACTGAGGCCAAGGCATGGCAGGCAGATGGCGACCGGGGCAAAACTGGCCTGAGTACTGTCACTTTGCTCTTGGCTCCTTGGTGTTGTTCTTTTTGGCTGAAAGTGGTGGAAACGTGTGGCCATAAAACAGACTGTAAACTTAAAGAAAAACCCTGAATGCCCCAAGTGTAAACTAGAGGTCTGAATTACTCCAACATCTCCCTGAACAATGTATTAATGCAATTGCTTTAGTGAATGGAGGGAAGATTTATGTTTCGCACATTTTATGATCAACATGCAGTATACATCAGCCTCTCCCATACTTATGTAAATGAACCCAACCCTTGTTAAAACAATGATGAAATCCCATTGTGAATGAACAACACAGGAGGTACAAGAGATGAAATATGACAATAGCTGTAAATTATGGATGATGTTGGAAATGTATATGTATAAAAATGAAAATATCAAGAGCAATGTGCAGTAATATTTGGCATTTCATGTACTTGTTTTTTTTTTTCCTTCTTTTTTTGACGTGCTCTGCTCCATGACTTACTTGAGGGTATTTGCAAGGGCACCAGGCCTGTGATTTCCCTCCACTTATCATTTCATACTTCTGAAATTCCAGCCATTTTTCTCCTTTTTTTTTTCTCTATATCTGTAAGGCCACAGATTTGAGCAAACAAAAAAATCATCAATCATCAAAGTCATTTCTAAAAGTAAAACTACTCATGAAAGCTTGGAACCATACAGAATATTGACCCTTTGGCCACGATTTCACCTACCTCACCATTGCTACAGTACTTGATTACCTACAGTAGCATTTCTTACAGCATATTGTTAAATGCAGCTAGTTCCCAACTGATCTGCGATGATAACAAAGCAATATTCTGGATGGTCGTGGACTCGAGGCGTGAAGATTCTGCACCAAAATATTGAAGCAGGTGTATGTCAATGATCAGCATGAGTCTCTTCAGGAGGCAGAGTAGAGCAGGGTTGATGGGACTTGATTAGGACCCCTGTAAAGCGACGGACAGCGTAGCCTCCATCTTTAACTATTGACGCCCACCACCTCTCACCACTATAGGTGTCAGTCACTCACACACACCCTCACAGGGATAAGCAGGGGTCAGTATTGCATAGATACTGTATAGGGTGTAGCTTTTCACATATGCAGTCACAGTGTTTGGGCAAAAAAAGAAAAAGAAAAAAAAGAAATCACTTTTTCTCTGTGTATTTTCTGCCCATCAGAATATCCATGAAAAAAAAAGATAAGTCTCAAGTGGTCGGTCTGACTGTAGGTACTCTGTTGGTATTATTACAAACATGATCACCACGGTATAAAAAAATAGCCATTCGCTGAGGTCATCAAATCTCCCATGTCAGTGCGGATAGGGCCCTTGTCAGGGTCAAGGGTCACAGTGCAATGACAAATCTGTGCAATGCAACGGCCCCTTCCTGCACACCACCCTCAAAGCTCCTCCTTCTTTATGACAACCTTCTCCTGGTCACGTCCTCTTAAGCTGCGCATGAAACCTGTGAAGCCTGCCTCCTGTGGAGAGAGGGACAGTTAGTGAGTCACTAAAGTGCAGGTTTTAGGGATTATTTATCAGTCTTGACATTTTTCTGATCTATATAAATCAGAATCCCATTATCAAACATTATCTCAATGTTTGGCCAGACGTGGTTTCTGCTGTCAATTGTCCAATGACCGCTTAAAGATGGGTTGAGCTGTGTGCACGACACTGGGTCCTAAAAATCTTATATTTTGCCATAAATAGTTCAGTTAACATAATATTTCTGTCCATTTGTAGTGATCTGCGAGCAGCAAACTCACTCACCATTTGACAGAGCAATACATTATCGATTATTTCTGAATGAAATTACAGCAACTGAAGTAAAGAGAGAGGTTTTCTGTGTTTAAGCCAACAGTTACAGAGAATGTTAATGTGTGGACTAGATGTTGATTGTGTAGTCTCAGAGACAGTAAGGGAAAAAGCAGGTGAGATATATGGCCCAACTTACCCCACGGTCTCCATTGTATCGTTCCACAAACTTGCCGTAGTTGTAGTGGTTAAATGTGGGGTATCCCTCCACCCCTTCCTGTTTACAAAGCTCGTGGTTCTGTCCTTTTGTACAGTCGACAGCGGCGTACACGATCTGAAGAACAACAGACGGCAGTGAACAAGGAATAACGCAACAGGGAGTGAGAGATATATTATTAACCTAATGTCATGTAAACAAAACTGCAATTTCAAGTCATCAAATCTCAAACTCAACGACTTCATTAACAAGAGATGTCTTCAGCATGTCAACAGCCAGAATGCATTGTTAAAACTCTACAGAAAGCTTTTTTAAATTCTGTTTAAAAAGTTACCCAAAGTAACTTTTGTGTGTAAAAATAGTTGTTTTTCAAAAATCTAATAAAAACAATTCTAACCATGATAAAGTTTAATGTAGCTACTCATCTGTCCTGCCTGTGGATATAAAAGCTGGCAGGATTTGCAACATCTTTTGCCTCTTAAACCCCTTTGAAAGCAGGTTTATTTATGATTTGGCTCCCATTCTATCATTATATGTCCCTGTTTTATCGTTCTATAAAAACGATTTTAATTCACGCCCAGCATTTTTATTGCTTGTGTTCAATTAGTTATTATTTCTGTGTCTCTTAAGCACTCACTATATTTTTGAGGGCAAATAAACTTATTATAAATGTAGATCAATACTATAAAAAAGTACACAAAGGGTATTACAAGAGAATGTAATAGAAAACTCAATATTTATCCACTTAAAATGGGTATTTACAGCAAGAGCTGCCAGCAATGAGCAGTTTGAACACACTCTTCACATCCAAATTTAGACCACTACCTTTCTCTTCCAGGTTACAAAAAAATGACTGATGCATTGCTCTGCAGCTAAACTGTTTGGAGTGGGAGGCGGAGAAAGAAAAAAGATCCCACAACAGTCACTCCTACATAAAAAAAACAAGGGAGATTTATGTTGCGAAGCTGTTGCATCGATTAGTGACAAACCACCCAATGAGGCGTAAATGCCGCCTCACTGATACATGGCTCATTCAGTGTGTCCTTTTGGACAGCTGAAATGTCACCCTCTCTCAGGGTGCTGAACGCCGTACATTGAACTTGTCAACATCAAATAATCACTCGCTGTCCATCTGTCTGCTTGAGCTGAATGCGGAAATGACAGATCTGCCGCAGAAAGAAAACTTATTAGAGACACTGTCACTGCGTTTCCTACCGTGAAACGACTCTCAAAAGTTCTTGTCCTAATTACAAAATACAAGAGCCTCTTGATTTTTTTCCTTATGCAAATACAAATACTCAAACGTTGAGAATCTGCATAAGTGCCAACATACTGTTAGATGAGTACACTGTTGTTGAGTGGTGGCTTCATGTGCATCAGAGGCAATGGCATCTGAATGCAAAGGGAGGTGGTGGGAAAAAAAACACTTGTGTCTACTACACACCAGTGGGCAAGACAGAGCCTATAAGAGATAATCTTCTTCTACGGTCTGTTAATCAAGTGTCTTAAACCCTATGTGCTCCCACAAGAGGATTTCACAGACTTGCTTCAAGCTGTGTTTATTCAGCAGGACTGAGGAGTTTCACCTTTGAAAAAGCAAAATAAGAGTCAACAGAAACTGACAACACTGCTTAGAATCATCCTATTCTTTCTTCATGAAAAGACACTGTAAAGAATGAGAAAGTCTTTTAATATCTGACCACCTCTGAGTTACGACAGTTTCAGAGTGCTTTAAGCAGCAACAAGGGACATAATGTAACTATAGACTCCTTCCGACTGCTCGTCCCAGTGCAATCAATCAGAGCTGCTGTGAATTGACAGAACAAAATGAAGTCGTAGAGATGCTGTTCTTCAAAGTCTGCAGCCAATTCCATTATTGATCCATCTTCAAGTGACAGAGGACCACACATCACGTCACTGATCCAACAGCAACATTTCTGAGGAGAAGCATATTAGCACTTGACTTGGCCTCAGTCCACCAGCGTCAGGCTGAGGAGCAGAGCGGTAATCAAACTACACCGATAACAGTCACAACATGCGCTGTCCTATACTTTACAGCTGTCCCCAAGCTGCTCTGCAATACTGGTACTACAGTAAATCAAGAAAAATTTGAAGTGATCAGTGTCAGTTATCGTAAAGAATGGCAATGTCACTTTGAAAAAACGAGGCACTATGGTACACTCCCCTTTTAATGACAGTAGCAGTACTTGTCCTGTCTCATTTGAGCTGTCTGTGCCTCTCCTGCACTCCTTCATGTCTTAAGTGTTAGAGTTACACCCTTACACCCTTAAACTGCACAGTAAATATATTACATGTGCAGCATAGGGGGAAAATATCTAAAAATCACTTATGGTAAACATTTAACACCAACTTAGAGTAACACACTCCAGTAACAAAAAAAGAAAAGGCCGTTCAAGTTGTCTAATAAAGTCAGGGGCAAGCACACTTGTCTGTTGCTAGCTATAGCTAGTAATCCGTCAAACATCCGAGTTATCCACAATACACTTTGCATACATCTCAAATAAACAAAAAAACATGCTGGTGTCCATGCTCTAAAGTGGAGGACTCTTTTGAAGGTTTGTGTGTGTGGACACACACAAACCTTCCCCAAAAATGACAGAAATGATAAACACAGAGAGAGAGTAGCCTATCGTGGCCACAAGAGGGCAGTAAATTACAAATGACTGTAAACGCTATATTATATCCTTCATGGGAACAATGCTGTTCTGAGATGTCTAGTTGCAGAACCAGATTACCACAAGTAATGTATTCATGACGTCGCACACAGACCCAATCGTTGGAAAAGACGTGCAACAATATATTTCTACTTTTTTTAAAATCAGAACTTGACTAATTCTGACCAACAACATTTAGAAAGTCTAGATAAGGTTTAATTTTTCATTTTATGCCATTAAAGCCAACAGGAAATTAGCCAGCTCAGCCAGCGGATTCTTGGACATGCATGCCCTCACCCAGCTGGACGCAAAAAAGACTTGAGTGTCCATGCTCTAAAGTGGAGGACTCTTTTTGGCTCATGAGCCAAGGGAGCAACTTTCAAAGGAGCAAACAGATCACCAACTTTCACCGTACTGTATCCAATTGACATTAACACATCCATGGCCCTCGTGCAGGTGCACAGAATAAAAAAAAAAAACAGAGACTCAGTTCTGGCTTCATGGCACTACCAGAGATCTACAGTCTTGTTTTCTCAGTAAGCCTCCAGTTAATAGGATATTTAAGTGTGCATTGTGTAGCTGCATGATGTAGAGAATACAATGGATAACGGGTAGAAACTTCATATCACTACAGTTTCGGTGGCAACACGCAGCGTTTGGGAACAAGCAGCACTAGCCGATGTGCACCTATTGATTGGAAATTGGGGAAAAGACAAACAGCTCAGAACAAACCCTGAGCACAGCTCCCCTGCTGTCATACAGCACAGAATGTGGAGTTTTAATTGTTTGTGTCTTCAAAGCCAAAGCTAAGCTCGTGTTTGTCTTTGGTAAATGAGGCAAGAGCAGCTAATAGACTGTGATCAACACTGGTCTGGTACAATACACTGTGGCTGGGCTTTATAAATAGAGAGGACTGCCAAGTAAACACACGCAGAGCTCTCTTGTTCAAACACAACTTCACACCTCCACTGGCCACTTGAGGACAATAGGGAAGAAGAGAACTTAAGCTTCTGTACTTATATAACTTTCGTAGATATGAGGGTCCCCTGGTTCAGAAGCTTGTGGAGGTTTTACCATAAGGACACTGAGCAATGCCAAAGAGCCTTGAGCTGTTGTATCCCCCAGATACAGGATCCGACTGTTATAAATGTCCTAGGATTTCTCTTAAAACAAAGTCATTTCTTATGTAGTTTGGGTTTTTAATATCCTATATTTGATTGCGTGCCATGGTGGTCATTTTGGGAACCATTGCTCCACATCAAAGTCTATTGTTTGACTGACTGGTGTCAAACCACGAGGCCAGGCCACCATTGTAAATCAGAATCTGTTGTTAACAACTTTGGTGCGAGATGAAGGAATTAACAAAGGAATATAAAAGTTCCTAAAAGTTGATGGCAATACTCAGACTTGCAACAAACATTTTTGTAGCTCATCTGCTGAGATTTAATTCTATCGAGAAATGTTACAAAGGATTGCCTCAGAAAAATGGATGACTAAGATGTTGTAGACATGTCACTTTTTCAAACAATCTGACAGTGATTTTGAAAAATTCCAAACTAATGAGACAATAACATTGCTGGAGCACCACTGAAACAGCACACTTACCATTAAGCATCTCAATGAGTCAACAATTTGATGCTTTTTGTTTTTTTTTTAAGGTGTCACTTTGAGATGATAAATTATAGCTTACAGTATCACCAGACACACGCCCACATTTTTTATTTTACTGTGTGTGTGTGTGTGGAAAGTGAGTCACACAGTAAGAAAGGCTTGGAAATCTTGAGCCCTGCAGTCATAGGGTATTAACAGGCGAGAGCAGGAGTGGGAGGGCGTTGGGACACAAGTTCTGAGGGAAAAGGAATGAGAAAGTTGTTTTGACCCAAAGAACATCAAGTGACCCCAGTGGCCTGAAGACTTGATGAGAGCTTGTTGGCTTTAGATATGTGGTCAAATTCCAAACTGTCACATAGAGACAATTACCAGGAACAAGGTGGAACAAGCTCCAAGTTTTAAGCTGTGAGATTTCAGGATGCAAAGATCTTATAGGACATTTTCAGTATGAAAAATGTGAGTGCAATCACTAAGCAGGCCATGCTAATTTCAGATCATCTGTTATGTAACTCTGACACTTATTGAGATGTAAGAAACACCCAAAAATCCTGACTGCAGAGAACAAAAATTACAGAATCAACATATAGTGTCATGACATTTGAACATTTAAATCCAATTCAGATTTGACGGCAATACATACAAAACCAAAAGTGTATATTGTCCATACTGTAAATAATAAGAATATGCATTGCCTTTAAGTCTGACATCAATTTCCCCTCAGTGAGTCCAGTACAGATACTGTGCAAAAGGCACATTAACTTTTCTGCATAAAATTGTTCAACAATGACTAAACCTGACTTATTCATTTTGTTGAGTTGTGTCATAAAATATTTGCAGCAATTTTAAAACTGACAGAAATGCAGAATTGTAATCACGGTAACGGTCTGTTTCATTTGATCACCAGTCAGCGGCGTCAAACCCCTTCTGTACATCTCATTGTTGTGGTTATCTGTGGAAAGCAGTCAAAATTGACTTTTTAAGCCACATTCTCGTCAAACACTTTTTAGATCTTGGTTTTAACTATATATTTTATATATTTCAACTATATACTTTGACCAAACAAAATGCTGAATTATTATAAGTTATCAGAGAAAGAAGCTGAGTTACCAGCTTGGTTCGCAGCCACTCAGTCCTTTCTTACTGTTTAGATTGAGTGGTAAAAAGCGTCATACTATCTGGAGAGAGGTAAAATCCACACTGATCTTTTAACAGTGGGTCGTGACAGGAAACAATCATTGTTACTTTGGGAGTCAGTTTGAGTTTAAGGGATCCTTGCCACGCCACTGATGCTCAGTGTAAGTGATGTGAAGAGGCAACACTAACCTTGCGGTCTTCTTTGAAGAGCTCCGCCGCTGTGGTGAAGTGGGGGACTGCGTTTTTACAGTGTGGACACCCTGAGAGAGGACAACACACAGATGGGGCGTTATTACAGCTCATCATGACACATTTACACCTCAACATCCAGCCTCACATCCTAAACAACACCGCAGCAGGGGAGTAATGTCAGACAAACACAATGCTACTAAAATGCGCACAATCGGAGGTACTACAAAATTACTTGAATACATCATTTACTCAATCTCAAACATGTTCATAAAGCATGTGGCCCTGTCACAAACCTGCAGCTATTTAGAGGTTTACGCCACATTAGAAATGGTTCACTTGTATGTTATGAGAGACTGTAAATCTCTTTATTGCTGCCATAAACACATCCTCCCTGTAGCTCTCTCTGCTCCAACAGCCATTCATTTACAGTATGTCGATACTTACACAAATACACCTCTAGGCACCACAACTACAGATCTTGTCTACAGACAACCCGTTGTTTGGTAACTATTAATCTGTGTGGATAGATTTTCAGATTCCAGCTACATCTCGCTAAGGAAGGAAATATGTGTTTTTGCATGGCACTTGCAATCAAGCAGTGTGATTGCTGTTATGACATCTTTTTCCCTTTGATTTTCTGTTTGTCGTGCTCTTTTGTTGCTAATGTCAAGTACCCAGTTTTTCTGTTCGTGGCAATCAAACTGTTGTTACCACCGTTGGAAACAGAATTTGTCTGGTAGAAAGGTGAAAAATGTAACAAAAAAAAACAAAAAACAAAAAAACCCAACATGTCTTGTGGTGACAAATAGATTTTCAAAAAGGAAAAAAAATCTGAGCTTTTATGTGGAGGACAGGGGTGAAATGACTTGTCAGTCAGTCCATGACAAATAGTAACAAATGAACAACATTTTTAAGAAGGTATTTACATTATTGCTTTATTCTTTTAAGGAAGACTGTTTTTCTCACAGGCCATCTGTGACAGTTTTCCCATAAGTTTATCAATGCTTTGAATCATTGTGGACTGTAGGATGCCACAACTTTCCTTTAATACACAGCCAAGAATATTTGGATTTGAACATTACACCCATATGTGACCGTCCAACATGTCATTCTAACTCCAAGAGTATGAATCTGCTCCTGTAGCGGCCTCCGCTCTTCAGATTTCACGCTTTGGATTTGCTCACATTAAGCCACAAAAGCATTAGTGAGGTCAAGCACAGATGTTGAGTGATAATGCCTTGCTTGCAGTTGGTGTCCTGGTTCATCACAAAAGGGAGTTTGTGGGAATAGAGGTCTTACTTCCACACCAAACTGAGGAAAGCTTTTTTTAAGGACCTCGCTTTGTGCATCTGGGCACTGCTATGTTGAAACAGCAAAGGGCCAAATTTAAAATGCTGCCATAAAGTTGGAAGGACACTCTTGTCTAACGTGTGTATGTATGTGTATGCTTCACTAATAAGATTTCACTGAATTGGCCATATACTGCATTTGCTTTATCTTAGAAGCCACTAGGTAAGAGATCTTGAATAGGATAACAGCTTATTAATGATAGAGCTCATCTTGTAAATAAAAGTATTATCAAATCTAAAAAAATTAAACATATTCAGTTACCTATTGTTGACACCAGCCCTGTTATAACCAAATCTCAGGATCTGCTCCCATGAGTCATTAACATTAATCCCACTGTAAATGGATTTCACAGGCCGAGTGCAATGACCGATGGTGGCCACAGTTGTATTGAAGTATTTTACTGTTGTGTGTACATGCCCACAAGCGTGCACATACACACACACATACCTCTACCTTCAACCCAATTATACGTCAGCTCTGCAACCGTCCATTTATCTTCCTTTCCAAAGCTACCTCTCTAAGCCTGCACTCAGCGCAGAAAGCCATTTCCTGCTGAAGTACCCTTTTAGCTGCAATATTCAACGGCCTTTAAACCTTAAAGGTTCTGTCACAATTCTGAAAACAGATACATCACATAAAAAAAGAACATGCATATGGCACTTTTTGGTCCCCTCACATGGAAACAACAGACTGATCAGACACATCATTGTAACTGCCAACCAGTGGAGAGCAGATAACTGAATAAGGAGCAGGTGGCTCCACTCTAACTACTGTAGAGGAATATTTCAGCTTTCACATCTCACATCCCTCCTGTCATCCACGCCGTTTAAATGCAGATACAAATGTAGGTCTGCAGTTGATAATGAGAGCTGCCACCTTCATTTCTCCCCTCTGTCAACACAGACACATGTGTTTCTCATGATTACTGACAGAGGCAGACAGTGAGGTAGAAACAACAGCACACTACCATGTAGAAGTAGTGTAGCAGCCCAAACTACACAAATGAGCAAAGGAATATAAACACACATTGACAACGAATGCAAACAATACAAAAAGTTTGTTTTGTTTGAAACCTAGCATCACTTATACCGACTTCTAAAACTGAGTGACTTTCATTATGCTATGTGCAGCCAGTTGGTGAACAGATAAATTCAGTTTCATATGTTACGCTACTAAGTCTAAGTCAGTTGTTGTTTGCTGTGACCTTTAAAAGGGACTGTCCCTAAGTTTTCTCTGTTGCTGAATGTGGTTTCTCATCGGTAGCAGCTGGTGGTGATTGTTGTTTGACAAGTGCTTCAGCCATTGTTGTCTTTGTAATGATACACTGAGCAGCTACATCTTCAGGGCAGATTGGAGGCTACAGTGAGTCGATATCGGAAAGTGATGGAGCCAGCTGGTTAGCATGCTAACTTCAGTAAATGAAAAGACATGAGAGAGACAACTCTTGTGTTGCTTTCCACCTTTGGAGAGAGATCTTAGTGAGTAAATAAATTAAGACTGATGTTGAACTGGAGACGTTTCTCCTAGACTGATATTTAAATATTATAATTCCTTTTCATTTGTTTGGATATGCCTTGTGTCCAACTGGTGAATAGCTAATCCACCACCTTGTCCGTCTACTGTTTGGTGCTGGGTTCCTATTGAAAGAAAATAGCTGCCTGCTGCTACTGGAAACTGTACCATACAGTAAATAGACTGTGAAAACTATTAAAACAGGTTATAAAGCCTGAAAGAACTGCAGAGTTGCTAAAAACTCACCACTATTAAAAACTGTAAGATGAGCTTTAAAAGCCATTAACACTGAAAAGGCTGAGATATAAACTGTCAACTGTTGCAGCGACATTAGGCAAAAATAGAGGTCAGACAGTGACTTCTCATACAGCAACATGAAGGTAATTTTGTTAATCTAATTAAAAAATGAACTACTTTTTCCAGGAGATTTTTTTCAGGGCTTCACCATGAAGTTGCATTATAGTATTTCATGTTTTCCCTGAAATACCAGGTGAAAGAGTGATTTCTTCTGCTTTTTTTAACTTGCTCAAATCTATTCTCAGAACTATGAATCATTCCTCAGTCTCCCCATGGCTTAGGTGGAGTTTATATACTGTGTGATGAGGAGCTTGGCAGGCAGCTCAGAGTTACGTATGCACACTGGTTAAAACCCAGGATATGATCACATTAAGCCCAACTGCGCAGGGCTGTGATCACACTTGGTTGCAAAAACTTCACACACACTTAGTATTTTGATCAAAACAGCCAAACATATGAAATTCAGCAGTTTGTGAAAAACTGTGCTACAGATGATCACGTCAATAGCGATTCCAGATGTTTGTCAAAGGTTATTTAATGGGACTGAAGAGAGATGGTATGAATTAAGGTCTTACAGGGAGCGTAGAACATGACCAGAGCATGTTTTTTCTTCTTCAATGCCTCTCGGAAATCCTCTGATCCAAGATGGCTGACACTGGAGGGCTTGTCTTCCCAAGACTGCTCTGGTGGAGGAGGTGCCTGGGGACTGCAGACATGAAATAGTGCTAACTACAGTTTATTATATAAAGGCAAACAATAAGGAATGAAAAACGCTGCTTTACATTGACTGTAGCTGGTAAAAGTAGTGTAAAGATACATATAAGACATATAGAGCATGCTTGTTTCCAAAAATGAAAAATGGTCATGTGAATTCTCATGATATAATACTACTCAATGAGTCAAACTTTATGTCAGCCATACAAAATAATGTCTGTTGACCTCTGGTCCCAGACTTTGCCTTTATGGAGCCTGTAATTGCCACAGCTGGACTGATGTCATTGCAAATCCATTACTTCTCACAGTGAAGTGAAAGTCAAAGATGAATCTATTACACTGGGAGGATGTTACGCAAATGTTGCAGCTAAAAAAGAACAGAAAGTGCAGCTACGACATTTAAGATCAGGACTAAATTACAACAATGCACATGAGTTTGAGTCTGTATCACCAACTTTGAGTGCCAACTTTGCATAGGCAGCGTTTGTTGGAGAGAAGTAAAGAAGTGACTGAGCTGCCTGTGAAGTGTGTGACTCACTTGTGCATGAACTCGATGATCTTGTCTTTGCTTCGGAGATGTGGCAGCGTATACCTCTCCTCACCTTTCTCGAAATACTTAACAGTAGGGAAGCCAGAGATCTTGAAGCGATCCCCCACAGCCTTGTGCACTGTGGCATCCACTGCTGCCAACACACCCGGACTCTAGGATGTTATAACAACAGCAAATATTAAGTCTCATGGTACTTAATAATAACTATAGAAAGATCTGTGAATTAGATCAATAAAAGGTCCCTTACACTGACCCATTACAAGACACCAATTAACACCACCTACTTTAAAAACAGCCCAAATTCAACCTTTGCAAATGAGCACACAGAGCTTTTTGTGTATTTAAAAATGTTTCATCAAAGTGTTCAAAAACACTAGAAGAGAAGCAAGGCAGAGAAATAAATGATATTCTGGGCCTTAAGGGCTTAGGTTGAGAGAGGCTCCAGTCAATCCATATTAGATAATGGCCAGGCTTCTTCCATTGACCTCCAATGCTGGGCAGAGAGCCACAAGAAGAAGGTCCAAACGTCGGGCCGGGGGGACTCTCATGGATGAGATAATTGCTACAGTCACCAGGCTGGAGTTTTATAGGCCCTGCCCCTGGCTGGGGAGTGTTAGATTGCCAAAGAGGACATAATGGCGGAGAGGAGAGGTGAGGAACACGCCCGACTAATCAGAAACATATCGAGAACAGGCCGTTGGACAGACTGACCAGCGTGTCAGTTGCCTTGGCCAACAGCCTTCAGGCCAAGGGAGGGATTATTATGATCCGTTAATGAGGCGCTGCTACACCAAGTAGTCCTGCATGCTCATCAGAGTGTGAGATATGTAAAAACAAAACACTCACACCTGTAGACATGCATGCTGTTCTCACAAAAACAAAAGCAAAGGTTACAAAACTTACATCCGTGCCCTTGTTGAGTATTTCAGCAGCCTCATCATACTCTGGCTTCATCTTCTTGCAGTGGCCACACCCTAAAAGATTACAATCACACATCAGGGCCTGAACTGACGCATTTCTAAGGCTGATATCAATGTTGCTATTTGAGAGGGGAAAAAAAAGACTGATAAGTTAAACTAATTTTCTAGCCCTTATTAAGAAGAGTTTACTTATAATCTCTTAAAATTTCATTATTTTAGAAACACATATTTTAAACTGTAAACTTAATTGATTATACATAAATACTAGAGATAAAAATAAACCAAAAATATGTAAAAAAATCTACCCAGCAGTATATATGAATACCAATATCAGCCTAGTATCAGATTAATGAGACCAAATGAGACAATTTTGTCAGGATATATAAACAGAAAGAAATAACTGGATATTCCTGATGAAAATATTTCCATAAAAGCAACACTGAGAGCTATCTGGGACTCTTGCAATCTTTGCACAACATTACATCCACAGAGCTGTCGCGCTGAATCTGTGCGTCAACATCTGTAAATCTCTGGTGTCTTGCTGTTTCCTGCTCGCTTGGCTGAGGGTTTGCTGCTGCCACGCTGAGGGTGAAAGTGTAAACGAGATGACAAGAGTCTCTCATGTTTACAGGCAGAGTTTATTCATATCTGATTGCTCACTACATGTTTTACTCTCAGGCATGCGTGTGTGCGTGTTTGCATCTGAGTAAGCATGTTAGAGAATTGAGTAAGACTAAGAGCTGGTTTTGAGTAAGTGATGAGTAGTAGTGAAAGAAAGAGCAAGAGGACAAAGAGGGGGAGGTGTAAGTGAAGCCGAGCCTTATGGTTGAATGTTTTGTTATATTGTACTGTTCATGGTAACACAAACATAATTTTTAATGTCTCACAGCGAGTGGTCGAAGTGCTGTCAGACCAATAAAAAAAAGTCAGATTTACAAGAAATATGTAAATAGTATTTGCAAATGTGGCAACGCACATAAAATGTGTTCTACCACCTCGAGCAGAAGCAGCGGGTGAGTACAAAGAGAACAGGAAATCAAATCAAAGTGCAACAGCTGATGTGAGGTCGAAACAGCCAAAGAGACAATCAATGTTGGCACAAACCTGCATAACCAAATCATTTGGAACTTGTTCTCTGCAACAGAGAAATTCATGAAGTGGTTGTGTTTTTGTTTGATTACAGATGTGGTGGCTGATCCAAACAGTTACAAAGGAAGCATTCAAAAATGCAGAATACTGTGTTAACACAGCAGCTACATGACCTTGTGTGTGCTACTATATCTTCACCACAGACACCAGCCTCAACATTACTGCAATCACTGATTAAGCATTGATAATGATTAAGTTTGTATAATATTGTTGTTAATACTATTATTGCAGAATCTTTTTTTTTTTTGGTAATATTGTTATTTTATCATACTTTTCTTGTATCATATCATATATCATAATATAACATTGTTTGGCAGTAAACTGTGTACCATTGTGATCAACAACACCAGTCTCTTTATATGTATAAAACAAAAACTTCTATAACTTTTCTTTCAAAGAGTCGGAGTCTAATTCCACTGACAGTCACTTGATGATAATATGATTTATCTCCTAGCTCTAGATGCGGTTACGTCTTTTTCAAAGGGAATCAATTCCATTTCGCTTCCAAACTTCACCATGAGCCAAACTCTGCTCTTTGATTAAGAGAGAGGGACAGCATTACTGGTGTTTTTGCTCTGTATAAATCTGAATTATATGGAAGTGGTGTTGTCTGCATTAGTGTGTGTGCAGCAAATCGGTTTGAGCTCCAAGCATCGTGAATAAACTCTGAGTTTGGTGTGAAGGTGTGTTTAATATTGCATGAGCGAACTGGCAAATATTTTATTTTTGGATCTAAAATGACTTTCAAACACATAAAACAATATTCGTCGAGTACAAGATGTTTTGTCTTAAAATGTAATGAATATGCTATTTGATCAGAGATGAGCAGTGTGTGTGTCTGTATGTGTGAGTGTTCACAGTGCTGTTGTGCACAGATGCATGAAACAAACTTGGTACATTTCCAAACCTGGTAAATTGCCCTTGTCATAACAGTTAAAGAATTCCTTTCTTCAATATATAATGCAGTGCTGGTGCAGGCTATAAATCAAGTGTGATATGACTCTCAGAATAAAAAAAAAAAAAGAAAAAAGAAGTTGCTTCTCTTTCATCTAAATCAATGTAGTGTGTGATCATGCAGATTGTGCTGAAGCTGAGCAGAGAAACAGTGACTAAAAGGACTTTGTCTGACCCTTCAAAGTGATGAGTAAGAAAGAAAACCAAATGTCTGTGCTGTGCTCTGCATCAGCTCCACACATAATCATAGACTCTGTGCGCGCTGGTGTGTGTGAGGGGTGGAGTGGGGTTCAGAAATACACAGAAATGTTGCTGATTCAGACTGAGGAGATCAGAATGAACAAACAGGCCACACGCCACTGTAGCTGTAATAAACACTGATGCATGCTAAAAGTTAAAAGCCTAGTGACTTCCCTCTGCTTTGCAGCAAATGATTAGGGTTAGGGTATTGTAAGGTCATCTCCTCTTGGTTCACTGCAGCAGTAAGTTGAGACTGTGGAGAAGTTACAATCAGAGCCAGTAACTTCCTGATGCACCGACTGCAGCCCAAACACAAACATTTAGGGATCAAATGTGGCCATTTACAGCCATATCTGCTGGAACAGCATTCTGAATTCATTATGCTGCTGTGTTTTCGTCCAACAACACTGGCAGAGAGGAGCTTTTGTTTTGGTCTGGGACATAAACAGGACATAAACACTCTGGGAAACAGCGTCCTGTCCTGTTACTGCTTTTTCTGTCGAATGGAGCTGCACGCAAACAATCCCCAACGAGCGCTGTTCAGAGGACGGTGAGAATGGCCGCGCTGAGAGGTGGACAGAAATACAAGCTGATGGTGGTGGTTGGGAGACTATTAATCTCCCTATGACAGCAGGGCCATTAAGGAACTGCACTGAAGCTGCAAGGCTGGGCATCAATGTGTGTGTGTGTGTGTGTGTGTGTGTGTGTGTGTGTGTGTGTGTGTGTGTGAGAGAGTGAGTGAGTGAGTGAGTGAGTGAGTGAGTGAGTGAGTGAGTGAGTGAGTGAGTGAGTGAGTGAGTGAGTGAGTGAGAGAGACACATGCAGTGTAACTGTGCGCAATAAACGTTTGTGACATTGTATGAAATCTGTGTTTGACATGTGTCACAGCTGTACAGATATTTATATTTGTGTACGTGTGTGTTGTGTGTGCGTGAGCTGACAAGATTTGATGCGGCTTGTTTCAGCTGACTGCCCTTGATTTGAGTGTGTGGGTGACTGGCCGCTGTCCGCAGGGCGAGTCAACTGCAGGACGAGTGTGTGTGTGAAGCTGTGACACTGTGTAGGAGCAGGAAGGACTCATCTGCTCCCTGCACTGTTCAAACTCAAACATTTCTCTGTGCTTTCAGGATCAGGATGGAGAAAAAAAAACAAACTTTTTATCCTGAGTTATTCAGTCATGTTTTCTGCCCTAGATAACTAATAACTACACCAACTAACAACACTAAAATCCTCTCTGCAAATTTGCTCAACAAAGAGAGGTGACTGCTAAAGCTTCAAAAAAATGGCAATATAAAAGTGAGAATGTGAGAACTAGCAATTCTAAAGAGGGATAGCTAGTTTAATATGATGCCCCTGTAGGACTTTTCAAAAAGCTTTTGTGCTCTATAATAATATGCTTTTTTTGGGGAATTTCATTTTTAAGTTTGCCATATTTATTATGTATTTCTAAGATAGTTAACCATCTAATGGCATTGTTCTTTTATTTTGCTATTTACTGTACAGTACTGTGGTCAAGCAGTAACACACACAGACATGATGTAACTAAATGGCTTGAAGGGAGGGAGGTTGGTGCCAATCACACTTGTGAATAATGGGCTAAATGGCAAGACATTCTGGACAAAGTTTTACAAAGGATCTGATGAATCAATATTATATTAATCTCCAAGTTCAGCAGAGAGACAGCTGTGCGATGTGTTTAGTCTAAGGACTAAACCTGGCTCCCTCCGTGGTAGAGTCCAAAAACTACAAAGCTTCCTGATGCACATGCTTGTATTTAACATGCACCAAAAAAAGGAAGAAAGAAAAGATGCATGCAGTTAGGCTGTGGAGCTACTTATTGACCAAAAGCTGATCCAAAGGGTTGCGTGCAACATTGCACTCAATCGTAGCTGGGACCTCTTGCATAATGGTTGTTTTTACATTCCGAACAGACTGATCTGATAAATGAAATGATGTCACTTTTCTCTTTTCCTTTTCACTGGATCATATTTACAGAAATTCCAAGTCACGACATCTGGTTTTCCTGTCAGCTGGCAAAAGTTAATTTAAATAATCCATCCAATAGTGTGCAAATATTTTTGAGTTTTAGGTAGTGAATAGTGAGAAGTGGATGTAGCAGGTCCCACTGCAGTGCTAAGATGTGTTTTAATCACTTCAACTGCTGGAGAGTGTGTTTGCCCTCTGGGTGGAGTGCACCGCTCCCAGCAACCTGGAGGTATGAAGGCACTTCAGCAAAGTATGTGATGAAATTTTGAAAACAATGAATCATCATTATGGTGAAAGCTAGGGGAAATGGTCCTATTTTTATTTATATATTTATTTTTATAGCGTGGAGACTGAGATGAGCACAAAGAGGAAGGAAGCAGGTAGAGAGAGAGGACAGAGGATGAGGAGGTGGTATGGTCAAAAGTGAAGAGGTAGTTTAAAGCAAAAAAAAAAAAAAAAAAGTGAAATTGGTTTTAATAGAATTCAGACTGTATTGTTTGGGTGTTGTGCTCAGAGTTTCTAAATGGGCTAAATCTACTGTAATAGTATAAGTAAGTATATATTATAATATGCCTGATTTTACAGTTATGGGTCAGTTGTATTTATCAACATACAAAATTTTACTTGGATTGCTCCCTCACAAGCAGCAGGCCTGGACCAAAGAGAGGCAATCAGGAGGAGGGAAAAAACCCAGCAATCTACCACTGACAAAATCTGGCATATTTACCAAGTTCTGCGTAACAGCAGCAGAACGGGATGTGAATAAAAATGACAAGCAGGTTTATGTGAACCATATGGCAACAATGACGTATTCTTTGTGAGGATGAGCTCAAGGGTGAGTGAGTTACACCAAGAGCTAAAGTTACCGCAGCCAGCTTGTCTTTTGGGTTTGTTTTTCATCTCAAGTCTTGCTTTGGTTTCTTTCCCTCAGCTGACTGTTACTGGTGCGCATGACAGCAAAACAGTGATGAAGTGATTGTGTGACTAAATAACAGTTCTACCCGAGAGGATGTGCAAGAAAACGTTCCAGCGGGAAGGAATGTGAAGCTCTTCTGACACGCTGCTGCACATATTTTACAAGTGAAACTACTTTCTCTATGTTTTTATGATGGTGACCAGAGTAGTTGAAGGATGAGGCCATTATTTATATTTCTTATTTTCCTATACATCCCATGAAAAAAGAACAAATCTAACAATGAACTTGTTGACTAAAAAATCTTTGGGACTTGATTTTTTACTCACAAGGGGCATAGAACATGACCAGGGCTGCAGGATGTTCCTCCAGGAAGCTGTCAAAGGACTCATCGGTCAGGTGGAAAACTGGCGAATCTGTTTCCGACCACGGCACCTCGGGGGTCTTGGGCTGAGGGGGCTGAGGGCTGAAATAGGAAGGGGAGACAGAAAGGGCAGCAGAGGTGAGGGACATTTAAAAATTCCAGCTGGTGTGTAATCTGTATGGAACAAAAATCAGACACAGCTGTAATCCACACTCCACCCAACACGTCACACACACACACACACACATCTGGACTGAAGCAGCCACGCCCTGATGACAGAGCAATGCCAAGAATGAGTGGACACAGATATAAACAAGTACACACTCCTTGAACTTGTGTACATATTCATACAAACACACGTCATTTAAAAAGAAACACACACGCACTCTCCTTCTGCAAACCTTTTTTTTTGTCACACACTCTGGCCTGAGCCAACATGCTGAGAGACTGGAGACTATGTTAAAGAGCTGGCCATAAGAAATGAGCAACTGGTGTGTGAAGAAATGCTGCATCTCCTCCAGATATTTATCTTTTATCCAGAATGTCATCTGCCTAATATTTACTGTATCACTCTCATACATAAAGGATTAGGGTTTATCATTGACTAGAGCTTATCAGATGACATCTTTGGTTCCTCTTCTGCAGCTTAAGGTGCGGTTCTTCCTTCTGCCCCGATGAAACCACACCACTTTCACTGCACTCCATTTCTGGTCTGACATGGCTGTAGAGGACTATGTATGATATGTATATATGATCATTGTGGATACTGAGTCTTCCTGCTAGATTTGTCCATTTACGGGCAGTAAATGGACAAATACTAGACTCTAGGGTAAGCAAGTAAGGATCAGTATCAAGTAGATGTCAGGACATGTGCAACATACAAAGGCAAAGGGGAAAAGTATTTCAATCACGTGGTTTGAGAACAACTCAGAGTCTGACCTCTGTTGTTCCTGTCGGCATAAAAGAAGAATGATTCAGGGTCAAACAAGTGAAACTGAGTGGAGAATCAAAAAAACTGAGACAGCTGAATCGGAACATAAGAGAAACTTCATCAAAACTTGGGAGGGGAAGTAGGGCTGATGAAAGAGATGGAGATAAAAAAAAATCTGAGGCAGAGAGTGCTACAAAAGGAACAGCATGGACACGACGTCTCTAATTATGAACGGAGCAAATCAGAGTGTTCCTGAAAAACCTTTCAACACCGTTTACTTCAAAAAACGCTTTTCAACTATTTTTTCCCCATCTGCAGCAGCATCTCCAGAAGACAAAAGGCTCTGATGCGACAAACTGCAGATGTGATGAGGCTTGCAGGAGGCTAGTCTTCTATTTTTTTTTTTTTTTTAAACAAGGAATATTTTTATGTGCATAATATAAATTCAATAGTCTAAGGTAAATTTTCTAAGGAAAATTATTTTTTGTTTTGAGCCAGAAAGAGGATGAGAAACAGACCAAATAAAACCGAAATCAATGTGTGTGAAATTCAATTTCACCACTGTTTATCACCTTTAAAATAAAACAAATCTGAGGAGTAATTATACTCAGCATTATCACTTAATTTTAAACATGCAATCATTCTGTCAATTTGATTGCCTAATTGCCAGCCTTGCAACCTCTTCTAAATTATACTGGTGGACCCTGAATGAGAAGAGTAGTAACAGCTTAGGACTGGGTAGGGAGTTGTTATGCCTCTGGGCTAGAGAGAGTGCTGGAATATATCCTCTCCCTGTCTCGCTCCGTTTCCTGTGATAGCTGTGAAAGCCTTGCTCCGTGCCCTCCGGCTGCAACCCTGTGGACAGTCATGGCTTTTCTGCCAGGCCCTTAACACGAGTGGAAACGGGAGGTGGAGGAAAATGGGAAACAGGATAGCCAAGTTGAGGAGGGGAGATGGGGAGTTCGGGGCAGAAAGTGTGAGGCAAGGTGAGAAAGAAAAATGAGACAAGAACAGAGGAGGTAGAGATTGATGACACCTTGCCAAGGTGAGTCAGGATGAGGGGAGGCAAGAGAAGGTGTGATGAAGATCACAGCAGTGGGAAAAGGTGATGGGAAACATTTAAGGTGAGATGTAGAAGGTTTGCTTATTGTCATAGACAGAAGGCAGAATGTAGCTTTGACACAAACACTGTGAAATCATTTCTTGCTCAATGCATCTTGAGAGGGTGAAAGCTGATTAGGAGCATACTCACTTTTTCATCCAGTCAGCGATATCCTTGGCTGTAGCTCCGTAGTTTTCATAGTGGTGAAGGAACTTCCCCTTCCTGAGAGACAACAGGGCAAGAACAAGATGATCTCTAAACCATCTGTTAGCAACGCAGCCAATACGAGAACTGTCATTTGATAGAAATCAACTTGTTATGATTTCTGATTATATTTCTACAAAACCTTTATTTAAAGGAGAAGTTTTTATCTTGCTCCTTTGTGGAAAGCAGCAGGTATTGTCAGCACAGATAGCCTTCACACTGCTGTGCTGTATTATACTGCACTGATGCATGTAATATGCGTTCAGTGTGTTATGGTACTGCTGGGATCTGGAGATTTCTACAGGGAGGCAAGACTGCAACACATAAACAGCATATAGAATGATGTATTGCTAAAGAACCACGGTTTTGAACGGTCTCAAAATGAGGGCCAAGCAGAGGAGTGAATAATGCTGTAAGAGTGGTTTGCGTTAGTTTGTTTTTTCACAACAAAACCGAGTCACAGTTGGAATCCACTGTTGTTAATCAAAGCCGCCCTCAAAGAGAACAAGAACAAGCCAAGAGAGGGTGAATAAATAAGATTGGATCCATTTTCAGTGGCGTATTCCTTCGGCAAAATTTCCGAAATACAACATTAGTTTAGTAACCAAATGTAAAGATTTAGAAAAAGGACATAAACAGTCTAGATTCATGTACAACTTTTAGTGCTTTACAGATTTGTCATTTGATATTGTGAAGTTTCTTGTCACTTCCAGCAGAACTGTCATTGAGGAAACCCGGTTTGATGGACAAAAAGATAGGATACTTAACACTATCACAACAAAACATAATATAAACCAGTTTCCAAGACAAAGAGCAGGGTCAGACCTGTGAGAAATAGAACAGCTCTAAGCCAAAAGGAAAAGGCTGACAGAAGTTCAGCAATGATTGATACTTCCTCCTCTGTCTTGTGTTTTGTATGTCTGGCTTAAACATACTCTACATATAAGAAATGCCAGTAAGCTGCCGTAATGCATTTGAAATGAGCTGGAAGCATCTTCTCAGCTTTACGGGCTGAAAAAATGTAAGCAGATTATTCTTTACAGGAATGACTTTATCTACTCTATTCGCTGTGACTAAATGAAGGCTGGAAAGCGGATGTGGTGGCTCAGCCCGGTACTGAGGAATCAGTGTCAGTAGTTACTGGCTCTGGGCAGTGTGATTCTGCAAATACAAAGGGTGAGGACGACAGCTCCTGAGAGACAGAACGGACAATATTAAAGGTGATACACGATTATGCACACTGGATTTGGAGCTTAAAACTTGCATTTAAAGTGAACTGACTACAGTGGTGGAGATGGCTGCTTGGAGTTCAATCAGTGAGATTTATGACCAACTCTACATTCGCTTGCTTTATCTCTGCAGCTGTAAAGTACACGCACACCTTTTAAAATCAAGTGGAGGAAATGTGAAACAAATGTCATTTTCTATGCTCAAGGACACTGTAAAGACAAAGAAGCTAAAACAGTTTCACTTTTATTGTTTGTTTAACTGATTGAAGGCCGAGTCGTGCTGCTGTGTTGAGTAGTAAGGTTTCTTCATCCATTGGACAGAAAAGGTAAAGGACCTTGAACACTACAGCGGGTGCAAGTGGGAGATAACTCCAGTGGCGTTGATGCCGATTTACCCTGCAGTGATTAGCTGCTGTTTATCAGTGAGAGGCTCATTACTGAAGCCAATGGGCTCGGATGGTCGTTAGCTAGCCTGCCGCTGACACTAATGTGCTCCTGGCTAACAGACTGGCTGCAGCTCAGCTACACATGAGCGCGCGTGCCCACATTTACACAATGCACAAGCACAGAAGAAAGAAGTGCACGCATACTGACGAACCACAGAGGCACTTAATCAGTCCCGGTCTAATTAAAAGGCCAGGCTGGAATGAGAGAGTGTTTAATGTGAAAATGGGGTTGATAAAGCTGGTGCAGGAGGAATAAGAAGCGGACAACAGAGCGTGAGCTACAGAGAAGCAGCACAGTTAACTACACTGTAAATATAAGGACAGTGCAGGGGGCTCCGTCAGTGGGGCAGCATTAACAAACACTGTATCTCACACTTCCACTGTGTGTGTGACTACAAGCCTTGACTTTGTGTCTATGTGACCCCAAATATTTACATATAACATATTTAGAAACTAGACCAAACAGTAAACTGAAATGATCAGATCAGCAGCAACACGAATGTCTTGCAAATACTAAAAAGAATCACAGAGATAAAGTGCTAAATCAATGTCACCTGCGGGCTGAAGGTGCAAAGGTGCACTTTGATACACTAAATTAAAAGTCTTAACTTAGTCTGACAGATTAATAATTAAAACCGTTGACTCGTTTTGAGTCTTCAGGCAGACAACAGCTCTGTGTGAGAAAAAAAAAAATGCAGCCTCTCCATTCATTTCGGTGGTTCAGCTGCACTGCCAGTGTACTTCAGGACTTACAAGGTTGTTCAGCAAAATTTTTTACTTTGCTTTTACTTTTGCCACACTACAATGGCTCCACTCAGGCAGGGGATTTTACTGGCCAGTCTAAAAGCCTCATTTTGTCCAAACAAAACTCCAAAGCCTTAAGATATTTAGTTTAATTTCACAAAGGACAGAAAAGCAGCAAATCAGCACAACTGAGAAGCTGCAAAAGGTGAAAATTGCAATTCTGCAATTGCTGAAAATGGTTGCTGATTAATATTTTGTCAAAGAACTAAATAGAACTAATAGAAATAGTAATTGTTTCAGATCTACTTCATTGCCGACTGCACAGCACCACCTGTGTGTCCCTCTCACTCCTCTGATGGTCAGAATCACTGACCCACCCTCTCCTCTGAGTTTACTTTGTTTCAAAGGGAACACCAGAGGATCCAAAAGCTTGTCAGAAACTTTCTCCTTGCCACTTGCCTCCATCATGTCTGCTGGTGTTTAAGAGGCCCGCACTGCACTTTCTGATTGAAGTGGCCTTAATCATATGTTCTGAGCCTTGGAAGTGAGGAATGAGCCTAAAGTGAGACGGATGAGAAGACTTGACTCACTCAAAGTAGCAGAAGGTCGGGTAGCCTTTGACGTTGTACTCTTGCTTGAGGCCGTCAAACTCGGCCGGGTGCACATTCATTCCTGCCAGTACCTTAAAACAACACAACAAAGGGGAAAAGAGGCACGAGTTGTCAGGGATGTAAAGAACAGTGAGGGCTGAGAGACAACAAAGAGATCATCATCAGAACAGGTTAGTCATCATCAAAGGGCTCCAGAATAAAAAGATGGATTATTCAAGGTATGAGAAGAGACTACACTGGGGAACATAGATGTAATGAATGTTGATGAGCAGACTTTATTCAAACACAACTTTTTGTGATCAACTTGTTAATGACATTTTCATTTACGTGACAGGAAACTAGTCTTTAAGTCAACAACTGCAGCTTCCCAGGTTCCCAAGTTATATTGTACAACACCCTGTTCATGACACAAATACCTAGAAGCACGTCCATGAGTCATGACTCGTTCTCTGTTCCTCCGCTACTTCAGTAATATCAGATTCAAATTCAAAGTTTTATTGGCATCAAAGTTTTATATCCCTGATGCAGTATGTGTAAAAATGGTATTAAGAGATAATACTGAATAAACCTATAAACACAAATGATACTATTATAAACAAACCCAAACATTCATTTAAGAGTTTTTAAAGCTATTTGAGGGTGATGAGTTGCAATACTTCAGACAATGAGATGAGAAGTTTACAGCCTGGCTGACCACCAATTCAGGATTCAAACCATTTACTTCTCAGCTCCACTATTTATTTCTTGCAATAACAGGCACACTCCCAAAAACCTATCTAAGCGCCACACACACACACACACACACACACACACACACACACACACACACACAAATCCCTCTATTTCATTACTCACATTACTCACTGCCTAATGATCAGACAAACATGCAGTTAATTAACTTTTTGTTCATTTCCAGCTTCATGTGAGGCAAACGCGACGTGCTACCCTGTTATGCTGTCTTCTCCAGCTGTTGCCTCTCTCTGCTCTCGTTGTTCACCCCTCCACTTCACTTCTTCTGGTGCTTGGAGAAGTGTTTTTGAACACAAAAGATTTGTTTCCCTAGATGCTCGCCTAGGCCCGTGGTTGCTTTTTGTGTGTGCTTCTCTCCAGTGCTGGTAAAACCCATTTCAACAGCTGGGAACAGAGCAACCCTTCTCCCCTCCCTACCCCCCAGTAACCAAGTTTGCCTGCTATTGTAATACTGCCTGTCTGCAAACTTACGACATGGGTCTTTGGGGAAGCCATGAGACCCAGGAGGGGAAGAAAATGGGATGAAAACAGGAAAAGTTAGGGAGTAAACACAAAGACTGGGCAGACTAAACTGACATTTAATCTATACAGACGTTGTAAACGTTGGCTGGAAGGATGTTTAATTGTGGCTGCCGGTGCAAGGTAAAAACCAAGTAAGAAACACATTCAATATAGTCACTGATTATAGATCTGTACAGTACCATTAAGTACTATAATCATTAAAACTGTGAGCTGGATCTTGCTGGGCCAGATTGGTGGGATTTTGAATGACCTGCTGTAATTGCCCCGGTGCATTGATGCAAACCCAAACACAGGTTACGTATAAATCAAATCCAGCAGAGTGTGGATACGGGCTTCTGAAGTGCCTTTAAAGGCCATCTGAGTTGTAATGCTGCCAAATCAAAACCTATGGTGCAAAAGTTGCTGAGGTATTCTACTTGTGAGAAGTTGTGTAGAAAAGAGAAGCGAGGATAGCTTTCATTTATGTCAAGCTGACAGCCTGTATGCTTGCTGATTGCCAAGGTAACCATCCAGACACTCACTGCTGACACATCTCATCTAATCTGCAAACATCACAGAAGGACTGCAGCAGATCAGAGACTGTCAACGCAATGAGACAGTTGACCAAGTGTGCAGGGGGAAGATTCAGCAGACTTACATATTTTCCTTTTGTCTCTGTGGCTGCTTGCTGAAAGACGGGCTGCATTCTCTTACATACGCCGCACCCTGCAACCGCAACATAAAACAGACCACCACAAGTTATCATAGAGAACCCAATGGTAACCAACACTCAGACAGCATCGAGGTGGCTAGCAAAAGATTTCCCATCATCTGCCAGCAGAATGGGTTTTCCTGTCAATAGCAGCTTGCAGTGTGCTATCTGCTGTGAAAGATATGATGTACAGAAAACCTCTGACTGTAATAACTGAGCACAACACATGGAAAAGCTCATGAAAAGTGATGCATTTACTATTGAGCGACAACAGGAAAAAAAGATAATCAACTCCTCACAGACAAAACATGACTGTGCTGCTTTAAGTGTTGTTGAAACCATCAGTAGGTTTGGTACAATTGAAGTGTCTGCAGTCTGTTTCATTGATCAGTTAAAGAAAAGACATTGAATGCAAAGACTCACTGTTCAAAGTTGAGAGGATCTGGTGCTTTTTTCTGATTAATAATATTGTGAATGTCTTTATATTTGGACAATTTCAAGTTTTCCGACAAGATTTGAATTGAATAAATAATAAATATTATTACTCATTAGCTATAGTCCTATTCATGTTCATAAAAACTTTGAAGTATATGGGTAATATCTGCTGAACACAGTCATAACGAAAAGACTCACAGGGAGCGTAGAACATCATGAGGATCGGCCTCTCCTCTTTCTTCAGCAGCTTCTTGAAGTCCTTAAAAAGAATGGGGAAAAGAGAGAGTGGGCAAGAGGATGACTAAGCGGCTTCATTATTTATAGACAAAATATATCTACCAGGGCTGAGCTTAAACAAAACGATTCTAGGATTCAAATCGATTCATAACTCCAGAGATTGACCTTTAAATATATTCCCTTTACAGACTGTGGATGTGTGAAGCTATAACCCTGTTATTCTCATGTGACCCACCCTTCCTGCGCAATGAGATCAGGTCACGTAAGAGACAAAAACACAGCAGATGAGGCTTCACTGAAGGCGCAGGTCTAATAGCAGATGTGTGGTTGCATGTCTGATTTAAAAACTACAATGATAGTGGAGAGCTGGACAAAAGCGAACCCATCCATGAAGTTGATGGAAGAAGCAGCCGTGTGCACCTGTTGGTACACACTGTAGCTAGTGAACCAGGGTATGTTAGCAATGCACATTACTTAGCTACCTATTATGCTTTGAGATGTGTGTCTAAACTTTGGCCCGTGAACTTAAATTATACTCAGTTGGATCAGGAAAACAAAATGCAGGCCTAATGTTTACCGACCATAAAATGAATGTTCAGCGTATCCAAAAAACATAACTAATACTGGCTAAATCTCAGTACAACACCTTGAGTCCTCTGATGACTTGCTGCAGTCTAGTGTCTCTCTGTTAAGCATTCAGTCCTCTATCTTTGCTTTAGTAGTTGCTTCTCAGCAGGTTATTACACAGACACAGAGTCACCACGTCAGCAAAGAAATAATAATAATAAAAAAAAAAGGACTTTCTTCTTAGGACAGCAGGTAGATCAGCCCCCATACCAGTTTCTCATCCTCAGCATCACCTTCATGAGCTCAGCTACTTCTCAAAAAAAAAAAAAAAAAAAACAGAGTCAGCAGAATCTTTTGTTGACATGTTCAACAAGCCTCCAGGCACGAGTGGATGGGCAGGTGAAAGCCGACAGGACTGCTGTTCATGAAATAAAAAGGGCTTTCATAATGCAGTGTATCTATCATCTTGGAGTGTCTTCGGTTGTCAGGCCGTGGGTGAATGTGTTGAGGGTTTCAAAATAAAGTGCCATCTGACCTGGATGGACAAGAGCTGTCTAGATTTTTTTTTCTGGGTGGTAAGGACAGGGCTTTGTTAGTAGACTTCTGAACTATGCTGTGCAGCTCTTTCATGATAAAGTCCTGATATGCTGCTTTTAAATGTGGGCTTTTGTGTTGCTGAGGTGGACATGCTGCTGTGTCAGCTTCAGCTTCAGAGGCTGATCAAACCCTCAATGGGACAGGAGAGCACAGGTGGACCATGCAGTGCATTACCTTCTTTTTCGCTGTCTTGTAATCACAGTACCATGAACGTCAACATTGCTCTGGAAGATGCAGTGGAAGATACTTTACAATTTATCCAAAGTCCACAAGGTTGTTTAGGCCACCACTTACTTTTTCTGTCTCTATGTGGACAACATCTTTTGCCTCAGGGTTCTCCTCCCAGAGTGGGGGTCCTGAAGGGTCTTTCAAGAATGCTACCATGGACTGAGTGGAGAAAAAAAAAATCATAAAAGTTAAAAATTCCATATGATGAGTCTTTGAGAATCTTAACACAAGGTAACGCTTAGATCACCCAACAATCTATCACTGGCACAAATTTATCCTGAGAACAATAGAGTGACAGGTGATGATTTACGTAAGCGTTGCAGAAGTCACTCCTGTAGGCAGTGCCAGATGGAAGCTCATACAGACCAACATGTTTGTGCATCCAAGAGGTGTCAGAGCTATTTCAGTACCTTTAAGTGTCTGGTAATGAGCCTGGTAAAGCTTCCTGTAAATATATTGAGCCATATGTCTACAGAGGCAACAGCAGGACGTTTTTCATTCAGCAGC
Source organism: Rachycentron canadum (assembly GCA_038496675.1). NCBI lineage: Eukaryota > Metazoa > Chordata > Actinopteri > Carangiformes > Rachycentridae > Rachycentron > Rachycentron canadum. The sequence continues at coordinate 5,254,293 of CM076658.1, forward strand.
ACCATAACAATGACAGTATGGACAGAATATTTAATGATCATGATGTTATTGTCGGGATTTCTTTGTAATGGTTTAAACTGAGACTATTGGTGTTTTATTGTTTCAGAGGCCTTTCCATCTGTCAGGGAAATATAAATAATAATAGAATGATAAAAGAGGAAAATAAAAATAACGCCGGACAAATAGAAAAGAGCAACATATCAGACTTGTTTATAATGGGTTATGTTTTCCTCTAAACAAAGTAAGTCACAATATTTTAGAGATTCTTAATTAGGACTCTTTGTTTTTTTATTGTTTTTATATCTATACCACAATTATAAACTATTTATTACACAATTATAAGAAATACCAAAAAAAAAAAGAAAAAGAGAATTTCAAATCACAAGACTTCAAATTTACATATGTTAAGTGTCTTAGGATGTAATAGGGAAAAGTTCTGGCTGGTAGCAATTTATTTCTCCGGCTTATATAACAAACTATTCATCCACAATCAATCACAAAACAAGCACAGTGAATTTGTTGTTATTTTAACTAATCTAATAAACTGAATGAACAGATACACTAGGCTCCACGGGAGAGTTTAATATGGCTACTGACTTGGAAAAAAAAAAAACAAAACCCCACCATGAATGTGAATTATTAAAAACTAGACACACAAAGAGTTCACATGTGAAGGATGCAGGATCGTGGCAGAGCGCTCACCTTGAAGGTAGCGGGTCTGTTGTACTCTGTGTGAAATGTCCCATCTCTGTAAAATACACCAGAAACAGTGCTCACAACACCAGCAGTAAACAGTGGATAACATAACGGTAATACTTTCTGGAAAGCAGCGAAGCATCGATAAGTTTCTGGTTACTCACTTATAATGTAACAGTTCTGCTCCTCCATGTTTGGAGCTTGGGTCCACCTTCACTTTCTTACACAGCTTCCGACCCTCTGAATCGCTGAAAGACAGAAAAAAAAAATAAATAAATAAATAAATAAATAAATAAATTAAATAAAATAAATAGATAAAAAATTAAAAAATTTTGCTTGCAGAATGAATACACTTGTTCTCATTCAAAAAAGTTGAGGACAAAGAAGGAAAGAAAGAAACTCCTGGAGCGATACAATCATTAAACTAGACCAAACATAAAAAGGTTAATGATTTCATCCATTAAATAAAACACATCTATAAAATCTTAAATATAAAATAAAATAAAAATATATAAAAACGTTTTTCTGTCTTCTTTATATAACACCATGTACTGCCTGTAAAAATGAAGTCAATGTGAAGTGAAGAATTTCTAATGACCGTGACTTGCTAAATGAAGTCAGGTTGTATTGAAGTCTATTGGAAAATGGCCCTCACTTTATTCATTGCGTAGGTAAACATTTTCTCAGTCTAGTTTCAAGTCTTCTTCAATACAACAACAAAATTCTGGTCACATTAGAGTAAAATAGACCATAAAAAGGGTATGAATTAAGGCGTGGCTAATGTGTGATTGACAGACTGTACCACCGAGCGACCTGCCTGACAATCAGGATAGAGGACAGGGCAGGTCAGAGCCACCCCTCACTTTTCCCCAGGTCCACCTTCTTCTCTCTTCTCTATGTATATACAAGTGGGTTGCCACTTGTATATACATATTATTTCCCTCTGATCAGTAGCTTGTAGTTAAAGTCCTTGTATTATTTGTTTATTCACTGTTTGTATTATGAAGAACATGCTTTGCCAACATGTTTTTGGTCATAATGTCTTTCCAATGAAGCTTAGCTGAAGTGGATTTAGAAAGGAGAGATGATGCTGAATGAAGACATTAACATTTCATCAGATTAATCTAATTACATCTATAGTGTTATATGAACAGGGTTTCCAGCTCCATTCATTAGCTTCTCCAGTGCGTGCATAAACAAACACATACATCTGCAATGGGAATGTATGATTATAAACTGTACTGTATAGTGTGTCAGCATACAGAGAAACTGTGAGGAAGAGGCTTATTCCTGTAATTGAAAAAAAAGGCTGTTGCTGGAAAAGAAATAAATATGCATCAAGCCACCTACACGTACTTCACACTTGATACAATGAGGCACTATCAGCAGCATGAAGTACTCTTCCCCTTCTGCAATAAAGAGCAAGGAAAATATGTATTCATTTAGAGGGAGAGACTGAGAAGGCTCTCAGCTGGAGAGAAGGCCTGATGCTAAAAGATTAGAAGAGGATGAACTCAGTTATGACTCCCAATCTATGTTTAGTGTAGTTTTGTATTATATGAGGAAGAGTAAATCTGTGTGAGCAGGTATTGGCGGACAATATATCAGGTGATGACTGTGTGCTTAATGTTATATACTGCTGACTCATAAAGGCAGATGGCACCAGTCGGGGCACACCAGGAGCAGGTGTGACCTCGACACTTATTTGGACGTGCAGTCATCCGATCCAAAACCAGTCTGCTGCTGCTCTCAAGTCCCTGAAACGCTGCCACAAGTAACAAACTGTACTCTAGATGCCTCATACAGAGGATAACAAAAACTGTCATGCCAAGGAGAACTCTAAACCACGAACTATTCAACAAGGGGGTTTTATTCAAGTAATTCTATCCAGAATGATTTTTGTTACTAGATGTCATGTCAACTTTTCATGTGTACGTGATATCACCAGGTATTGTTAAATGGGACTTTTTGGAAGGATATGAATAGGCCACATGCCTGAGTATAAGGCTAGTAGTTCAGCCTCTTCACGTCATACACACAGTAAGAGTGAATCAGAGACTGTGACTCAACCAATGAAATCCAGGACTCTTCAATCACAGGACAAATGGAAGCCTCCAGGAGTCAGAATGACTTACTGGCTAATGTTCATTACAGAACGAACAAAGGCCACGAATGGCAGCTCATCTGGATGAACACAACTGCTGTGCATTCCTCTCTGGGGTAACGTCAGTTGATGCATCAGTGCCAAAGTGCCAATGCCAGAGTGAAAAGCAGGTCTATGGCTGGACAAGTAAGACACTGATGATTAATGGACACGGAATGCACTCCCAATGTTCATCTAATACTCATCACAACCGTTTTTCTTTAAACTAAAAACTTCTATACCTTGGATTTGAGCTATATCAGCAACTGATATATCACACCGTTTGTTTAATTAAACAAACTGTCTCTAGTTTGTTGACCATGATCTGCTTATTAGTTTATCTTAACTAGTAAATGTAAACAGTAAAATTACAACCCAAACTTACATTTTGTGTACACTTATCTCTCAACTTTCAAAGTGGGTTTATATATATACACACTATACATACACACACGTGTGCTATCTTTGTGACTCATTTACCAATGAAAAATATTAGTAGTTTTCAAAGAATATGTGAGTACCTTTACTTCTATTTTTGTGATATATTATTAGGTTTGATGTACTTAAAAATACTAGAAGCAATAAGATAGGCGGGCGAGGTGTTCTTTTAAGATTGAAGAATCCTGAAAATATGTGAAATTAGAAAAAAAAAAAAAAAAAGGAGCCAACACTTTGTATTAGGCCAAAGTCAACAGAGTCCCCTTTGTAAAGGATTATTAATTGATTCATAAAGGAAAGAGGATGAAGCCCTGCATGCCATTTAATTATTACTCTTCCAAAACACAAATCCTAATCCTTGCTGTGATTGTTTGTGCACCACTCTTCCCATTGATCCAGACAGGACCACGTTTCTTAGCGTGTTCTATGTCGGTTCCACATTTTTAGATGAATGGAAGCCAGCACAGTCCCTTCCTGTATGAGATCATCCATCCCTCTGGTGGATCCCAGTTGGCCAACATTCAGGTCCCTGTCATCTGTTCAAAGTGTGTCATTCTGGCCTTGGTGGCCCTCTTCCTTGGCAGGGCTGACCAGTCTCACGCTGTGATATGCGTTCCACTCTCTCTCCCGCTCTGTCCACCATGAGCTCTCAGCTGGAGCTTCGATTTGGAGCTGGTCCATTTGAGATGGTGGAGAAATATGCCACACAGTACAATGCTTCGCTATAGAGCCTGGCACCAGATCCATGTGTCCTGCAGTGATGAGCCCGGCTCGTTCTAGCTCCCCTGGCAGGAATCTGGCCCAGCATAAATCTCTGCTTAACATTATCACAGTCTCTAGCACTCTGGAGTTGTTGGAAAAGACAGTGATGAAACCATACTCTCCCAGACAAAAACAGTAACTGAGTCTAAGAGTAAACATGAAAGTACATGCGTCATGGAGTGCTTTTGAAGACAATCGTGGACACAAACACTTCTGACAATTCCTCAGACTGCGTTGAGTTAAGTTTCTTTTCCTCTCTGTCCTCATGGTCCTGGATAAGCTTGAGAGAGATTGTGAATAGTGCAATGGGCAGTAGGTGTCAGAGAGGAATTACTGCCTTCCTCACAGTTTCCTGTTTTATCATACATTCTTTCCTCTCTGGTGACGACAATGCTTCATGCAGCTGATGGGTTGACAGGCAGAAAAAAAATTAAATAAAGTAAGTGGAACTGAACACCAGGGAGGGCAGAAAGAACAACAAGCCAAAATCAGATCAGTGGGGAGCAAAGCAAGCTGCGCTTAGAGGAAACAATTCCTGTTGGTATCTTGGGAATATCGAGCATTTTCTTAATGTAAACACTTCTGCAGTGTGAGCTGGAGATGGATGTGCTCCAGAAACACAGATGACTGATGAAAAATTCTGTCTCTTAGGGAAAAGAGAATGTGGCAAATGAAAATAAATGGTGTTTCAACTAATACTTATTATTAAAATGTTATTGAATATCTGTAGGTCATTTTTGGATTAATCAATTAATTAATGTTAAGTGAAAAATACCTGATGATTTCTACAAATTGCTTGTTTTGTCTAAGCAACAGTTCTAAGCCCATATTACGCACTTTAAAATGATAAATAACCAGCAAAAAATATCCAGCAAATGTTTGGCATTTTCATCAAATTAAGTGTTGATTGTTGTTGATTATTATAATGTCTAAATCTGCTTGGTTGGATACAGTTCTAGTGCATCTGTAGCACAGTGTCAAGTGCAGTGTCAAGTAAGGTTGAAGCTAATTAATATTTTAATTACTGATAAACTGATTAACGCTTCAAGGTGAAATCTTCAAATGGTTTGTTTTATCAATTTTTAATCACATTCAACAAAGACGAGCTGCAAACTTCATCATTTAGAAGCTGTAACTAGGGTTTTTAAGCATCACATAGTCATGCATACACACAGGATGTTTGTCACGTTCTGAAAAAGTGACTTAAATAATCATCTATTTTATGATGATAAAATTAATCATCTATCTTACTAAACACTTCTGCCCTTATGTCAAGAACCTAGAATTGGCACGTTGTTTGCTTAATCTTGAGAATTCCTGATTTTAACTATTTTAGACTGTTTTATTTGATGGCTTCTTGTGACAAGACAAATTTTAGAAATGCTAATTTGTGTTTCTAACGTTATATTAGGAAAGACTTTTTTTTTGTTTTGTTTTTTACATTTTTCAAAGCAAGGTATCTGAGAAAAAAACAACAGAGCCATATTGGTATTAAAATGACATTCAAACTTTTCAAACAGTCCATCCCTGCAATTGACTGATAAATTGCCTGACTAATCATTTTGACACACCATTCAAGACTTATGCCACCAGTCATACTTAGTGAGAGGCATACAACCAAATCAAAACTCAAGATGTTGTTTCATGTTCATCACTAGAGAAAAGACACTGAAAATTGATCAAGTACCTTCCTCATCATTAATTTATTTTAGGATAAAATGGATTCCGAGAACCCCAGGAAGAACAGAAATGGTACAAAAGATGCAACACATTAGACCCAAACCCTCAATAGCTCTAATAATGAGTGGCCTCCTGTCAAATTGTGCCCACACAATAGAACCAGTGGAACAAGGCCATTTACAGCCTGGTGGAAAAGCCATAAATTGTGTAGATGGACGGCTGGAGAGACATTCTTGGGAGAGTAAATTGCTCTGTCTTTATAACAGCTGTCAGAAAATTCCTTGGACAAAAAGTTGTTGTTGTGAATGACATGGATTAAATGGGTGTGATGGAGAAAGAGAAGAAGACCTAGAATTTTTTTTTTTTTTCCTTCCCATTACTTACCCACAGTTGACCCAGGCAATAGTCCCTTGGCCTTTTACTGTCTGGGCTACATCTGACAGCAGTTTCAGGTGGGAGTCCCCTGATGTAGCTACAGACACAAAGAATAAACCATGGTTAGGCTTGTTACCAAAATCGTTCAATAGCTGAGGACAACCCAGAGCCTCGAGACACAGAGGATACTGTCATGTCAAACACAGCTAAGTGGAGTTGAGTTACAGTGGAGCTCAGTGTCTTAGGCACCAAGTAATGAAGAAAGAGATCACTGAGTTTGGGTTGGAGGGATGATGGAAGAGGGTTTTCTAATACCTTTCACTGGATGGGTTCAGGGAGGGGGCTTAAGTTACATCAGCTTTCAACATCTTACAATAGTGTGACTAAGCAGGAGATGGGAGGATTATATGGTGACACAAAGACTTTGCCAGTGCTGAAGCAGACCAACTTCTCAGCTAAAGAGGGTGAAGTACAGCAGTTGTGTTTTGGTGAATCACAGCTTGAATCTGCTGCATGCTCCACACTATAATACAGTGAGCCATGATGAACATCAAGTGTGAGCTCAGGCAGAGACAACATGGCGGGTTCATGACCACTGGAGATTTGCACAATGTACTGTGTCAGAGAGAAAATATGGCTGAGCTACAGTTTGCTCTCTGTGTTAGGAAAGAGGAGAGACCTATGGTGTAATAACCTGCAGCAGCAACAACAGCACACACAGTAATATTACTGATTTTGATCAGATATGGCAAGTAAAGCAGATTCCTTGGACTAGAGTAAACACAGTGTATTATTCTAGTCCTTGTGTAACACAATACATCATTTTTAAACTCCCAAAAAAACCCAAATGCATAAAGAAAACAATTCCTCCGGGACATGACTATATTTAGCTTTTGGGGCACTGCCATGACTCCCTAGAGGTCCAGCCTTGTATCAGATAGGTAACAAAAAAATCTGGCAATTCAGTGTTAGTTTAATCCCATGCATGGAGCAGGTGAGGTGAGCAGATAGTAGCTGGTAGTCTAGGTCGATCAGCTCTTGATGGTCTCTAACACGAGCAAAACTAACTGCACAGGGTCAGAGGCTGGTGATGGGTGAGGAACGGGGCAGGACTGTAAGGACTGAATGTGATGTAGCTAGAAGTAGTCCGAGGACATTAAGACTGCATGACAGAAATCGTGCATGAGGAGAAGGAACTGCGGCCAGTGATCAATCAGAGGTACTGCTCAATACATGGACGCCTTATGCAATGACCTAATACAGACTGATCCGGACCATGAATTATGAAACAAATAAATCTGTGGCTGTGGGGCTCTGAGAGTCCTCTGCTGCTTATTGAAGGTTACAAGGATCCTTTGAATGGAATAATTAGTAATATCAAACAGATCCTTCCACAGGCCTGCTGAGTACATTTTGCTCCTTCTCAGAAATATGCAAATGAAAATGGAATTAAAATCTACTGGGGTGCATTAGGCGATTTCTAATGGTTGGAAGAAAACAAAGTTTTCTTAACTCTGCTTGATGCATTAAGTGCTTTAGTTTCTATTCAACAACAAATATTTCCAAGTTCATTACAGAGACAGACCACTGTGATCATCACTGTAAAACAGCCTGCAGGCTAAAGCTGTGCAAAACATCACTGCTAAATATATTTTAAGACACTGTGGTAAAATGTTTCTTAATTAATTATATGAGGTTTGGGAAAAGTGCTACAGCATCAGTTATTATCGAATGATCAAAGAAATTATAATTCATTAGGCATTTTAATGATGTGTAACTACAGAATTTTAAATTATTAAAGCAAAATTTGTGACATACAATTAACTGCACTAATGTTAAATTAATGTTAATTATTAAGTTTTCTTCACACTATGTGAATGTGCCCATTGTCTTTGTGTTCATAATAATGAACTGTTACCATCATGGACGTTACTACAATGACTCTCCCACATTTTAAGTAAATGGCATCTGACATATGAAAGTCAATACTTTCACTTCTCTAAATAAGGATGTGAGAGCAACATGTAAAATGAGGAGAGACAGTCAACAGGTTTCAGTCTGAATTATTTTGCCTATCATCTCCTGTTGTCATACATCATGTAAATCTTTAAAAACTGCTTTTGAAATGTAATTGTGTGCGTTTTTCAAACACAACTAAAGGCAGCAGAGGAGACTGCTGCTAAATGGGTCAATTTGAAATGAATTTCACACTTAACGGTTCTGATTATAATTGTCTGTAATTATGCACTTGTACAAGCACATAATGACGTCAGCATCAAAATGATACCTTGTTCTTCAGGAAATAAAGATATGAAGATTCTGATAAAATAATATAATAACTTAAAAAGGATTAGTTAAGTTAGTGGCCAGCTCACTTTTTGTCTATGAGACAACTATGAAATTAACACCCAATGTTGGCTTTCTAGCAGTCCACAGTGACCTCTGAAATAACAAGCCATTTGAGAGTCATTGAAATAGTACAAGCATTAGTATTGATCCATTACTTTGATTGTCTGTTAAGACTGCTGTACCTGCTTCCTCCCTAGACAGAAACAATAGATGCCCAAGCACAACATCCAACAACTTCCACCCACAATGAGACACGTGTTCTTTTCTAAATATCCTCCCTTTTAACCAGCTGTATATTTAGGTACAAGCCTGATCCAATAAATATCTATTATCTACCTGTCTTTGTGTAGAGCACAAGAACATTGGTTCTCGTCCTGAGAAGCTTCTTGAAGTCTTTGTGGTCGTTGACCTTCTCTATGAGAGAAGACACCTTCACTGCATCCAACACTGGCAGCAGCCACACCTGGTAAAACACACACATACAAATAACTGTTAATAATAGGTGTTTTTTTTTGTTTGTTTTGTTTTTTTTTTTTTACCAAGTAGCTTCATCAATTTCTTGTACAGCTACTGATGTTGAGACATTTGAAAACATATGCTTGACTACACAAGAAATATTAAAATCTAATGCACAGACTGCCATGAAATCTACTGGGCACATTCAAGCTCGGTCATTAGCTAGATTTCTTGATAACATTAAGGACTTGATTGTTTCTAGAAAATGATTAATAAACACACACTGTCCATGTTCATGAACATAGTAATAGTGAGAAGAGTCAAATTATAATGTCCATGCTCTATGCTGTACATTACCAGCCAGCTGGGAGCCAAGCAGTTACTGATGGTGAAGCATAAATAAAGCTGCTGATGCAATGAGGTAATGTAAGTGCATCTTCAGTGCTCTGCTTGAACTATGGCTATGCTGCAATAATGAAATTAGTGCCCATGTTCAGGTTTAATCTCATTTTACAATGCTACAGTCGTCTGTGGCACTTGTTTGCAGGTGCCATTAAAATTTTTAAACTTGATATTTACAATGTGGTGGAAATAAATACATTTCTCCAGCACTGCATTTACTGCTTTCTTTTCACCTACTGAGGCACAAACAAGACAGGATGTTGCTTCTAATATCAACCTGTACTGAAGGTGGCTTCAAAGACAGCAACGGGTGAGTACATCGGCATCATTAGTCTGAATGGCTCCTTCGACTTTCCAAACACTGCTGGTTAGACTAATGGTGTGAAACACCTCATATGAGAGACAAAGCCCATATTGAGAGCCGTGTACTTTAATCAAAGATGGCTAAAAAAAAAAAAGAAAGAAAGAAAGAAAGAAAAAGAAACAAGACTGATTACTCTCAAGCCATATGAAGGTAATTCCATGCATTCTAATTGTCTCTGTGCCATCGCCATTCATTAAAAAGCCCTTCCTTTCTGCACACAGAAAACTAAATTAGACACCAAATACTGTCTGCTCACTCAGCGGATCCTGCCTGATGACTGATATCACCTGGAATGAAAACAAACACCTGTCAGGCTCATTTTCTAATTTTAATTCCCAACTGGTTGCTCTTTTGAGGCAAGTCTGATGGGAATCTTAAGACACTACACTCTGCACATCAGTAAATTTCAAAATTAAGCGAGAAAAGCCATGTGCTTAGAAAGGGATGAACAGACAACTTAAGTTCTGAGCTGTGTATATATATATATACTATGTATCTGAGCTAAATGATTAGTCTTTCTAAGTGTTATTTGTATTGAGCTGGGCTGTTGATCTGTGTGTATTTTGTCACTTAAAGTCAGTGTGTGATTCTGATTCGACTGATGGGACGACAAGATAAAAGTGAAGCTGTATCACAAATCAGTTTAGGGCCCATGGGAACCACAGAGCCATGGGTGGCTAGGTGACACTTGTGTGCATAGGTGGGCATTCAGTGGTTATGAGAGGGAGGAGCCTGCGGGCATGATTAGCAAGAGATGAGAAGAGATGGCAGGCTGTTGTACTTTTCCACGTGAGACAGGAAATGTGATAGGCTACTTGATGGCCTGCTAGACGGATTAAAATGATGAAAACTGAACAGAATTCTTAATTAACCACTCACTCTCTCCATACACGGTGACACGTTTACTGCAATTGTCTTTCTGGTATGAATTATGACAAGCTTACATACATTAAAATTGTAAACGTGACCTTCTGCTCATCTAAGAACAGTCTGTTCCTTCGAGGAATACGCCAATGAAATTTTCTGGGCCTCAAATACTGAAAAGTGTGCCACTTGCTAATTCACAGAAATTACAAAAGGAACCCAACAGTGACCCAGAGTCACACAACATCACAGACCACTCCAGAAGTTTTATCCATTTGTCGCCCACTGACCCGTCCGTGCTCAACATATATTATAGGGTAGGTATTTGTCCAGTAAATCAATATATACTTCATGCTTCCAAGCAGTCGTGCTATGAGGGATGTTTTGAACAGTTTCTATAGACGTTTCAATATGTTTTAGTGTGACTGAATCACATTCAGAATCCTTAATAACTACTGTACATCCAAGACCTTCCTTTCCACCATAAAACCTTCTAGCCCATTAGTGTTTGATACTTCAAATATTCCATACTTTGATAGCGCATCCATAGTTTGGCTGGAGAATGTTAGTCCAAGTTAGTTCAGATATATAATCGTCTTAATTTTCATCAAAGGACTATCTAGTTAAATATATATAAAGACTTGCTTGTAAAAGAAAAAAGCTGATTTATTCTTTGTGAAAGGCTGGATTTTTGCAGGAATCATGCCTGTGGTGAGATAAATAGTGATAATAGTATTTTGAACTGTCAGCAGACTGTGAGCTGAATACTAGTGATGCATGAATCCAAAAACATGCACTGTGAATTACTTAGTTACAAGACATATTCAGTACTTCCTGTATAGCATGAAATGTACTGGATGATACCTTATACCTACAGTCGAGGCTGCTGAGAATAACACTGACACCTTTGATGGCGATGTGATGCGAGCCTTCCACCAACTGAGGCGTGCGTCATCTTTCACTAACAGATGCTCAATAATAGAAATGACTCCACTCTGCTGACAGTTTCCTCACAAAGCACTCTAAGTGACAGGGCTATTCAGAAACTGCATTATAGTGCACTGCTGACGATTTAAGCTGGAGTTTTATTACAATGATGCACATGCACAGGCAGCTAAAATAGAAAACATGAATACAGCTGAACAGCGGCATGAAGAGTGTATTCAGATAACGTGGAAGGTGCAAGTATCAAAAACTAAATTCATAATAATAAAATAAAGCTGCGATAAGGGTCTTTTCATGGTGTATCTGTTGAGTGCTGGTGCTTCCTTGCTTTCTAGCACTGCTTTGCCTTCTACAATAAATAGCAATTTTTTCAACAAGAACTGGAAATGATAAGTGCAAGCAAGTGATAAACTACCGCATGCAACTCCATTTTTATCAGATAATAGCAATCTTAATCAAAACACTTGTCTCGTTATCTCAATAGTTCAGCTGACGTATACTTTCATTACAGAGGAAGGACTTTTTGGAGCCTACGACATATACATAACATTTTCTTTTACGATAAAATCTGTTTTTTTTTTTTTTCATTTCTTTCTCCCAAGTTTAAAAGTGTTGCTTTGTTATGAAATTTGATTAAATTAATCAAAATGCAAAATTAAGTACCCATGAATATCTGTTAAAAACCTCACTATCTATAGTTTGCAGCAATTTACTGTGAGGGGCCTCACAGTAAATTGCTGCACTTAAAGCTCTTGTAATTCATGAAACCTGCACAATAGATCAACTTGGAGAGGAGGGTGTATGGTGGATGCAGTAGAAGAAAAAAAAAAAAACCCCAGCATATTCAGTCTTTTACTTAGTGACAATAATTATGGTCTACTGCTATGGATTCAAGGTTAAACACTTTAACAGCTAATCGTGTTAGCTAAAAAAAAAAAACAACACAAAAATTTATTTCATTTTCAAGTTTCCAACACCACCACCCCCACTGACCTTCACAGCACAATCTGGGATGATGGCTAAAATGCATATACACAGCTTTATGTGTAACAATGGAGGAATAATGATGTATTTCTTTTCTTGAATTTGTAATAACTGACCCTCATTACCATCAGCAAGTGGGATGGCAAGTTCCATGAATACGTGAATGGTTTCTGACACTGAATTCCCAATGGACTCCCAACCCTACTGTGATCTTTTATTAAGACCTGATGTGTAAACAAGCAAAATTAGAAGGTGCTTTAAATGGAAGATAAGATCCGGCACAAAATAATGACATATTCTCAATATGAGTTAATGTGATTTCCTTAAATTGTCTGATCAATGACCAAAAAGTTCAAGAAAAAAAAAACAATCCTTATCCTATCACAATCCAATTGTATTTAAGAGTCTGGAGTTCGAGCCAATTACTTGATTAATCACTTAACATTTCTTACCCTTGGCTGTTTCTTTGGTTCATTTACAGGCCTTTGGCATATTTGTAACATTGTTTTAATCAGGCACATAAGAAATGAAAAAAAAAAACAAAAAAAAAAAACAGCAATATGTGAAGAACCTTTTTTAAGCCCTAATACTATCAAAACATGCACTGATTGTGAAATGCTTATTGTGATTAAAACAATATTACAAATATGCCAAAGGCCTGTAAATGAGCCAAAGAAAAACAGCCAAAGGTTAAGTAATTAATCAAGTAATTGGCTCAATATATATTTTATATAAAATTATTCAAATCAAAAGTAATAGTTAACATTGTCTAAATCTTGATAATAATCTAAAGAAAAAATCCATTCTCAAAACAAGTGAAACATGCCAATGTGTAACTAAAATCCACTGTATAAATTTGTATTGAAGAGCTCATATTCATGTGTGGAGTGGCGTTTTAGTCTTGCAATGACCTGCTGACTTGAGGACAACATGTCTGATTCACTGACATCTGCCTCCCATCTCAGTTGGCAGCTGACTGATACAGAGAAACTGAGCTGTGTACCACAACAACCCTGCCATCACATTACAATGCTGCTGCATTCATACCTTACCAACACTGTCTTTCCCTATTATCACTACCTCCTCAACACACACACACACACACACACACACACACACTGCAGGGAGACAGCCTCATAGATATGATGTAGTTCAATGGAGATGAGACCCAAGCAGAGCAGTGTGATTTGGTGTAACACACAGAAACTAATTTTTCACAGTTACACAGGTGCTGGGCTCAATCACAAATGCTAAATGAGACACAAGAACACAAAGCAGAGAGAGAGAGAGATGAGAGAAAACACTATAGTATATGAAGTTCTGAATCACTGGCTGAGGAGCAATTCGATTCTTCAAGCTGATGGTTCGATATAATTGTTTTCAATCAATTTGATTTAGTAGCAATTAACCAAAGTTGTATATTAATGAACATGCAAACAATCATGTGAAGATATTGATATTCTTCAACTAGGTAAACAGCAAAAGCCTGTTTAAAACAATATACTTTAATGATGATGACTAAACTCTGAAAAACCTGGGCTCTGTTCAAATTCCACAGAAACTGGCCGGCTCTCGGACAACAGCTAAAATGTCAACTATGACCTCTGAACAGAATCCATTCCCATATTTACCTGAAATTCTTCCATTGTCAACACAACCTTGCACATGATAAATCCACTGTGGCATTTTGTGATTACATGACTCAGTGCAGGACAAGCTCAGCCTCAATACTCCGAGGAAACCCATCAGTGCTTTATGTCGACCTTCCTTATCTGCCATAAAGGTATGTCCCATCACGTTGCTGTAAAAAATGTGGAGCTTACTAAGCAGCAGGTGCTACCCCCCGCCCCACCCATGCGAGCCCACACCCTCCATCTGCTGTGACAAATCTGCTTAATAAATGGCATCTAGTTCTAGGGGCAGTTCTGAATCAGCACAAATCACACCAGCATTTGTCAAGCACTTGCCTTGAGTTTCCTCTGACTAATGAGCCAGTCAGGTGAGTGTTGGTCCGCGTGGACTGGCTGTAAAGGAAGCTACGCAGCATCCGATAACACACAGAGCGCTGATTTAGAGGCTTCTCAGCTCTCAAATGAGCAGAGGCACAATCAATTAGCAGCCTTACAAACTATCGCATTTCGGCTATCAGCCATGGAAGTCTACACTGTGTCTACTGTGCCATCAAGCCACTGTAGATAATACTGGTTATGGAACTGCTATAATGTTTTTGGTGCTGACCAAAACATGTCAGCAAAAATTGAGTTTTACTTTGCGGATTATCGACTATAGTGCAACTACTTTTGTTTTAACAATATTCAAGATTGTGACAGTTTGAGTTAAAGATCATTTCAGAATTATTACTCACTGCTTAAAGGTATGCACACTATCAACTTTCGAAGATATAGACCTTACCAGGAATGCAAGTTGTACATAGTACGTCATCTGAAAGGTTGAAGGAGGATGGAGGGAGCATCAAGATTTGGGGCTGCTTCACTGCCTCTGAGCCAGGACAGCTTTGCTATCAGAGGGGAAAATGATTTTCCAAGTTTATCAATGTATCTTAGAGGATAATGTCAGGGTGTCAGTTCACCTGCTGAAGCTCAGTAGAAGCTGGGTGATGCAGCAAAAACAACGACCCCGAACATCAAAGTAATTTTGCAACAGAACAACTTCAAACAAAGAAAATTTGTCAGAGGCAAGACCTTAACCCAGCAGAGGTGCTGTGGACTGACCTCCACAGCCAGCCACACCAAACATCCTATCCTAATATGGCTGAGCTCAAGCAGTTCAGTGAAGAAGAATGGTCAGAAATTCCTCCAGAACATGGTACAGGTCTGATCAGCAGCTGCTGGAAGTACTTGTTTGTGGTTATACAAATATGAATACGAAAAAAACTCACGGTAGAAATACCTCAGCAAACACAAAATGACAATACATGCATCATCTCAGCATACTCATTCATAGCAATAAAACTCACACAAAAACACACAAGTCTACTCTATACACCACATCACATTAACCTACTGTGCAAAAAAGTGCAGCAAGGTCAGGAGCACCACCCTGTATCCTAGTCTACCGAATACTTCTTTCCTTTGTTACCTTGACAGCACTTGGGACAAAGGATTTCTTGTAGATATTTCCATTAGCCATCAGTGATCTATAATGTCTCCCTTTGGGTATAAGTTCAACTTCACTGTACATTGGATGAGAAGGGTCATTAATATTTCTGTCAGTTTTACTTTTTTTTGGAGTTCATTATAAATATTACTTAGCTGCTTTTGTGGCTTCACCAAGAGTTTGGAGGCCATGTTGATTTCCTGCAGTCCCTTCATGCTCTCAGTGTTCAGATTACTGTACCACAGATGTGATGATGCTGTGCCAAAGGCGCTTCAACCAGTTATTAAGTGCAAGGGTTCACTTGGCACTGTACGTGTTTATGTTAATAACTTTTGGCTTATAGCCACTGTGCTTGTGGATGGAGGTTCAGTAAAAAAAAAAACAAGTGGATTAGTTCTTTGTCTTAATTTAATTTCTTTGTTAATTTATTTTTCAGAGATTTTTAAATATGTAAATTGTAACATAATTTCATTAGTAAGAGTAGTTGTTTGTCTTTTAAAGTATTTCATATCCTTTGTGGCGTTACAAAGTATGAATATTTTTTAATGAGGTTAAGCTGGGCTACACTCACCACTGGCAGAGCTGAAAAGATCAAACTGATTAAGTGATTAATAATTTGAGCTATTTTTAACAGAAAAAATTAACTCACTGGTTCCAGGTCTTCAGATGTGAAAGTTTGCTTCGGTTTACTTGAATATAAATTGCTAAACTTAATCTACAAACTAAGGCATTCATCAGTTTGCTGCTCTGAAAGTAACTAAGTAAAAACATGTTAAATGCAACATTAGCCAATAGGGGTTAAAGATATTATGATCTATATTTCTGAAATAAGCAAGACAGAGTTGAGCATTTGTTAATGTGAGATTATGACATTGTCTGAATTACCTTCCAAGGACCATATGTCAGTAAGATCTGTCTATGTGGGATAAATCAATAGGGCCACATGCCCTGGCATGTAACACTGCTTATTTTAAAAATCGGTAAATAAAATGTCACTGAAAACAGGTAGGGTAACACAAATTGATTATTCTGGCCTGAAAAAAACACTGACTCAGAGCCAACACTGTGAGTTTACCAGTCATGCGCAAGTGAACCAAATAGTTCATTTTGTGTGCGTGTCTGCGGAGAGAGTTAAGATGAAATTGTTTTGACAGGCAGGCCTCTGCCACCCAGACAGCTGCCCTGCAACAAAGTGCTGCAGTGGTTTATCCCCTCCCTTGTGGAGTCACAGCCATACACCTCACAGTACCACCTACCAGTACACACGCACACACGCACACACACACACACACACACACACACACAAACACACACACACACACACTCTCTCATAGTTAGAATAGGCCACTGGTAGTGGGTGGCAAGGACAAAAGTAATCACAGTTTTATAGCAATTTTGATGTCATGTTTAGGGCAGCAGCAAATAATTATTGTCCTTCATCGATTAATCTGTCGGTTGTTTTTTCAATTAAGTAATTAAACATTTGGTCTAAAAATGTTTGACAACAGTTAAACATTTCAACCAGAATATCCAGGAGTGCAAATTGCCATTTTCAAATGACTTGTTTTGTCTGAGTAAAAGTGTGAACGTGTGAAAGGCTTCTCACAGTGTGATAGGTTTCAGTAAAATTAAATTTCTTGTGATTCGCAGACTGTGAGAACTGTGAACAACATGACAACATTTTCTTGGCACGCAAACAGTGCAGTTTTCATGTATTATGACAGTGATGCATGTTCTCGTGTTTTATGAGAAGAAATACCAACAGCAAACTTTAATTTTAGGGTGTTTCTTCTTACTTTCTGACAGCGCAGCAGAGCAACGATCCTTAATTTCTTGAAAAAGCAATTATGGAGAGGGTCAGAGACTTCGGACAGTCACTGAGTGTAGAGGATTAACAGTCAAGTACAGGGGCTACATATCCCACACTGTACATCTGTTGTGGATGTAAACACTATCAAATTACAACAGAGACTAAACACTTTTACCCTACTGTCACAATTTCATTTCAAATGTGTGAACCAGCTGTGGCATGGTTCCAAAATATTGAATAGTCACCATCCAAGTGCATACTGTACACACACACACACCCAAGAACCACCCTTATTTGCAGAGACCACAGGCAACAGGAAGCAGAGCAGGAAAATGTCTGTATCAGTATTAAACAGTTTCTGATGGTGAAATGAATGAATGGTTGCGGGTTATTAGCATTTGCATATGATTTTCACTTTAGATGTGTTGATGTATTTGTCTTATAGTTCCAGTTTGCTGTTGTTTTCCATTTATTTATGTTGCAAAATGCATCAAGAAGTGATTTAAAAAGCCTCTGTTGTGTTACCTCAAAACAATAGTGTAAGTGATGTAAATGAGCAAAAGATAATTGCATATATTATATCTCAAGTGTCTAGTAATTGATTTTAAATATGAATAAGAAGCGACTGATGACTAAACCAGTGGAAAAGATGCACCCAAATTTCTAAATCATGGTGTCATGTCATTGTAGCAAAAGGGCATCAATATGCAAAAGCACTGAGATGAGCCTGTAACCTTTGAGGCACATAAAATTAAGTTGAGACATTCTCATTTGGTCTATAATTTAATTAGTAGTTTTTCAGTTGTGTGCATGTGCGTTTGCATGCTATCTATCTGCATTTATGTCATAAATTTAAACTATTATGAGTGGAGTTTACATGCAAACTTGTATCCTGGTTATGATCAGATTTTTGGAGTATCCTGGTTGAATTTTGCACATGTATACAACACCTGCATAAAGCTGTATCCCAATTTCAAGGTGGATACACTAACTGGAGTATTGAGAGGATACAGGATACTACAGTACGTTAATACCTTATCCATTTCTGACTGGTTTAAAGTAATAACAATGAAAACCACATGGTCAAAAACAGAACAAGGCTCAAAATCATGATATTAATAGGAAATAAAGTGCTGGTTTTGCATGAACTTGAGCTCGACAAATAAACTTGAAGATGAACTTGGAAGAAGGCTGAAAGATGGGGTCAGGAGCTCTTGAAATAGCCACGAAAGTGGACCTTGTCTTTACAACAAATAATAATAATAATTTTATAATAAACCTGTCACCATTTTCTAACATTGTAATGAAAAGTTAAATGAACCACAACATATTGTTCAAGAGACAAAACCAATTCCGTTCAGGCAGTCACATGACATGGAGGGATACTGTCCTCCTTCAAAAGGCCACTTCTGTTTCACTTAGATATGGAGTAAACAGTTCCACTCATTTCTTATGTTCAAATCAAAAAAAAAAAAAAAAAAGTTTTCAAAACTTTCAATTCCCTTTAGAAACGCGGGTCTGTGACTAACTATTACCACAACAACCACGGATCGTGCCAGAAAAGGCGACAGAAGCTTTTAAGAAGGAAAGAGCGGGTTGGGTTGGAGGAGGAGGGGGGGGGGAAAGTAGTTGCCTCGCCGGGTCCGGTTCTCCTGTGTTTACCGTTCGCACTGGACGTTAGTTACGGCCCCGGCACCACAGTAGGGGGAGGGAGCCCCCGTAACGCGGGCGACCGTTGACCAGAAACCGGCCGCGTGTGAGCGGTTACATAAATAAATCCCGCGATTATACCTGCGCCACAGTGGCCGCAGTTCAACCCACGGCTCAGCTAGCTAGTTCGGTCAACGGGCTGGCAACTTTACCTCCTGCGCGGTCAGGCTAGGAGACGCGGTTTGAGGTTGTTTTTTTTTTCTTTTCTTTTCTTTCTTTCTTTCTTTTTTTTGTGTGTTGTTTTTTTTTTTTTTTTTTAAATCCTCCCGATTTCCTGAACGGCCGCGAACACCCTCCGCCGCGTGAGGGCACGTCTCCCAAACCCGCTGCAGTTCACACGACACAGAAAAGGCTCGTTTGACTCACCAGCATCACCAACATGAACATTTTCGCCTCCCTCATCCGACTCCCGTAGCGATTCCAAGAAGCCATGATGCCGTTGCCACGTCTGGCTACGCAGGCGCAATCGGTTTTCCCCGGATCCTTGGGCACGGCGCAAAGCTCCTTGGGAAATGTGGTTCGGAAGGAAAATCTGAGGGGCGGTGTTGCACCTGCAGCCTCTGCTAAACAGCCAGGCCCCTCCGTGTTATCATGGTGGTCGAGAGTGTAAATCCTATAGTGCACATAATTTTGTTTTTATCAGCAAAATGCAGCCATATTGCCATAAGACAATTCATTACACAGGAGGGTAATTAGCAAATTGACTTGTGATTGAATGGCTGTTAATTAGCTCTTTATCAATCAATCTTTACAATATTTGGTTTGATTATAACTGAAATGTTCTCAAGAGCATTAGATCAGTGCTGGAGCCATAGACATGGACAACAAATACAAAGTAAAAAGAAAGAAGAAGAAGATTTCATAACGACCCCCCATGAAAGGTGCATATTTGGAAAGAGTGGCAGTACGACAGAATACATATAGTGCCCTGAGATAAAGAATTGATTTGACTGAGACAGCCTAGGGGATTCACTTGAGGCATTCACAATGATTTTTTTTTTTTTTTTTTTTTTAGCTGAAGTTTGTTCAGTTGTAGCCTGCTGTATAAAACTGAGGTAAAAAGAAATAAAACAGCATAAACAAGATGTTTTCAATTGAGAGGTTAGGGATATATACATAGAAAAGAAAAGATCATATTATTGTTGACATGTTTTATGTCTTCACAGCCTATGTGAAAACAAATGGGCTGTGAAGACATAAAAGAGTGCAAGTAAGATATTTAAATGGAGCATGGTTTGAAGTCATTATTTCCTTTTGTCAACACCTTTAAAGCCCATCATGTTGATCAGAATGGAATAGAATAGAATAGAATAGAATGGGATATATGAAGATGATATAGGCTATAAATAAGTAAACGGTAGTAATTTTATGAATGGAGTTTGGCTCATGCCATTTTCCTTGGCCAACACCCCTGTCTGATAGAATAGAATAGAATAGAATAGAATAGAATAGAATAGAATAGCTTTGCTCCAGGTGTAGCCATCTGATGTGTTAAGTGTTTGAGGTTCACTGTTTACTTTGGACAAAACAGCAAAGCAGCAAATGCCTAAAACACTTATATTCCCACTGGAGTTGTATTGCCAGGTTACCCCCACACACTGGCACACAGCAGGATCAGTGGAGTCCCAGACAACACAACAACATGTAGGGCAAACCTTTCCCAGAAGCCCTCCTGGCTCTCTCGGGTCCTTGCTGTGATTCACTCCCAGACACAGCCTGCTTTCGCACTGGACGGCCGCGCTGTTGCGACACTCTCTCGTCTCTCCGGGGGTGTCCATGCGCTTCCTGCTTATATTGCGCAAATCGGCCCCATCTTTTGCCTTCTCTCCCCCTCGCTCCTCTCCTCCCACCGCCCCCACCCCCACCCCCACCCCCGAAGCCGGTGGTATCGTCCGACGATCAAGGAGAGAGAGAGCGCAGTTGTCGGCTGCAGGTCGCTCGGAGAGGGACGCGCACAGCGGCTGAGGACACAACACCACAGACCCCGTCTTTATTTTGTCTCCACTGCCCAGTGGTGCGAGTCTGACTCTCTCCTCGTCTCCGCCTGGCATTGTCATCAACTTGGGGAATACAAACATCTTCGAAGGTAAAAGGAAAATCACTTTTTCTTTGTTTGCTTTGGCAAAATACCTGAAATGACTGACACAAAAGCACTTTTTAGGTGTGTTGTGCACCAGTTTCCAGCCTGCGTGTCGCTGCACATTTGCCATTACGGGCGAAATGGATGTAGTTTGAGTTTGATTGTGGTCTTGGATTTTGAATGTGGAGACAAATCAACACAATGCCCTGCTTTAGCTTGAGTAACGTGGTTAGATAGAAGTAAAAAAAACAGCCTCCATCTCTAATGGATTGGCCACTCGGAAGCTTTATTCAGCCATGCTGTGAGGTCCGTTTTCCCCTGGACCAGTTTTCTATCAGTGCAGCGTTTGTGGCGTTTTTGTTTTTGGGTTGTTTTTTTTTTTTTTTTTAACTCTAAACGTCCGACACTTTTCGGCCCCTTTGCCCACTTTGACAGTCTCAGGTGAGGTGGTTTGTCCGGTCGCATGTGTTATTCAGAGCAGTTAACTGTTCCTTTATGCCTCGCCAGTTTTACTTTCCACTCACGTTTCATCCCAGGATCAGAGAAGCATTTGTGGGCTGCCGGAGCCGCCGGAGCCGCCGGAGCTGCCGGAGCCGCCGGAGCCGCCGGAGCCAGCCACATTAGCACTGTGTCAAACTTACTTTGTGCCGCACGCTGCCCTGTAGTCTCGATAAAGACAAGATGCGAACTTTAACTTTAAACATAACCCTTGCGCTAAACTTCGGTGTTTTAATCTTTCGGGAAATGTGGATTCAAATGCATCAAACGTGGTAACCTTCTTGAGGACTCAGACATGTGATGCAGCCGATAACTGACCTTGTTGTCCCTGCACCAGCTTCTCTGTTGAACCGCTGACCCGCTTCAGACCTCCCACACTGACCTCTGCGTCTCGGTTTCGCCGGCCTGTCTTTTACGCGCGCACTTTGCAGCCTTTGCGCACAACATCACGACTGTTTAACAATCTCCTGTTTTCCCCCCAAATGTCAGCCAACGTTTGTGAGACCGATTCTACACTAAACACTAAAAATCAGCTCAGAAAGTCATTATTCATGAGCTGGTCACTTGGATGAATTGCTTCTCCATTTCTCCCTCACACACACACACAGAGACGCTCCAGATCTGTTTCGTGTTAAATTCTGAAGGATACGGGTCCAGCAGGAAGGCTCCCAGGCCGGGGGCCGAACAAAGAAACACACTATTGTAGAATAGGACATTTCCCCCCTTGCGTGCTTTTAAGTTGCATATTGTGAAATGTATTGTCGGGAGCGGGAGCTGGGCTGTGGCAGAGCAACAGAGGGCAGTGTTGAGCAGCACTTTGCAGCCGTGATGGGCTTTTGCTGCATGTGTGAGCACAGACAGCGCCGCAGACCAGGCTGTTTGTGCGCTGGAGCAAAGGTGCAGCACTCATCCAAGCTCGGACAAATTAAAACAAAGAGGAGCACTCCTCTATAATGGATTATTGCTTGATTTTTTGTTTTTAGTTTCAGGTGATTAATGGTCAAGCACTTTTGAACAAGCTTTTATCTGGGAATTGCTTTCAGAGATATTTTGTCCATAGTTTGAATTATTTGCAGCTTAGAATAACACATTCATTGGACTAAATTCATCAAACAACTTATTCACTTGAAAGCTATTTCCCAGCCAGCGCCATTAACCATCACCACTGGGGCTTTTAGACCCTTTTTAAGAGCTGTGCTGTTTTTCATCTGTAATATTATATTGAACGCCACTTGTTCTGTGTCTTCAACAGCATCAATGAAGGACACTGCTTTATTCATTAACATACAAATGCCTCTTAAATATAACGGAGTGGCTGGTTTCAGTTTTTGGAAATGTGTCAGATGACATAATAAGTAGTTTATGTTACAATACAGCTTTTTTAAAAAATCACTTTTCTTCTCTTAAAACACAACACAGACAGAGAAATGTGTATACTGTTGTTCTGAAGTCATTTGTTAATGATAATTATGATAACTATTCATAATATTATCTTGATACAGTACTATCCCTCTAATCTCTGTCTCGGTAAACAGCATCTAATCCTATACATATCTACACATCTTCATTCTCCTCATCTGGAATTTCAAAAGAGCAGTTGGCATAACTCTTGTTTTTACTTTGTTCATCAATCAACATATGTGAAAGTCTCATATCTCCCCCATCTTTTGATTGATATTCATATATTCTTACAGGTTTTGTCAGGCCCACATGCTTGTCTTATGGATGATTAACGCTTTTGTTATTTGAAGAGCTGTTTTAGTATCCTGGGTCAGTCCTTTCAAATGGAAAACAGGTTTTCATCTTTGATGAACTTATGAGGGCTCTTGACAGGTCCTGGTGAGGGGAACCAGACCAGCAGAGCTAAAGAGATCCAAAACAAAACACAAACTGGATGGAAAACCACCCCCCACCTCCACCCTCCTCCCAACTCCTCTTAGACCTCCTCTATGTTCACTTTCTTCTTTCTGTTTCTCTCTCTCTCTCTCTCATTGATTCCTTTGTAGTTACAGTGTGTGAAAGTGTTTTGTTTTTGATTATACGTAGGGGTCCATATCTTCGTGGTATCTGATGTCGACATGAATAATTCATTTTCATTAACAAATATGATAGGTGTGGAGTAGATGAGCTGACAGCCTCTTCATCAAATTTTTAATGATGCATATTTAAGCTGTACCATGTGGATTACTCCTGTTGTCAGACATCATTTGAGAGCGGATCAACGGATATAAAAGTTTAATGTCTGGAGAACTTGATCTGTCCCCTCTTCCGCCCAATATTACCTCTCTAAGAAAAAAAAACAGGATGATGGTCTGACCTCCATGAGTGTGTGTCTGTCTAAAGAGATAACGGATAGATACAGATAACATGATTCAGTCTGGTCTGTGTTCACGCTCCTCATACAGTTATTCCTCACATATCTTAAAGTCTATAAAACTGGAAAATAAGTTTAAAGGAAAAGTAATCTCTTCCTTGTGTTGATAGATTGTTTGGTCAATTCAAGGTGCCACTTTTCACCCACAAAAACCAAATGGAAAGTGACAACTTTTACGGCATTATATTTCCGCTGTTAGTCAGTCATTCAGCTGTTTGGCTTTTCATGCACGTCCAACAGGCACTCCAGGACATCTGTCAATGCTAATATGAACCAGACCTCAGTTTATTTATGCACTGTAACACCTCATGCTCTTTTTTCTGAATCCTAACTTGAGAGCAGTAGCAACAAAGATGCATTTTTGTACTTTAAAACCAGGGAAGGATGCTTTAAGAACTGCTGCGAGGCAGTGAGTGGCTAGCTGAGACGTGCTCTGCCGACCATTGATCTTGATTTTACTTCTTTTTACAAAGCCTGAGCCTGGCATGTGAAAGTGAAGCAGAGAGATTTCAGACGTTTAAAGTGGCCTTCCAGAGCAGGATTCACATGGTAATTAGGTCAGGGGACACTGAGAAAAAACAAAGCTGTCTGCATGCAGAGAGAGCAGAAAACATAGCATGTTTTTGTTAAGATGTTTCAAGGAAGAGCACATGGAGAAATGCTTCCTTAAAGTGGCTCTGTATATTCTGAACACTGCAGCCACTTTGGAGCATCTCTTGCTCTCTGTTATGTAAATATCATGCCAGATTTAAAATCACAGCTTCAGGCACTGACTTGTGGCAGCAGCCCTCGCCTCAATATTCACTGTGGTCTTTATACTGAGAATACAAAGCTGTGCCGCCTTGTCACCTGAATGTGATTATGTTGTCCCACAGTGCTGACATAAATGTTGCCATTTTCCATTCACAAGCTCTCTGAAGCCTGATTGAGGTCCTGTGCCTGAGTACACCTCGTTTTATTTGAAATAAAATCATTCCACAGCTATTTGATGACTTGTGCAGAAACATGCAAATTTTGGCTTAGGCTTGATTTTTTTTTTCTTTTTTTTTTTTGTTGGCTGATGTGAAAATTCTGTGGCCAATTTTACTGTCAGCAACAAACTGTAGCTTGACAAATACACTTTGCTGCACTCCAACAGCACCCTGATGAGAATCTGCTGTCAGCAGAGGGAGGCCAGCGGTCTGCGTGGTGCAGTCTGAGCCAGTGGGTGGAAATGAATAATTCCACAATGTCTGTCTGGGTCCCCTCAGCCTCCCAGGATCTCATTGTGTCTGAATGCAGTGTGCACTTGGTGTGGCCGTTGTTTGTAACCTCATCTTTCTCTGCCTCGACACACAACCTATCCGTCTGTGAAATCTGATATGGCTGCAACGTCCCTGCTCTCTGTCTGCAACCCTGCTAATCATTGGTCGATGCGACACAGCAGTCTCAATTTGTCTCTGGAACTTTGTCACTGTTGTTTGCTCTCTTTTTTCCTGTGTTGTAATTACTGTACCTTTGCAAATAGGAGAAGCGGGGATGATAAGGGCAAGCAATCTGAAAAATAAGAAAAAATAAGATGGAGAGAAAAATATTTCAACCTAACCGATTGTTGTTTGTAGTGTTTAATGGAGTTTTGTAATCCATCAATTTTCTACTGCTTGTCTGAGGTCAGGTCAGAGTGGCAACAGGTTAAGCAATGTAGTCTAGACATCCCGCTCCCCAGCAATGTTTTGTAGTTCCCCCTGAGGGACTCAAGAGTTTCCTGGCCAGATGAGATGAATAGTCTCTCCAGTGTGTTCAGGGTCTACTCCAGGATCCCCTATCAGTTAAACAAGCCTGGAAAACTTTCAGTGGAAGGCAACCAGGACGGATCCTGATCAGATGTTCAAACCACTCCAAATGGCTCTCTTCATTGCAAAGGAGCAGTGGCTCTAATCCAAGCTCCCTCCAGATGTCAGAGCTCCTTACCCTTTCTATACAAGTGAGCCCAGACACCTTAAAGAAGAAACTAATTTCAGTCGCTTGTGTTTGAAATCTCATTCTTTCTGTCCCTACCCAAAGCTCATTAGCACATCATTAAAGTGCATGTCAGAGAGCCTCAGAGTTGGAGGTGTTGAATCCCATTCCAGCTGCCTCACACGTAGCTGAAAACCTCCTATTGCCAGCTTAAGGTCATAGTCAGATGAAATCAACAGAACCACATTGTCTGCAAAAAGCAGAGATATGATTCCTCAGTCCCCAGACTGGACACACCCATCCCCCGATCCACAAACAGGATTGTGACATGGGACAATTTCATGTAGACCAACATTAGATTTTGCTAGATCCTCCTTAAGATCAACTGAAACTCCTCCGTACACTTCCTCAAATCATTCCCCAGGTTTTTGGGTCTGTGACCAACAAAACCACAGTCCCTCTTGCCCACCATTACCCATCTGCTGCCTCAGGAGACCCCTGATCCAACCATCCCCTTCTTCTATTTGATGGCCTCCTTCACCAGTGATGTCCAATAGCAGGTTCTCAGTTTGCTTGTATGTTAGACAGGCACCTGCAATCTTTTGATGGCAACTCCGGACAGCTGCCTCCACAATGGAGGTGTTGAATACCACACACTCGGATTTCACGTCCCATAGATCCATGGAAGTTCTTCCAGGCGTGACAGGGGCCTTAGCCAGGTTATCCCAGGCCACCCTCACTACACATCTGGTTTCACCAGGTATGTCCTAAAATAGTAATCTGATCCAAATCAAGTTATTAGTTGTTCAGTCAGGGAATTTATCATGCAACATTGTGAAACATTTATTGTTCCCAGTTTCTTGACTCTTAGGATTTGGTGTTTGGGTGTGGACTCGGTTGGACAGAACAAGCAGAACAACAACAGATGTGTCACCTTGGGCTCTGGAAACTGGACTTTTTTCTGACATTTTATTGACCGATCAACTAATTGACTATCAAAAAACAATTAATTGACAGATTTATTTGTAACAAAAATAATATAGATTTTTTACCCTTGTATAATGTGGTGTACTTGCATTATTTTATATTATATTAATGTATATTAACTCTTGTTTAAAAGCTGATTGCACTGTATTTCTCCTCTATTGGTCATTTGAAGGAGGCTTTTTCCTTACACTGACTAAGTATTCAGTGTTTTTCTTCTTTTCACACATTCTTATTGTTATCCCTTTTGGTATTAGATGAGGTGTGTGAGCGTGTGTGTTGTGTGCAAGCATGCGCTCATACATGCATGTGCGCATGCGTGCATGTCTGAGCAATTTGATTTTTCTCTTTGTATGCATGCGAAGCGGACGTGAAGGCATGTGCCTTTTCTCTCCTGTCCCTCCTCTGTTCAGCCCCGGCAAGGTCTGAGCAGGGCAAGAATAAAAGGGGAGCAAAAGGAGGAGAAAGTGCTCCCACAGTTGATTTGGCCATTGTGGGGGGAGGAACACTATTCCCATTGATGCTGTGGACGCATGGCTGAAACCCCCAGAAGCTTTAGGAAGGGAGCTTATTCAAGGCTTGTTGTGACCTGGAGGACTGGGTTGGAAGATGGGTGTTGAGCCCATTGTGGGGACGGTGGGAACATTGTCCCTGCTCCACTGCTTTAATACCACTCTGAACCACTGGCTCTGTGAACTGGATGGGCTCTCAGGTTGTCAGTTTTTGCTTTATAAGACACTGGAGAGGTCTTGAATGTTAGAGGTCTCATGAACTTCCTCAAAGACATCTGAAAAACATTTTCCTAAAGGTTCCCATTAGAGAGGAGATTGTGATTCTAAATTAAATTATTAAAACCATATAGTTAAAAGTTGAGCTGGACTTTCTATCAGAATAATATCAATATACTTTTATGTGACTTGCGATCCTCTTGTGATCCTCTTGTGATACTCTTGCGATCCTCTTGGTAATATTGTGGAATAGTTGGAATATGTGCTTTTTGTGGTGCTAAAAGCTGCACCATAGAGGAACAGAAAATCTGAGACTGTCCTCAACAGTAAAACCGCAGCATTGTTTGTTTGTTCAAATTATTAAAACATTTTCTCACTGATGCTCCCTCGTGTTTCTTGCAGCAAAAACTCTTTGTAAGGAGCTTAGTGTTCAGGTCCTGGGCCTTCCAACAATCAAGTCAGCATAAATCTATTTTATTCTCATAGCTCAATATAACAAATTGCAAATTTGTCTCAAGGGGCTTTAGAATCTGCACAGCATACCACATCCTCCATTAGATCCTCAATTCAGATATGGATATGGTGACTGTGAAGGCCATCAGTATAATTCACATTACTTTCATATCATGGTGGTCTCTATGGGAGCATCTGCATTTGTTCACCTCATTTATTTCAATTATATAGAAATGCAGGCATTTGGATAAAAAAAAGTCTCAATACACAATAATGAAATATAATTATAAACAAATCATATGGAGGGTGACAGAAGCCCTATTCTAAAATAACTGAATATTTTATTTTAGTATAATAATAGCATATCTCTATCATATAATATCAACCATGACATTCAACTTAGAACATGCCATAAAAGCTACTGTGTAATGATGTAGTGGCTTCATCAAACCTGTACTTTTGCTTTAAATCCTTATTATCCCTCTCAAGGATCTCTGGGTTTCAGGTATTTTACTTTGAAAACCCCCTTTGTGCAAGTCTTAAAGAAACCCTCCAAATGAAATAAGGCTAATTTTCACCCTGGAGCAACTCTCTAAAATGGTTATATCTCCTCCAAATGGAATCACAGGGAGAGGGCTTAACTCCTTTCTTCAGTCTGTGCTTAGTGAAGTAACAGGTTTGCAGTAACCTCTTCAAACAACACTTTAGGAAGCATTCAACACAACATTTGGGATATTTATCTAGCTATATATTTATACACTGACAGGTAAAAGAGTGGTTTCATAATATGTTTTACCACTGTAGCTATTGTGTTGGGGATCCTTTAGGGTGTAAGAGGCTGTCATAATTCAATGTGGCACCTAAACAATACCAGCTGATTTGGAGACTATTAGCTGAAGCAGATCAGAGTTCAGAGTGATGTGTTTACTTTAACTTTTATGAGCATTGGTTTCTTTCCAGTGTTAGACTTTGATTAACTGCCTCTGAGGGGTATAACTGGCTCATTAGAGAGCACAGCACATGCATCTCTGCTGGTCAGCAATCTGGCTTATGATTTGTTTGTATGCATTTGTTTGTGTCCATGTGTGCATGTGTGTGTCTGCTTCTTTTTTTTCTTTTTTTTTTAATAGATATATAAATGTTTGCAATAATAACCAGGAAATCAGCAATTAGTGAAAGCAGGCAGTTGGTCTCAGCTCTCACTGTTACCCACAACCCAGCATCCCTGTCGCACATGTAATTGGACAACCACATGTCAGTCTGTGATTTGCAGTATGGGCCCTAATGACTTTGCAGCAATAAATATGATGAGAGAAGTCGTGTCTTTGTCAGATGTTGGCTGGCAATGTAATGCAACGGCTAAATTCAGCGGAGAACAGCGTGGCTGGTGGGCGAACGCTCTCTCACGCTCCTTCCAATCAATGTGGGGTTTTTTTTCATCTTCTCCTCCTGAGAGGGTTTATCCTCAGCACCAGTTGTTTCCTGATTCTTGCCTGATCCTCACACATTTCCTCCAAATTGAAACTAAAATTTTGTGATAAGGCTGGGCCATATGACCTGAATACTTCTGTCATGATGTATTCTCACATTGACCTTGGTAATGATAAATGTAACAATAATTTTGCATAGTCTTTTCCACCTCTGTCACTTCAGCTCTGATTTGTTTGTACCAATTAATGATTTTATGACCAGGTAAAGATTAAAAACTTCTCTTATGTCACTGTAGATTTTCTCAGTTTAATAATTTTTGATTCAAAGAATTGATCTCTTAAGAATTGGGTAAATTCAGATCACTTAAAGACCGACAGTGATGATAATTGCATGAATATGGTTTGTTTTTCCAGTACAAAGAACTTCACCAAAACAAATGACTCTTTGTGACATTTCATTGCAAATTTCAAACCGATCTTTATTTTTCCATATCTCATCTTACTCCTGACACAGGATGATGGTCGCTGTCCTATTAAGCTGTCAGCCAACAGTAAACAGCAGAGGATGCGTCTATTACTACTACTACTACTATTTGAACTACAGGGAAACATTTTTTCGTGTTTCCTTCTCTGTGACAACTTCATCTTTCACTGTTAGAATCCAGGCCCTCTAAATGTTTGATGCTGCATGTGTTATTACTGACTCTGACCCGAAGACATTGTGTCAGATAATTACATATCTCAGCTACTGCACTGAAATCTGAAAAACACTTTTGTTACCTGATGTTCACGGCTTTCAATATATTCTATACACTCACAGTGAAACTATTATACTGACTTGATAATGTCATCTTTTCTGATATGTCATTAATTCTGTTCACAATTCAGAATAATCACCTGCGACTGTATCACCCACAATCTACTTTTTCTAGTGAAATTTTCTCTGGAAAATCTGTAATCAGTCTGTTTGTCTGTGTGTGTAAAAGACACAGCGTCCTGAGTTGAGGAATAAGTAACAAAGGGAAGCAATAACAGAGACCAGATATTATATTGTGCCTCCTAGCTCATATTTCAGATGCCACCACATTTCAGCATTTCACAGAGAATCAGACTATACTATAATTCAGTGTTTGTATTCAATAGTGTCTCCTATTTGACCTGAGTAGCCATGTGTGCCTAGCTGTACTCCAGCTCAACCTGTCAGACATTCAGGAGAAATTATTCCACTGCATCTTTTGACCTTTTTGTTTGGCCCTTGCTAGAAATCTCTTGGGCTTAAGCCAACAAGAGATGGAGTTTTTCTCCAAGCAATGGCTGCTTTGTGATTTGTGTGTGCGTGTGTGTGTGTGTGTGTGTAAGTTATAGGCTCATTCCTGGAGTTGAGGCCTGCATGGGGATGGTGTTACAATAGGAGCCTTAATCAAGACTTCATTAGTTAACTGGTGGCGAACAAGGGGAACATCTACAACCACATGTCTCTGATATGAGTGTAACAGCAAACCCTTTCAGTGTAGACCCTTTAGAATATGACCTAGCCCTCATTTGGTGTTTGACTGCAGTCTGCAGTGCACTATACAAAGGTCACTCACACACAGGTCTGTCACAAGTCTGACAAAACTGAGTGGAAAAAAAGTCAACAAAGAGGAACAAAAAGTATGATGCATATAAGTTTTACCAACTCAAGCAGCAAGTGCTCAAGTGCAAACACAATTTTTTTTGTGCCGCACTACCTCCACAGCACCGCTGAGTTTGGTTCGTCGTTGGCTTTGGTTACTATGACGATAGAAGTGGCTCTCAGCAGGGAAGGAGGGTCTGTTTCAGACTGAGGCAGACAGAGAAAGAGAGGAGTGTGACAGTGATTAATGTCCTGGCAGAAACAGAGACAGTCGACTCTTAGGGCCCTGTCGTCATCATCAGTATTGAGAGGCATGCCGGCCCCCTCAACATACACTGCGCCTCAGTTTAATCACAATCATGTGAATTATTTATTATACAAAAATCTATTACTTTTTCGACTTGGCAGATGAAAGCCAGAATAAATTGAAATGTTGGATTAAGCCGAGAAGGAAATGAGATTCACCTGTGTGTCCCGAAATCAGTCCTCGCTATCCGGCTGATTTATGGAAAAACATTTGTCTCAGCGTCTGCGTCAGCTTGCTCACCTCTTACTCTGAAACATCAAACGAGTCGAGGTGTCCCTTTCCCAGGTGGCATGGGGAGAGGCTACTAGTCAGCTGTTGAGAGTCCCATTGCGCTCCAGTTACTGTGCAGCCTGTTAACAAGGAAGTGAGGTGATGGAAGACTGGAGGCCAAACGTCTGCATGATAGAGATAAGCAGCCAACTGTGCTTCTTCATTCACTATCCCCCCAACAAAAAACACTCTACAAACACTGTGTCTGGATATTTGACCAGAAGGGTTTGGACAATGGAAATCATACAGGATGTGCCATATTTTGCATTATATGGATAGCCTTTGCACATACAACTACACACACACACACACACACACACACACGCGCACGCATCTTCTCTTCTTCATCTTGGACACACTTTTGTACAAAGAAACGACCTCAAAGCTTTTCTGTGGTACCTATTCCTCTTTCATGTCCCCCACCTGGATCTCAAGGTCCATTAGAGCTCCTTTTGAGGATCTTTGTCCCTGCCTGGGTTTTTGCACTTCATTGCACTTTCCCTCCCCCTGCCCCTTTACTCCGCGCTGCCCCATAACACTGCAGCTGAAAGGAGCCACTGTTGGGGTTGCTATAGTGCATAATGTGTGTACTTGAGCACCATGCACTGCAGATAAAGCTTGTCAGCGGAGGGAGAAATAGCTTCTTCTTCCTCTTCCTCTCCAGTGACCTCTACACCTGGTTCTCCCGCCCACCACCTTCAGACGCTCTTTGCTCTCTGTGACATGACCCTCAGACTCACCCGTCTTATATCAATACCAGTGTAAAAGAGCTCAGAGTGTGTGTGATGCTGGTGTAAGAATTAGAGAGGGTATGATGAATGAGCTTCAGGCACACACACATTCCTTTGTGCATTCATTCACCTACAGGAGGTAACATTACCTTGTCATTTGCACACACCTGTCCCAGCTTCTCTGACTGACTGACCTCAATGGATTAAATGTGTTGAGCTGTTTTTTTTTTGTTCCGTTTGTTTGTTGTGTTTTTTTTTTACATTTCTGTTTTCAAAATGCTGCAAGAAGCTGCATCAGGAAGGAAGTGGAGCCCTTACACATTGCCCTAGCGATGTGTAAATCATCTGCTGGATGTTTGATGGCAGAGTAAATGTCTGCCCCAGCTCACACCAGATTGCTCTTGCTAGTCTTGGCCAGCAGCCCCATTCATCACCCACTACGATAGCAGCTTTAGTCAAGCCCTTTTAAACTATGGCGGAAGTCCCAGTAGCAGTCTTGAACCTGCTGTGTGTCTCAAAATGACCAATATATTGCTAACAGACTGGACAGAGAATAGGGTGTGTAAATCATGCTGCACGTTTATTTTTATTTATTTGCTTTTTAATTATTCTATCATCAGCACTTTGCACCAGGACTGTTTTATATGCAGACTTGCATGTCAACACATACACAGATATTATACAGTATATACACATATATTACATTTCCATATAGGAAATATATAAGATAGAAAACATATATGTAAAATTATATATGAAACCTGTCATAAATGTCTTGTCTATGTATGTTGATGTATATCGGCTTATGTGACATAAATATACATCCATCCCATAAGAAAAAGATACATAGGCATGTAGAATTTTTATATACATTGTTTAAATAAACCTGTTTATATCATATAAATAGATACCGACATGGATATATGTGATAATAATATATCCCATTATAGGTGACATGAGAGTCTGTATGATTCAGGAGATAATAAGTGAAAATATATTTTATGTGTGAAAACAGCTGAGGGTTTTATCACTGAGAAGGAAATAAACCCATTTCAAAGAATAGAAAAACTAGGATGAACATCAACATTGTCCTTTCAAGATGAAAAGCTTGTAGAGATGAGATGAGACTTTCACAGTTAATCTGACAAACAGAAAACTTAAAAAGCGTGTAGGCCTACCAAGTAGCATTCTGCTGTTCATATCTGCTGCATCTCCCACTAATGTCTTAGTATGTCTTGGTATAAAATATTGATTAGTGCAGCTTCTTTATCCTATAAAAGGAAAAACAATTCATGAGAGGGTTGTCTTGTATGGAGTCAATATGTATCTTTAATTAATTTAGTGATGAAAAAAACACACATACACTGAGTTCCCAAGTGTATATTTGTGTTATTGTGCATGAATTTAATTGTGTTGTCCACCATACTTCTGTCCCTTCTTATTCTAATGTGACCTTGCAGTCTCCTATACTATACCTGTTCATTGTCCAGAGATCTGACCTTGTTTCTACAATGAATCCATTCTACATTTCACAGCGAACCCAGTGGCCTTTATTTACCTCATTTATCCAAACTACAATGGTGTGAACTGTTCATGAACACCTGGCTGGATAAATGTATGATGAGGGCAGACGGATGAGTACTTACGTCATGTTGTCGCAACAGCACTAGCAATTACCGTGGGGGTCAGACAGGCAGGTGTGTGTGTGCGTGCGTGCATGAGCGCAACTTAGACACATGCTGCTCTCTTATTTTCTGCAGTGCTCTTGGGTTTGGCTTCTCATTTTGGCTCTGGTGAGTTATGACTCCCTCAGGGAGCAGTGAGAAGACAACAGGAGGGAACAACTCAGCTTCTCAAATGTCTCATTTTAGGTAGCAAAGGGCCTCTGCATACAGATGGCGGCATCTATCTTCTGCTCACCTTGAATAAATAAACTTATTCCGTGTTTGCAACATGCACAGAAGATGCTGACTTTTTAACCTGTGGCTCCTCCACAGCAGGTTGAGCTTTGGATCGCGGTACATTCAGCTGACATCTGACCCTATCTTAGGGTATGAATTTGTTGTTGGAAAATCAAATGTCAAGGGTCAGCCAGTGCTCGAAAAACATTTGAATTTGCCTGGAATAAAAACCTTCTCATTGCTCTTTCCTGAATCTGTGTCACAAAAGTGTAATATTTTTATTATTTGCACGCATTTATTCATTGCTGATATTATGCTCTTTAGTATTGACAACTCTAAAGTTTTCATGATAAATACACAGAGAAAATAGTGAAATCTATTAAATTATAAATATATATAAACATTACATATTATATGGCTATATCTGCAGTTATAATAACCTCCACCCTTCTTCTTTCAGGTGTTACACCTGATTTTGGAATCTGGCCTCAGGGATTTGCTCCCATTAGGCCACAAAAGCATGAGTGCAATGTCTCACTCATGAGGTCTGGCTCACAGTCCGTGTTCCAGTTCATCCCAAAGGTGTTGAAAGGGGCTGAGGTTAGAGGTCTGTGCCGGCCAAGTCAAGTTCTTCCACACGCCAGCGAGAAAACTATTTCTTATGTACCTGTCTGTGTGCATGGCGGCACTGTCATGTTGAAACAGGAAAGACCCAAACACAAACGGTTACCACCAAGTTAAGGCTCTTAAATTGGAACAAAGGGGAAAAACAGACCAAAAGTACTCTTAAGTTCTATATGTGCAGGGGTGTCCACTTACTTTCCATTTAGTAAGTGCGTAACACCCACAGTGGAAATACAAGCTTGTTTCTCTTATAGCCAGCTCTCTCAGCTTTACTTCTGCGCTCACAAACTGCCACCCTCGATGCCCCCTGCCGCTTCGACAGTGTGCCCCTGCTGGCATAACGCCCAGACGCCCCAGCGTTTTACAAACCAGGGGCGATGGCGGTCGTGCCCACGCGTCTTTGACTCTGCTGAAGACGTGTTCCTATTCATTAAGCCTGCACAAATGACAGAGGGCCCTCTCGCACTCTGCGGCACAGAAACAGATAAACAAGACATAAAACACGGGGCCGCCGTTTGGGGAGCACCAATTTGTTGCGGTTAACTTCAGGTGCCTCTCTCTGTCCCTCTCTTTTTCATCCATGTGGAGATTTCTCTTTGTATCACAAAGGTAACTGGCATGTGAGCTAAATGAATGTTTTCCAGTGGCTGCATTTTTCAGTGAGAGATTTATGTTGGCAGGGAGCTCTTGGTGTGCCTTCAGTTCTTTGCTCTGAGTTGTGTGCCTTGGATTGGTTTCCCTGAGCACTAAAATATGATTTTTATAATCTTCAACAGGTGACGCATTTGGAATCCTGGCATGACTGAGATCTGAAGGAGTTTGAGGTTTTAACTTTTCATCTTTGTCTTGTATTGTATTCTATTTGAGTATTTTGTTTACACAGGAACTCTCTTGTTCCGTGAACTCGTGTGTGGTGTCACTGGTTTTATGAGATTTTAGGTGAAACATGCCAGCATAACATTTCAGCTGGTATGAGAGTAAAGCCAAAATGTCTGCAACGCTTTCAACTGAGCAGGTTTGAGGGGCAAGATGTGCAATTAGTTCATTTAAAAAGCTAAAAAGGACACTGCTAAATATCAGCTTCAATATCACCTCATCGTGATCTTCCTAATTATAAAACTAGTGGTTTTATAACTAAGACCAGTTTCCTGTGCTGCACGAAGTAGTAGCAAGTAACTCATTGAGCAGATATGGCTCCATAACTTGTAAGCACTGTAGTTTTAGATAAGCATTAAAAAGCATAATGGTGACTTTGTGATTAGTGAGGCTGCTGGTGCAGCAGAGCGACCTCGCTGCTACGAAATATTCTGAAGTGAAATGACCTGGCCTGGATCCAGCTTAGTGGCCCTGCCTTTGCTGACAACAGCCATTTGATACTGAGGACAGAGGACAGGACAAGTCCTCTGTGCTACTGTATATGTGTGTGTGCTTGTGTGTTTTTGACACTCCCTGTGATCGAGTGTGGTGGCTCTGGCCTCCAGGGACAGCCAGACAGCCGGTTGGCACAGGAATGTGATGAAGACTAAAAGACTTAAGCCACCCCAAGCCTTTCCTCCTCTTCCTCCAATCCCACTTGTGTATGTTTTGTCCTTTTTCTCTCTTTCTGTGCCAAACTCAGATGCACCACAGGTGGACAATTTCAAAGCGTACTCCACCCAAGGCTGTGAGGAAAGAACCTAAGATGTGCAAAACTGACAAGACCGGCGAGGTGAAATCTTTGGCTGATGATAAAAAGCATTATTTTCCATTCAATCACAGGTATCAGTAAGCACCACTCAGCGAACTGATGCGACATATGCACTCCTGAGCTCGTCTTTTGTGATGGATGCTTTGACTGTGAAGCTTTATAGTACCTTGTTTGAATTTTTTATGTTAGAACTATAAGTTGCTGCTTTTTTATGGGCGCTCCTGCTGACGGAGCCAACCCCATTCCAGGCTTAGTGTTTTCCCTATAAATGATTCATAACAGTGCATTAATTGTGGTGCAGCTATCAGAGCACATCATTCTGCCTCAACACAAGGTTTTTGTGGCTTATCACACTGGCACTTTATTCAATGGCTTCTATTAAGTTTCTTCATTTAAAGGCTTTGCTTTATCAGCTTCTTACTTCTGGCTCAGAATCAAGTTACTCCAGTCAGTTTTATTGATATCGCCTAAAATCACAGATTAGCTTCAGTGTGCTTTATGATCTGTACAACATACAACACTCTTTCTCCCTAGCGTAGTGCTTCTCAAACTTTTTTAGAGCAACGACTAAACCATTGAAATAAAACTCCCCAAACCTTCAGGGCCTACAGCTTTTATAGTGTTGTGGTGAATGTCAGCAGGGACTGAGTTTTAATTATCAACAACCTCTGCGCCTGACACACCGCACAGCATCAAGTGGTGCTATTTATCTAGCACCAAAATGATCACACACACGCATGGATTTCATCAAATGCACTAAACTTGACACTCAGCACTTACCTGTGTTGGAGGGTTTGTTTGATTTTCTTTTAAATGACCAATGATGATGATCAATATAAATAAGCTATTTATCACTGTATGAAGGCACAGTTACGTAGGATAACTTGTCAACTTCATCCACGTTTCCTTTCAAATCTGTTCACTGATCAATTGCGGGTAAATCATAAAAGATAAACTGTAAACTGGTCTGAGTTTACAGTTACGTGAGTAGACACTGTTGCGGTCGGTCACAACCATGCTACGAAACAGCCAATTCAAACACATACACTATTTCCTACAAGGCTCTGCGGTCATTCGCAGACAGTTATAGAAACATTAAATTTAAAACATGATATTGTTATAAATTTACTCGTGGATATGATATTGACTCGTGGAACTGTTTTAAACAGGTCTGACGAAGGTCTAGAGAGACCGAAATGTTAGGTTGATCAAGAAATCATGATGCCAAGTAAGAGCAGTGTGCAGGGTATTGTATCCTATTGCATCGTAATGAACAAACCATTATTAGTAAATAACTAATGATGTTTATTTCTAGATAAATAGTTTTCAGGGGCTGTATAAAGTTAACGCCTCTATGTCCTAAAGAGCCCTGCAGTGTTTTTCAGGGTGGTCATGGATGTTGGGGTGCGAAATGAAGCAGAAATTGAATAAAGGTGTGTTAAGGTTGGAAGCCACATTGGAGCGGTCAGTCTGAATCTCGGGAGGCTTTGATCTGCTGCTTCGAGACGCAGAGAGATGGAAGAAAACATGAATCGCAGCTTTGATTTGCCTGCAGTTATTGTGCAAAGCGATGTGATTCTTCGCTTGCCTGCATGAAACCTGGATTCATTATTTATCACTTGCAAACAGCCTCATGTGGACTTACTACCTTAAATTTATTTAAGATGTCAGAAGTTAGCTAACGATGTTGTCCAAATTTTTTTCTGGGCAAGTTGAAAATTAGTTGGAAGCAAACTTTCAGGTGGAGAATGCACAAACTGATACCCGTGCAAATATGCATTCAGGCGGTGTAATGTAACACTTCCTTTTATCCCCCTTGTCCTCTAGGCCATGTTCTCTTTGAACCCAAATTAATAACCTCCTTTACCGCATCACATATAATTTAAACCTGTCTCTCTGTTCTGCAATTCAATCTTGATTGCTAAGTACTTCCATTTGAAGAGTTGTTAAGCAACCGGTGCGTATTACAGATGGGTCTGTGGCAGTAAACACTGAATTACTTAATCAAATGCTGTCTATCTCCTTGCTGCCTTCCAAAATAAAGTCAGGAACTCTTTGCTGTCGTCCCAGGAGAGGAGTTCGATAAAAGACAGGGGAGCTGGTTACCTGCCACTTTCTTCTCTTTAGTTATATCGCCGCTCCTCCGTGATAAATGGGGGCTTTATTCCCGCACTTTAAAAGATGGATTGGGAGCTTGATTCTCCGCTCTCATCATGTTAAATGGTCTAATTCTTGCTGTCTCCTGCCCTTCTGCTTGTCACACTTTCAACATTTATCTCCATCTTCTATTCTCTCCTATTTACTGTGTATCGGCCTTTTCATCAGAAGCTGCTTTTTTGTGCCTGACACTGCTTATTTTAGGCCTCTCTTGTGGCTCTCTTTTCATTCCTCGCTTGATGCCTCTCTTACAAATTTTCTGCTTTTTACTGAGCTGCTCTCTCAATTTTTTGGCTCCTTCAGACTTTGCTCCAGGTGGAATTTTCATTGATTAAAACCAGACGTGGCCTGCACTTCTGTGTCCAC
This sequence comes from Rachycentron canadum, assembly GCA_038496675.1. NCBI lineage: Eukaryota > Metazoa > Chordata > Actinopteri > Carangiformes > Rachycentridae > Rachycentron > Rachycentron canadum. Next base: position 5,293,531 of record CM076658.1, read on the forward strand.
CTAACCAAGCCCGGCTCAGGAAGATGAATCACCTGCAGCCCCTTTTCTATCAGTCCACTCTCTTACTAAATCCATCCCTCACTCTCCTGGCTGTTGATCCCAAAATGAAATGAGCCCCAGAATGGTTGTGTGTAGGTTTAAACAATGAGATGGTCAGCTTTTTTTTTTTTTTTTTTTTTTTTTTAGTGTGTGTATGCAGGTTTCATTAGAAGTTGCTGGTGCTTGAGGTTCTTTCAGTTTGGATTAGTATGTTTTTTTCAGCTTAAATCCCAAAACATAAAGAGTTAAAGGGATACCGAAAATCAATCTTTTGAGTATCAAATATTCACAGCCTGTATGCTTGAGAGGTGGATCCTAAAAGATTTTTTTTTTTTTTTTTTAGCTTGGTCCTTTGCCGAGAACGGCAGTTGTAGTCAGCTTGGATTCACAGCAGTTACAAGTGATTTCAATAGCGACCCAAGGTCACAGTCAATGATATAATCTGCTTTTTTCTTCAATAAATCCTACTTTTTACAACATATACACTCACTATATGCTACTTCTCACAGTGTTTCTAAGCTCCAGTATGAGATTATATTTGCTTTATAATTGAGAAAGTGTTTAGAACATGCTGAACAAACTTATAGTTTCTCACCACATAGCCACACACACCCCCTCAGTGTTAGACCATCATCCTCGTAGCTCCAAAGCTTTACTGGTGAATGTTTGGAACATTCAGGTCAGTGTACAAGTGATTTATGCTGCAGGAGTGGTCTGAGTAGTTTCCATGGACACGATGATATGTGTTGACAATCTGTTTTGCCGTGAGTCCGGGTTGCCCTGACTCTGAGTCACAGTTATTTCACTGCTGGGAATCCACAGCTGCCATCCTCCACAAAGGAGTAAGCTACAAGTATGTCAGAGCCACCTTTCAAGCCCATGGACTGTAAGTGTTTGATGCTCAAAAGGTAACAACAACACAACACAAAAGTTTTGTTCTGGGGCTGGTTTTTATGGTTTGGCTCTGGTCCTTTAGTTCCAATAAAAGGAAATCTAATGCTACACAATAAAGTGATATTATAGGCAGCAGTGTATTTCAAACTTTGTGGCAGCAGCTTGGCGAGGATGCCTTTCTGTTTCAAAATTTCAGGCTGTACAGACCCCTGACCTCAAAATCATCACCTTTGGGGTGATCTGGACAGTGAGCTTGGCCTTATGACCCAACGTCAGTGTTGGACCTCAATAATGCTCTTTTGGCTGAATGGGAGTCAATCCTTGCAGCCAGGCTCCAAAATCTATTGGAAAGCCTGAAACCAGGGGAGTGGAGAGTACTATAGCAGCAGAGTAATCCTCATGGTTTGGGATTGACATGCTAAACTAACACATATCAGTATAATGTTTGCAAGGCCAGTTCATCCCTACCAGGCTTAAAACTAATTCTCCACTTGCTTCCATGTAGAGCGAGTCTCTTTCTCACATCAGGCATGGTTTCAGCAGTGCAGACTCAAAGCTGTGTTAGCGTAATGCACATAATACATTAGGCTGATGGGAACATTTCACTCAATTTTCTACTCATGATTTACATAGTGGAGGGTAAAAAACCCTACGAGCTGTGCAGCTTCAGCGGCTGAAAAAGCTACTGATAGTCATAATACATATAGCTCATTCCCTCTCTGTTTGAATGTGCTTTGATGCAGCTGCATAAAGCCACGGAAACTGAATTTAGTTTTAGTTTTGTATAAGACTTTTGCAGGCAACTTCCCCTTGAAGGTGTGTATTTCTTTGGATTTGCGTGGTGCTGCAATGCGCCCTTCCCCTCACGTCCCTCTTGTTTCCTCCTCCTCCTCCTCTTTGCCCACTCTCTTTCTTTCTTCCTCAGTCCGGGTGATACCTACTGCTGCTCTGCTCAGTTCAGCTCACTTCATCCCTTGATGGCATCTGAGCAACAGGGAAAAGACAAGCGGTGTTATCTTTTCTTTTCCTCTCCCTGGAAGCCGGTGTCCTTTGGCTTGATAGATAATTCCTCACCCCCAATCCTTCCGTTCCTGATCCTCAGGGCCCCACACCTCAGAGCCCACAGTCTGTTGGAGTAAATATGCATGTGAACGCCAGGTGCAAATGGTTTCTCCTTCTTCTTTCAATGCCACATACGGCTCGTCCTCCTCAGAGAGAAGTAACTACTCCAAGATCGCATGAAAGAATCACTTCTGTCTTTCTGTGTTTCCGAGTGCAGCTGCTCTCCACCCACAGTTGGGGGGATTTGGCTGAATCCTATTGCTGCGCATGTTTTAATGATGCAGCTACTGTCAGTGTTTCTCCCTTCATCGGGATGTGTGGTAGAAGAAAAGTGAGAGGGAAACGGAGATCAAGTGTTTTGGATAATGAGGGACAGAGGGTTTGAGTGCACACTGTTGGGGATATTCTCACAAAGCTTCATTCAGGTTTCAGGATTAGAAATGGGAAACACAGGCTGTGCACTGCAGGGCAGCCAACTCCAACTCTTGTGCAAGTTCTACCCAACTGCATATACTGACCCGGTTCATTAATTCAACCACTGCGATATAAGGTGGCTACACAGCATTTTATGGAATAGGTATGAATCTGAATTTGTTATTGAATATTCTTAGTGGTATGTAGTTAGATTAGCTAGGCCATTTTTTTGAGCGTGAATCCTAAATTGAATCAAATGTGGTTTTGCTTCGAATGTATCAGTGATTGTCTCATTAACGTACACAATCTGTAGCTCCAACCCGAGAGTGAGAGGAGCAGCAGAAGACAAGAAATGTTGATTAAATAGGTGGCAAATCGAAATAACAGGTGTAACCTACATATGTTACATATGTAAAACGAGACAATAGACGATCCATGATCAGTGCAGTTCCTGATCACTATTTCCTGTCAGTAGTACTTTAGTCTTAAGAATGAGAGAGTTTTTTTGTACTCAGGGCACTGCAAGGAAAACATTCTCTGCCCCCCACTCACCATCCAGGGACTTCTATGTAGAGGACTCCATGGTGAGCTCATTGGTAAAATGGAAAAACACTTTGGTGATTTTCTCTGTCTTTTTTTTCACCGTGAGAGCAATGCACAATGGCATATATTGCTTGGTTAGTGACCATAGGTTGTACATTACTACCGCTTTTCATGATGCATTGTGGGATATATGAGTCCCCTATGTAGGGTAATAACACTTGGACAGCACTACAAAAATGGTGGACTCCATATAAAATGAACTATGTAAGGCGAAGTGAGTGATTTTGAGCTCAGCCCAAAAGTCATAAAGCACTGAACAAGTGGGATCCAGCTGGGTTAATGTCTGTTTTGTGTCCCCTGGAAACACTTATGTTGTTGCTACTTGCAGGATGTTTTTGTACTTTGTTTTGCTGTGTGCGTTTGCAACTTGTGTTGAATTTGCTTGTGTTTTGTCTACTTGAACTTGTTCCTAAAGTTGCAGTGCGTTGACCTTTCGAGACAGGGAACTGGTTCCAAGATGGAAGTGGTTACTAAAAGCTAACTGACTAACCTTTTGGATTAAAAACGACCAATTTCCAAACAAATCAAACATCAAGAACCCAACAAATTACATATTTGCTTCAGTGAAATGACCTGCCTGTTTTATACTTTGCAATCTGCCACTTAAAGCAGACTGAAGATAAAAGGTTGGATGAGAGAAAAGAAACTGGCTCAGACTCAGAGCTGAACAAATTTGGATATTTTACCTACTTGGACCTGAATCACAAATGCAACTGGCTATCTGAACCCAGCACCAGTGACCAAGTGGGTCTGCTGTGGTGTCTGTGTCTTTCATGTTAAAAAAGAAAAGAGACACAACGCAAGGATTAATTTTTCTGCAGTAAGTGTGGGGATTAGACTCTTTTAAACATTATGAAGGTCCCTGTTTGATTGATGTTCAGTGCTAGTTTGTTTTTCACTCTCCTACAATTCATGACCAAGCCTGACAGCACCATTATGTAAATTTGTGTTAAAATATATGCAGTAAATGCAGTCACTCATTTAAAGGACACTCAAGAGTCACATCAAGTTTGCTCTTTCATCTAATTAGGGTTAAAGCACACAGAGGCAGAATAAGTTAAACCAATTATTGCAACTCACTGAAAAGAACTGATGATTTTAGTGTTTGAGACAAATGTGATTAATTTATTCTGCGACACACTTCATCACCCTCACAATAGGATCTCTCACTTGAGCACAACAGTGTATCACATGTTCTTCATGTTTGTGTCAAGTGCTGTAAAATGGATCCAGGTCTCATTCAGCTGGCTTGGCAAGACTGGCACAGCCATTTGGCTGCTGCACAATTTGGACGTGTGGATCAATATTCAGCTCGATAAGTATAATGTTGGTCTGAAGCCGAGGTCGCTGCTGCTGGATGCCTGCAGACAATTCAATCCCCCCGCTGTGCACTTCACTCTGCACCAACACAACAAACTGTAATTGCAATGACCAAGTTCACAAAGAGGAACACGCACATGCGCAGCCTTTCCAAAGGGCATACAAACAGGGAGGCGGAGAGAAGTATACACCTAAAGTCCCAAAGTGCTGGAGGTATACACATATATTGTAACATGTTCCATAGCACAAAAACACTTGGTTGTGTAACCGTATTTACTCCTATTACAGAGTGAGCTACAGCCCCAGGACCACTATATACACTGTTGGAAAGACTTTATCCTACAGCAAACACCTTGTCCAGTGGAACTCACTCAAGATGTACCTGCAGACACACAACGGGATTTCACAGCCAGGGCAGCAAAAGCACAGTGATGTTTTGGTCCAGTTGATTTAAGGTAGATACTTAAATCTACAACATGCACAGGTGCATTAGTTTAATCATCTTTTGTATTTTTTTTTTAGAAATTTCAGCAAATATTTGGACACGATGTTGGTGGCTCATATTCACATTATAGCAAAGCCTACTTTGAAAATGTCAAATTACAGGTAAAATTATTTTACACTAACTTAGTAGATAAAACTGGTCAAAATTAGCTGAATAACCATAATGCAGAATTGTAGGATATCACTACCTTGGTGGCAATAGCATTTGCCACCCTCTCTGTTTGTCAGCCGGTGCTCGCTCATCACCACTTTGTTAAGGAGGACGTCACAGGTTGCTGCCCTCGTCCAGGTGTTAGCTGGTTCTTCTTAGCACCTTTGATGCAGCTCCTGACCACCAGCTGTGTTAGTCCAGAGACTCAGGCTCAGGCTGAAATGACGACGAAGCTGTCAAAAACGAAGCTGTTTCGTCAAAATCCAGGTGGAATTAACATTAATCGTGACCCAGTAAGTTCGACAAGTGAGTCGAGCACAGCACCAGGACCCTGGAGTCATGATGAATGCACTGAGCACACCTGTGCAATTTCAATTGGACTCCGCTTTAGCTTTGTTCAGCAGAAAAAGGATGAGACCCTGCAAGTTTAAAGTGAAGGTAAGTGAAAAAAAAAAAAAAATAGGCAGCTAAAAAAACAAAAACCTGTTAAGATATTGACCACCATATATTTTGCTAGCTCAGCCTTTGTAGCAGCGACACCCTGCTAGCAAAGAGCTAATGGATACCCCTAGCCAAAGGGATGTATTTAGCTTTAGCAAGCCCTGCTAGCTTAGCTACCAAGGACCTGAGATCTGCTAAGACAATTGTAAAATCTGTTTTTGTGTTTGTTTTACTTTAAATCACTTCACTGCTCATGTAAGTGGTACATAATCATAATGAGCATTTAAAGGAAATAGCTTTATATTTAAGAGACCAGTCTTTCAGTCAGTCTCCTGAAATGTTCTGATATTAATTTTTAATATTATTATCCTCATCAGATAAACACGTACAAACATGATTAAACTAATGAATAAAAACAATATTAAGACTAGAGCAAAAATAACAGTCGCTTTCCTTTGTATCATCAACATAATATGGCGTGTATATAATTAATATTCGGTCTGTCACCCTGGGACATTGTCACGTTTCTGAGGATCGATGCATTTAAACAGCATCGTTAGCTCCCCATCTTTTCCCTAAGCCACTTGGTCAGCTGTGCAGTTTGTAACATTAAAGCAAACGCTGATGTATTAGCAGCCCCAGGCTTCTTTAATGGAGGTGCCACTTGATTACGACAGAGGGCCATTTGAGCGTAGTGGGCAATCAAATAGAAATACACACACGACACAATGCCTGAAATTGGCTTTCATGAAGATGGAAATAAAGGAACACATATTTATATAACACTTACGGGGTATATGTGTAGGTGTGGATGTGTGGGCGCACAGACACAAACAGCAGCCCTGTCCACATTAGCATTAGTGATGCTTTTAGTCCCTCTGTGGTCTTTAAGATCAGTCCTTGTTTACATCTTAGCTCTAACCTTTTAGCCATTTGTCACCACTCTGGTAATAACAAAAGTGACCTCTCCTCTAACCCAGAGAGATTGTCTCTGAGAACTGGGAGTGCAGGGGTCAGAAGTCGGGCCATATATAAACAGGTGTCAAGTGCTATGATGGAAAGCCAAGGACATATGAGACTGGGGCTGGAAACCCAGTCAGGCTGCCTCTGCCTCCTCTGCAGACACGTAGGGGGAATGGAGCAGAATAACAAGGGTAACGGATGACTTTGCCCGTCAACGTGATGCCATGGTTTCAGGTTGTGCAAGTTAAACCGCCTTGTCTGTAAGAGGCGACCTTTTGGGAAACAGCATGCATATGTGTGTGTGTGTGTGTGTGTGTGTGTGTGTGTGTGTGTGTGTGTGTGTGTGTGTGTGTGTGTGTGCGCACTCGTGTGTGCGCACTTGTGTGTGCTTCCATGTGACCACAGCCACTTGTCTGTCTACAACCACCGCCACCGGCCTCTTGAATGTGTTAGATTATTTAGCCAGCGTAATTGCTGCTGTCTCCCTCTCTCTCTCTCTGTGTCATTCAAGTCCATAAGAAACATCCAGTCACAGAATCGAAGCCGAATAAAACATTCAGTAGTTTAAATTAGTTCACTTTCAGATCAAGAATTAATCAGGTACGATGCAGAATTCTGATATGTGCGACAGTGACAGCTGAGGCTCATGGGTATTATAGCATTTAGAGGAAACCATTAACCATGTTGGACTAATGGAAAAAACCATGGTTTCATTAAAGCTGAATTTCAAACTCATGGTCATTACTGGTGTGACAAAATTATAAATCTTCAAATAAGGATTAAAAAATCTAAGATCACACTAAACCATTAGAATTATGAGATAATCTCATCTTGACTGCCTCTTTCCTAAAGTCAGGAAAGATTTGTTTTTGAAGGGATCTTTAATGTGTGTTAGTCATTTCTATGATTACATTTATAATATAATTTAATAGTGACGCCCATCTCTGTCTCTCTGATTACAGCCTCACTTCTCTGACAGCCTCTTTCCCAACATCCTGTCTGTTCTCCCTCTCAGCTCTTGGACGAGGTTCTCCTTAGTTTGTTTTTGTTATAATTTGATTTGCTCTGAATTTGTCCTGAGGCTGTGAAATGTTAAAATCCAGTGTAAATGTTAGGGAGTTTTTGTTCTTCTGCAGTGCTCGGGCTTGTAACAGTTTAAGTAGAGGTCATTGTTTTTCAGATTTGTTGACAGAATGTGATTTCCCTTTTCTGCATTCTGATGAGTGCTGGATAATCTCTGCCCTGCATGTCTTGTTTGACATTTTCTCCGAGTTGTTTTGTGCACAACTCCGTAGACAAGCTTTCAAAGTGGATGCTGTCTGATTTGTTAAATTCTTTATTTATGGTACAGTAGAAAAGTAGAACTGGACCCGTGCTGATCCATCAAGGTGGTACCAGCCTTTTAGCGTTTGTGTCGGTATGTATGCAAAAGAAGTGACAGCACATAATGCACAATTTGTGCTGAAGGTAATTTAGAAAGCATATCATTAAATGGTTTATCTGGCAGAGTCATTGTTTACTGTGCTCAGTGTGACCGGGAAGCAGCACTGCTCTCCCTCTGTTACTCATTGCATGGTGGAAATTTGCTTTGTTGACAGACAGTACTGAAGTAAATAGAATTTTTAACACCATAGAAAACAAAACAACTCTCTGAGTTGTAATTTCTGATCAAATCATAGTTTTTGTCTGATTCATATTGCCTCCTCAGACCTTCCACTACTGCTGCCCATTCTCAGTCTGACCCCTTTGACATGTAACCTATTGTACACGTGTATAAGCTGTAGTAAGAAGCCATATTAAAATAGTACAGCAGAACAAAGTCATTGTCATGTTCTCATGTTCTACTGCAGGACACTAGTTGATAAAAACACACACAGCTTTCATTTCACAAACATTTTGGGAAAATGCTTAAACTGAGCTGTAACTAAATTATACCCACCTTCATTTATTAGAGTTTACATGTAGCTGATTGTTCAGATACGTTATCAGTTGATCAACGAGATTTAATAGGCGATTGATCATCTTTCTTTTCTAGTGAATATAAAAGACAGTTTTAAATGTTGATGTTACAGAAGAACTGTTGTATTTTTAAACACATTTTATTGCACCAACAGTGGAAGAGGTTTTTTTACTCAAGGACTTTTGTGAGATTTTTTTTGGGGCGTGTTAGAGCCACAGCCGGTTTGCCATGTCCCCCTCTTTTAGTTCTTACACTTACAACTGTTTTATGTTGCTTCTGTTTTCCTCAACAATGAGCTGGGTTGTAACAGAGCATCACTGTTGTGTGATGCTATTTGTGTCATGTAGTGTGTCCTTGGTGCAGTAAAACTAGTGTCTGCCGTGCGTCACATTGGGTGCCTTCACAAAAAAAGTTTAGCCACAGCACCCTGCTACTGTCTGATGTAAACTGGAAAGCTGCGGGCAGTAATTCGCTCCTAATTAGACGTATTTCCTGTACTGGCCTGAAGGAGGAACTACACAAGTATCCCGTCTGAAAGTGTCTTCCTGTGTGTTTGTGAGAGAGACGAACTCCATGAGTTGTTGAGTTGTAAACTCCTGCTGTGTTGTAACTTGCCTCTTCACCTACTTCCCGCTAGGTCTGCATTAAACTGTCTGATTCAGTTACCAGTAACTGGAGCCTAATTAGGAGAATTCGATTTTCTCTGCTGGATGCGATGGCGACTGTTGATAACCACGTCTTATGGACAGAAATGAGGGAAATGCACTGCGGCGAGCTGCAGAAGTTTCAACAGAGCAAAAGAAAGTTTAGGATCGAAGCACAAGACCTCTTGACTGCTTTGTCTGCCTCATACTGATATCAGAAGGACTGAGCATCTCAAGTTCACCAAACACCAAGAGAACACGCGCATGCACACGCACACACACACACACACACACACACACACACACACGCACAGACACGCACAGACATCTGCCTGTTTGGCAGGCAGGCAGATGACTTTCAAGGACTAATTCAAGATTGGAAAAGTGCAGTTTGTTTGTGTGTGTGTGTGTGTGTGTGTGTGTGTGTGTGTGTGTGTGTGTGTGTGTGTGTTCTCTTTCTAACTTGAGAGGAGAGAGAAAATGAACGAAGCACCTGATGACTTTCTGAGATAATAAGATGCAAAGGCTCAAATGTTCAGTAAGCCATCTTGAAATTGTTTCATTTCCACCATTGTTTTTATTGTGATAAATATCACAATATGATGTCGGGGTCTATCTCTTGTCCTTTGACGAGGACCATGACCAACTTTACCTGCCTTCATCACACTCCAGACCAAAGTATTGTTTTCTCGCAAGCAAGAATCCATCTTTTTTCAGGCTCCAAGCTTGTGGCCCAATCACAGTGGTTCAGACCAATCTGGCAAGAAGCGACTGTTGTGCCTTTAGTGCACACATTTTCCTGACAAAGACGGCAGGGATTGTCTACCGACATACCAACTAGCATTTAATGGCGGCTTGTTGTGTTGCGTTTCCTCCTCGGCACTCGTCACGTCATATATAAGACAGATGGTTCATCCAATCACCTGCCAAATTTGTTTTTTTTGAAAGTTCCTGCCCTTTTCCAGTTTCCAATGAAGCCTTCCCAGATGGTTCTGTCTAACAAACCATCTGGCACATGAGGTTACGACCAAACTGCATCAGCAAATACATTTTGTCAGAAACATTTTGTAATTTCAACAGAACATAATGAGGATATGTTAATTTAAATATTTGGCAAGCTGCAAATGAGTTGATACTGAACATATGAGTATATTGTTCTAATGGGATAAACAGGGGAACCCAAACACAGGACAAGACTCAAAGCTTATTGTTATTGTTGTTAGGGAATGAAGGTGCAGGTGATTGCAGAGGGGAGCTAGTGATTGGCGGTGAGTGGAGATGAAGGCTGGAGTGATGCTGGATGACTGATCTGCAGACCCAGGAATGGATAGAGGAGCTAGGCAGGCGAGGAGGAGGGCTGGGGGCAGCTGGAAACCGGTGAACCTGAGCTGGTTTGGGTGCTGGGTGATGTTGTGTGAGCTTGGCAGGCAGTAATCCTGCAGCACAGGGAAACCGCAAAGAAAAAACAACTTAAAGCAGCCTTGAATGTCATTGTTTCAGCCAATGAGACAATGATCTGGGGAGGAGTGAACAAAGATCTGAACAAAGATATACTGCTGGAGGTGATGAGTAGATGGATGGCAGGTGTGCTGCCAGATTGGCAAGTCAGGAGAGAGTGAGCAGCGCCACACGCACGAGGGAGAAAAACTACGGGCTTTAAATCATGGTCAAAAATAGTCCATCCATCCATCCATCCATCCATCCATCCATCCATCCATCCATCCATCCATCCATCCATCCATTATCTATTATCAAATTGTTGTTGTAGAAAAGATCTGCATTTGTAAAAAAACAAAAAAAAAAACCAAAAAAAACCCCCAAAAGAAAACAGAGAAACTGTGAATACAAATGATGTCAAAACAGTGTGAAAGAGCTTTTGTGAACATCTGTGTTCAGATACAGAAAAACTCGCTCAAAAGTTTCAACACTGTGTCTGAGACTGAAGTTACAAGCACAAATTTGGACCCTATTCTGGTTGGACAGAATCTAACTGGACAGTGATAATTCAATCACAATGTGTCATCCAGTCAGAGGAGAGGTGGTTCTGTTAGCTTCATCTCTATCTGAAGGACACTAGATTTTCAAGATGGACAACAGTGCGGGGCTCTTTCGAAAACCAGGCGGTTTGCAATAAATTTACAGCACATTAAACTTATTTTATAATTAAACTGACCTGGGTCACACACAAGAGCCTGCAAAAACACATCTGTTGTTCCAGTTTAAATGTAATTTCTGTGATAAGCGTGAGGCAGTTGGCCAATATGAAGACCCTGTAACCCTGCATACCTTAATGGGGCGCAGCCATTTTAATGGAATTAATTACAATTAATTACAGCACTGCTTTTTCCTGCTGTGACATACCAAAATCTCCACCAATAGAAAGGCCTGTTGGTCACAGTAGTTACATCTAGTCTCTAGTCAGTGTCAGTCTGTCTGTTAGATATCTCTGAAATCTCTTAAATTTACACACCATCCTGTTCTGTACAGGATGAACTTTATTATTTGGATGCTAACATGCTGATGCCGATGTGCTGCTGTCGCTGAAGACTCTGACTGTTATTGTGCGAGTTGCAGGATTTTCTTGGTTTTATGATCCACTTGAATTACCATTTTGTCTCTTGTTAGTCTCTCTCAGTGTAGGAGTGGTTGTTCTTTTGCAGTTAATTATCCAGCATGAAATGTCTGCTGTTCTGTCAACAAAATTTTTAGTCAAAACAGAAGAAAGAATCTCCTGATTTCTATTTTTACAGTTGTCACACACAATTTTTCTGTTGCTGTTGTTATGGCACTGCCACAGCTCTGACTGGATGGGTTGGGTTTTTTTTTTTACCAGCTGTGGGAACAGGCGTGTGATTCAGCACAGTCTGAGATGTGGGCAGTTATACAGAAATTTGTTATCTGATGTTGTTAGCACCTTGTTATCTGTGTTGTGTTTATCAGACCACAGCTCTGCAGTATGTTCTGCACCAGGATGAATGTCTAATTCCTGTCAGTTATCTGGTCAACAAAGTTTTACTGAATCTGAGCAGGTTTAGTCCCAGACTTTCTTTGGCCAGCTGTCTGGTGTAGTGGCATCACTGCTGGAGATTGTGTGGTTTGTGTGCATGTATATATATATATATGTGTGTGTGTGTGTGTGTGTGTGAGAAGGAGAGTAAGACTATAGGTCACAGACTAAGTAGTTTATGAGAATTCTTCCTCCTCACTTGTTGCAGTGAATAAAGCCTGATCCCACACTGACATTGGAGATTATGGGGAGTTTTTTTGTTTGAGAGGACACTTCCTGCTGCTCAGCCCTAAATTCTCAGCTTAGCTCCATGGAAAATCCCCTTTACTGCATTTGTCTACCTGTCTTTGTGGCTCTCAGCACTGAGCTGGTAGAGAAAAAAAATAACGGGATGTTTACATCCCTATTAATAAGTGATAAATTGACATTTATGAAGCAAAAATGGCAAGTATTCTCTTGTTCTAGCTTCTGAAATGTGAGGATTTGCTGTTTTTCTCTGTTTTCTCTGACAAAACAAGACATTTGAAGACATTCTGGGACTTCTGATGAGTAATTGGCATATAAGTTTGCTGAAAGACTAATTTGCATGAATCAATAGTGAAATTATTAGCCCTAAATACAGTCAGATATCTGCTCAGAGCATATTTGTCAAGCTCTGCATTCATGCTAATGAGTAGCAGCACCCAATTTGAATGCACAATTGGTTATACTGTACATCTGAGAGGAAGCGATCGGTCTTAGTGGAGCAATCGGACGACAATAATCAATCCCTCTGTTATTCATTGTTGCTGTTCTCTGTGGAATTGAAGGAAACAGCAGCCGTATCACGGCAGTTGACGCCACAAGAGGGATGGCAAGTCTAAGCCACTCTTTCAGGTTGCCGTAGAAACCAGCCGGGGCTATTTGTTCCAATTTGCTCTGTGGCGTTGAGATCAAAAAGCATGCAACCCAAAGTGCTCTCTGCATATTAGCATCTGTGTTTGATTCAACACAATGAGGCATCCGCTCACCTCATTTACATCCACACTGTTAATTTATAGTGGAACATTTTTGGGCTCTGTTTTCTATGCAATACAACGCCTCCTATGTTATATGGGCTACAGAGTTTAATGTGTTTGACCTGTCCCGAACTTTGTGGTTTTGTTATTGTCCAGTTAGGCCTTCACTTGATGTAAAGGCATCTTGCGGGTCCCTCTTTTCCTCCAGCCCCCATCCCAGAGAAGTCTCAGTTTAAATGCCATTCCCGCTCCGCCCTCTCCGCTCCATTGAAAACTTGGCGGTTTGTTTACGAGAGCGCCAGCACTTCTTTGTGGCTCTGCACACTGCTTATAAGAAGGAGGCGAGCAGCTAGTGAAGGACTCACCCCTCCCCCTCCTCTTTCTCTCTCTCTCTCCTTTCTTCCAGAATAAGTTTGAAAAGGACAGACGGCCCTCTCAGCCCCGTCCCCACACCCCAGTGATGCTTAGCTGGTGAGTACACTTTCATCTTTATCATTGAAAACTTTTCCCGTCACTTTCCTGCCTTTCTTCGATTAGTTTCTTTTACCTGAATTTCTGTTTTTTCTATTTGTTGCACAATTCAATTTTCCTTTTTTCCCCTGTCTGCTCAGTTTTGCCAGCAAACACCAAACTTCTTTGCAGTCTTGTGGATATCTCTATGATGACGGATTGCTATTATTCTTTCTCTCTCATTCTTCACTTCTCTTAATGTCTTTCTCACCCGGGCCTCAGTTATAAAAGTAAGGCAGCCTTTTTTTGGTGGAAGCCCTTTATTCTGAGTGAGTGAAGTGATTTGAAAAGCAGCGGTGAGAATATGGCAATGGAGATGGAAGAGAGGAGGATAAGCAGGAGAGGTGGGGGTGATGGGTGGAGGGGCTTCATACAGGCTATTAATGGATGAGTTTTACCTCTCCACATCTCCCTCCCTCCGCCCCCTCTCTCTCTCTGAATGTGAAGCAGTGAATCACGCTATTGCAGACAGCCTTGAGCTGAGCTGACACTATTCGCTGAAATCATTGTTCAGATGAGATGTGACACAATTGCACAATTACCTTGTGGTATCACCTTCACCACAGCAGACTGGATTCACTGTCAGTGTGTTTACATGCTGGCTATTAATGTGATTCTAAGCACCGTAAGACACTTCTTCCATTATTACATTTACTGCAACCCGAGGCCTGTTGTTGATTTTTCTGTTGTTGGCTCAGGTGCTTGAGCCTTTATTAGGGAGAACACAGTGGAGAGCTGACAGGAAACACAGGGAGAGAGTGAGGGAGGTGCCACACATGCAACCAGGGATGTTGCAATCACAGTCAGCATCTCAAACCCCCTTCCCAAACCAGTTCTAGCTACCTGCGCGTTTTTCAACAATTTCTTTCAGTATTTAATATTTTTCATTCATCCACAAGCTCCAAGAGGACTTGTTCAGATGAGTAAAAAGATCCTCTTGTAACAAGGACACCTCAAAAACACTCACACTCAGAAAAGACACTCACAGAAAATGCACTACCACTGAGAAAACTGATCTTATTAATGAATGTCCTAAAAAATATCTGACTATACTTTCAATATAATTTTTAACTGTTAAAGAAAACATGATATTTGGCAGGATTTTCAACAGCTAAAGATGTTTTACCTTATATTAAAACAATGCCACCCAAATCAAAAAATAAACTAGATATCATTTTAGGTTTTCTCCATTAGATATGGAATAAGAAAAGTTGAATTACTTGCAAATATTTTGAAATCTTTTGTGATTAGAATTTAGTCTTTTGTAAATTTTGTGCTAATGCAAAATGTCATGGAGGGAACAAGAGACAAAGTTTGGCTTTGTCATTTTAAGGAAAATATTTTTCCATTTTTTGGTTAAACTTCAAGATTTAAATGAAACAGCATGTTTACTTTAATACTATGTATTACTTAAGAGGACATTGAGGTCAACAGTAATTGTTTTTCAGGAAATTGATAAAGTCCTAAATAAAGTCCTGTTAAAATAACAATGTATGTTGGGAATCTTACAATAAGATGCTTTGTAAATTCAACAAAGCCAAAAAACACCAATGAGAATAAACAAAATTAGACTATTAAATAGCTCATTAAAATTTTAGTTTGTTTAAAGTGAAACAAATTAATTCTGTATCTTCCTTTGGGCTTAATTAGTGATCATGTGAATAAACATAGATGTGAGAACATATTGCCTGAAGCCGTTTTGAAAACATACAAATCCCCCAAACTCCAAAAACAAGATCATCACACGTTATAATCCCTTCAAATAACCCTTTAATTTATCTGCCACAGAGCAGCAGGTGCCATCTGCCTTCAGTTATGAGATTTATTGGTAAGAACATGAGGACCAATGTTCTCAAAAGAGGTCTCTTTAGAGATTATCACCTGATAAACCCAGATCCTGTTCTTTCTGGGCTTGGAACAATGCTCAAGATGAGACTGAACATTTAAACTAATCAAACAAACCTTTAGTGCCAAACACAGAAACCTCCAGAGCAGCACGGGGCAATTCATCATAAAAATCCCAGACCACTTCTGCTCAAATCTACCCTACTTCTCTCTCTCTGCATTTAATATCCCTGAAGGCCAGCCCTGGTATTTGCTTATGTTCTGTTGTTGTACTCCCCTTGTTCAGCACTTGCCTCCTTCTTACTTACTGTGCTTGATTCAATTTCTGGCCTAAATGCCTTTCCCTAATATGTGTCATTGGAGCAGAGCAGTGGAGCTCCCTCTCTGGTTGCTTTGAAGAAGCTCCTCTGTATTTGTCTTGATTTGCTCCTCTCCTCCGGGAGGAGATCAGGGGCTCCAGTCGTGGCTGGCATGTTGTCTCCTCCAGTCCTGCTGCTGTTTGCTGATATTTAGTTCAGGACGACAATAAGCCGGAAGAAAACAAGCTCCTTTTAGGTCAGAAAGAGAGAGAAGGGGTGGACTGAGAGGGAGAAAGAGACCTAGAAAAAAGGGGGGACAGGGGACTCATCCCTGGATAGAGATTCTCTTTAAAGCTTTCTGTTTGTGGCCCCTAGGGCCGAATTAAGGGAGCGTCATTATCCCTGGCAAATTACCACGCTGCCTTTGTGGTCCAGCCATGGTACATTAGGGTGCCTTAAAACGTGGCCGAGCCGTGCCCATTCAGCTCACAAAGAGAGGGGCCGCTGGCAGATCCTTGGCCTGTTTCACAGAGGAGGCATTCACACCACATGGGGGGGGGGGGGTGGTGACGGTGATGGAGGGGCTCTCCTGAGATGAGTAAAAATCACTCGGGCCAAGGCTGATGTGACATAATCTTTAAACACACGCCAGCTGATGATGTCATCTCTTGGCTTCATCTTGGGTTTGATCAGCCGTGAAAATCCTGGATCTGATAAGGAGACTCGTGTTTCCATGTCAGTTGTGTCAGACGAGGGCAGTCTCACACTCAGTCGTCACACACGAACGCTGGGTCACGACCCCTTGGTTTCACTTTCTAACACCGGGTATCTCTAGTGTCATCATAAATGTGCGGGGCAGTCTGATAGACTTCCAATGACGTATGTTAAGGCCTTTAAAGTCACAGTGAACTCACATTCCCTAACCCTGGATATGTGACAGTCATGCACTTTGTTTGCCTGCTATCCACCTCAACCATCTCCTGGTGACTCAACTGCATTTAATAAATGTTGCACTGAAGTCATTTAAAAAACCTCTGAAAATCATCCAGCCAACTATTATGTTTCCTATATGTATTTGTATTTGTGTGCACCCTGCACACTGAAAAAGTTACCCAGTGCATTAAAAAGTGACACAAAGGGTAGTGATGCTAGTGTTGGTTTGTGACGAGTGCTAATGAGCCAAGTTGCAACAAAATCATCAGCTCACTCCAAATTAGAACGTTTTTCCTTCAACTTGTGTAATTTCCAGTCGCTCCCTCAGGTGAACTACAGCATCTGTCAGATCTGTCTCATCTTATCCAGTGAACAGTCTCTTGTGAATAACACGTGCAGGTGTGCACAGTTAGTCTGTATGTTACCTGAGGACAGCGCAGCAGCAGTCACAGTGTCGTGCCTGCAGGAAGACGGTCGGAGCACATTGCAGAACTAAGATGCTCTAATTGTCGACTTTACCAACCAACAGGCTCATCACGGCTTTGTTCCTGTTTGCTTTTAAATCTGTCAAACACTTTGCCATCATTACTTTATGGCTAAGATTTTCAGTTAGTCAGTCATTTAGCTGATTGACAGAAAATTAAGCAACAACATATTTTCATAATTGATCAATTAATCAATTGTCTCTAAAAACCAAAAACTGTCTCTTTGCTTTTAGCATTTTTACAATAAAAAACTCTTGATGAATGAATTAACTGGCAAATAATGGATTAATTGATAATAACACAACCATATAATGTGAAAAATACCTCTGTTTGTTCTATTATTAATCTGTTCTTATTTTGCCAGCTATCTTTATATTTTCACAATATAATATTGCTGTTATTAACGTTACTTTCAACACAGAGATGGTATAAACTTTGATTAAGGTTGTGTGACCCAGAAATACCTGGAGGACTAAAGTCAAACATTTATTCAATATATTCAAAGTAACTGACCGGAGAACTAATGGACATCTTTATTTATTATGCTTGTAATCAAAATCAAATTGCAAGTAGCAATAGTCTACAATGTACCTTACAATTTGCCTTCATGTGTTAATGAGGAATAAAACAGTTTGTTTGAAAGCAATAAACTGAATGTCCACATTATAAAATGCTCTTAAAGGTCCCTGGATCCCCTTTGCTGGTTAATTTTCTCAATTAGCTTCCTGCTCCAAAACATATCCAGAACAGGCACTTGTTTTAAGACGCAGAGTAATGAGCAGGTGCACACACCAGGAAAGAGAAAAGAACTGCAGACACATTGTTTGACCTAGTCAGTGCTTTAATGTTTCGGGGGTTATTTGAGATGATTAGATGAATCCCAGTGTCTGGTGTCTCTCCACCACTGAGAGGACGATGTAGGAACTAAACTGAGAAGCAGACACATTGAGTCTGTGTGAAGGATTTCAGCTGTTGCAGACTGCTTGCAACATATATATATATTTGCCAGTTATAGATGAAATCCGCTGCGAGCTTTGGTGGAAATTTAGTTGCAGTTTCAAACATCAGCAGGTAGCTCAGACTCAATATAGAGCGATCAGAGTTGATCCTCTGGGCCTAAAATGGTTGAATCTAGTTTTCACCAAATGCCCATAAATTCAGAATGTGCTATGAGCTGTAATGTCAAACTCTTCAAAGAAAACTAAATAAGAGAGCTGCTGAAGGTACTGTAAAATTCCTAGTGTGTGAAATGTTTGTTCTTGGCAACTTGCCTTTATTTATCATCTAATCAACTGAAAGCTTTACCTTTGCGATTGATGTCTTCATCATTTAATTTTTCCCTGCTATACGTGGGAGATTTCATTACTTTCCAACATTGTTTCTCGGTTTTATGAACTCAATCCCTCTGCTGAAGTAGATGAAAGAAGGGAGGAGGCTTTTGTCCAGGGGCTGTGGTGGAAACCCTGAGCCCGTAAATCCTGTGCTGATCTTTGGATCATTAAGCTGTGAGCCCTGAGTCCTTTGGTTCTTTATCACCAGGCCTGGATCCCAGGCCATAATGGAGGCTAACTGGCTAATGATTAGCTGTCCTCTACAGCTACTCCAGAGCTGGCTGCTGCTGCCACTGCTGCCTGTCTGAATGGGAGGAGGCTTTGAAAACATGTAAGTCTGTCTTCAAATGCTTTCTCTTTTTATTGGGCTGACTTACTGTCTTCTTAAACAATCCTGAGTTTTGCACAAAGCTAACTATCGAATTCGATAGTTTATGATTGCATAAAGCAATTATTTAGAGCACTTTATTAGGAATACCATGCTAATACTGGGTAGTTCCTATCTTTACTCTCAAAATAGCCCCAATTCTTTGTGGCATGGCTTCCACAAAATGATGGAAATGTTTGAGGTTTACATTTAAATTTACATTTACCCATTTGGCAGATGCTTTTATCCAAATTGAATTACAAGTGAAGGACGAGAATAAAGCTTCAGTGCACTACGAGACCTTGGTGGAACGATCTATTCACTAAGTGCAAGGAAGGGTAAAGACATGCACCGCAAGTGCAAAGTTAGTGCTAGTTAGGTATGTTAGCGTTTTGGCACCTTGTTGATGTGACTGCATCACATCATTTCTGCAGATTTGTCAACTGCACATTCATCTCCTGTTCCACCACATCCCAGAGATGTTGCACTGGATCCAGATCTGGTGACTGGAGAGACCACTGAAGCTCATTGTCATGTTCATGAAACCAGTTTGAGACGACTTTTGCTTTGTGACATGGAGCATTATCCTGCTGGAAGTGACCATTAGAAGATGGTAAACTGTGGCCATAAAGGGCTGCACATGGTCAGCAACAACACCCCAACAGGCTCTGGCATTCAAACCATGATTGATTGGGTATTAAGGAGCCCAAAGTTCCCCTCACACAGCAGCCTGGACTGTTTACACAAGGCTGCTTGGGTCCATGGATTCATGTTGTCGTTCAGACCCTGCCATTTGCTGCCTCAGCAGAAATCCAGACCCATCACATCAGGCTAAATTTTTCCAGTCTTCAGTTGTCCAGTTTTGATGAATCTGTGCCCACTGCAGCCTCAGATGTCTGTTCTTGGCTGACAGGAGGTGTCTTCTGCTGCTGTAGCCCATCTGCTACAAGGTTCAACTGGGTCGCCCACCCTGAGATGCTTTCCCATTCACTGCAGCTGTGAAGGGTGGTTATCTGAGTTATCTTTACCTGTCTGTCAGCTCAACCAGTCTGGCCGTTCTCCTCTGATCTATTTATGTGATTTCACCTGTTTCCCGGCTGCCGCATGACTGGCCGAATGGCATGGATAAGCTGGTGTGTAGGGGTTCCTAATAAAGTGCTCAGTTGGTGCAGGTTTTAAGCTGCTTGTGGCCCTGAGAAGTTGTAAAGATGCTCCTATAACTAGTCCACAATAGATGGTGGAGCAGTTTTAACATACGTGCTTTGAATTTGACAGAAAATATTTGCTTCCCCTTAGTGCTGTGGCTGAACAGATTGCCTCATCTCTAAACAGTCTGTAGGTTTATAGAGCTGAGAAGATTGGCTTCTGTGAAAATCAGGACTGAGATGCATGTTTTGGATAATGAAACCACTTTTCTTCCTTGTATAAAAATCCCTGATTACTTTTGGTTGTTCTGGAGCAATGCAGGCTTGTGATACACTTTGGACTTTAAGGGAAAGATAGAAAATAACTGTGATCATACTCTGTCCACTTACAAATTTGTCTTTCAACTTAACTGTGAGAGCATGTCAGGTAAGTGTCGTGAGGCAAAGATCAGGCTCGGCTGCAATTACGCTTGTGTTTCAAGCGTCCTACGAAAGCTTCATCCAACATATAGGAACTGATCTACAGCCAAGGATCCAGCACAAGATTTCATCTCTAGATTGCAGCACCACCATGTCATGAGGTGTATACTTATCCAATAGAAGGTCATTGTGCAAACATTAATAACCAAAGTAATTGTATTTCACTGTGATGGAGAGTGTTGTGACTCATGAGGATGAGGTCTGCAGAAAATGTTTTTTCTCTACCGTAAGAGCAGGTAAAACTTATATTATTATGTATACTGTATTATTATACTGTATTGGACAATTTTGTAAATTCACAGATTATGTTGAAAGAACTTTAAAGTTAGTTAACACACAGTGAACACTTCATTTAGGTTAGGGAAGAAATACTGTGAATAAGTTATTAACAGACATCTATAGCTTGTCATCCCTCACCTGTTGTTCTTCTTTAGCTCTCTTATTTTTTTATGTTCAAAGGACTTTAGATGGTGTTGTGTGGTACAGCTTCTCTGAGTTTGATGCAAATATGTGCTATGTGATTTTTGGAGCACATAAATGAAATTGACTCGGCTGGACTTAATTGGGCTCTGGTGGGAATGCAGTCTTTGGCATCAGAGAAATGCAATATGCTCATCCACCACTCTGCCCTCAGCACCCTCATTTCTACCTCACAACATGAAGAGCAAAGTGTTTCCTGCATTGGCACTAAACATTGAGCATGAACACAACTAACTAACTTGCTCTTGCTTTCATTTTTGGACAGATCAGGCCACGGTTCAAACTCATTAACCACAGGTCTTTTGGTCTACACGTGCTCTGTAGCTGTCGTTGCCCAAACTTTTGGTTGTATATGAGTCCTCTAAGCCCCTAAGGCACAAGTATAAGTCCAGCTTTAATGTGTTAACAGGTCTTAAATCCTATTAGAAACCCTTGATTTATTTTGGGCTGAACCAGCCTCACCTGAATCGTACCACAGAGCAGAACCTGAGTGTCTCCCCTGTCAGATCTTTTACTGTGTGGGACAACCACTTTGACTCTCCACAGCCGGGCGGTTGTGGGTTCCTGGCTATAAACTTGCTGTTTGCTGCTTAATCATTCAGTAAGGATTAGTGGCACTGTGTGTTTTCTAATTATAGACCTGGACTGTGCACTCTCCTCCTCTCCGGGGTCAAATCTAGCCCACCAGGCCCTCAGCCAGCAGCTTACTCACAAGCCACACTCAACCACCACTTTCACACGTTTATTTCTGTGTCGTTAACTTGTCATCTTTTTTTGTTGTTGTTCTTTCTTCATTCCTTTTTCTATCAGTCCATGCTTTCTCTTCTCTCCTTCTCTGCCTGTTCCCTTTTTGTCTCCCTCCCTCTCTCCTCTTGTTCAACTCACAACAAAGACTTTCCATTTGGATAAAATAAAACTCAATGAGGTAGCTGTCAAAATAAATCACTTCCTATATCAAGGCGGAAACAAGGAATTGCCTGAAAGAAAAGGACACCATTTCTTTTTTTTGCCTCCACACAATCAATCAGTTCCTTTCACATCTTTTCACATCTTTTCATTCTTGGAGAACAATACATTTGATTAACCCCTCTGGGAAAGCTCATTATCCATTTCCATTACAAAGGTGTTTGTACGACACTTGGATTTGAAACGCCTGAGCATAAAATATATAGATCAAAGGAATATATTGATGCCCATGGGTCCTCAAGGAGAACAATAGCAAAATGATGGCTGCCAGTCCCAGCTCAAGCATCTGGCCAAACAACGGGCCAGATGTGTTTTCTGCAGTTTGTGTCAGAAATGTGTTTTTGATCATTGTGATTTGTGTCCAGTCTATCAACTGATGTTTGAAAACCAAGTATATGCATATACAGTATATGAGTTGACAGCATGTTTCCTTTCTCCTCTGTTGTCCACTGACATTAAAATATTTTATTACACTTTTCCCTTCATCCTCAAAGTGAGCTGCAACAGTGGTGTTTAAATTATATATTTATGGGTTTATTTTTATTATCAGACTCTGTTATGGTCTTTTGGGTGCTCCATTGTTAAGTCAAATAAATTTTTTCAAGCGTCACCCATGAAATGGTTCAAATCCATTTTTAATCAAAGCACCTTATTAAGCAGGAGTGTGAATCAAATTATAGTGTCTATTTTCCCATCGCTTATTTGTTGAGCCTATGATGTGGAACCATATGGTGGTTGTGAAGATAAATGTATGAAATAACCTCAAAATAATTCATCTCCATCATGAAATGTGTTACAAAAATACATTTGCCTCTATATTCCACACAGACATGTTAACAAATGTTTTCTTGCGGACAACAACATTTAAATTGTACAAACCCTCATGGTTATGTGGAGGCAGTATAATTTGAGTCAGATGACACAGCTGATATCACCTTTAGCTTTTACTTAATTTAGCCTCCCTTAGCTCAAAGACAAATACCTAATTTACACCAGTAGCAATAACATGTGGTCTGCATCTGGATACGTCATCTGGATAGTAGCATCTAATCTGTGGATTTCATTTACAGCTGATATTAATAAAGTTTATTTGATCCCAGTACCCAAATAAGTCAGATGTGTGGAGCAGATTGTCAGCAAACATGTCACATCCCAGGTTAAGGCGAGCAATGAAGGAATAGACAGTCAGGTGACCTTTCAGCTTGCTGAACACCTGCCAGGATCACAGTGTAAAGCCGACTGGTCTCACTGATCAATCGTGTGCCAGTGTATTTACATTTGGCATTAACATTTTTTTTTTCTTGTCCAGATAAAATATCCATTTACAGACCAAATTTACATATTGAAAATGTAAACTCCATGAAGGCTCCAGCCAGCCTATAAGGTTTTATTCACCAGGTAGCTAATGTGGCTTCTCCTACAATTTCTATTTTTTTCATCTGTTCATTAAGTTACATTTTTCAACTTGCACTGACACATTTGCTTGGATTCATCCTTACCTCACTTCACAGCACGTAAAGCAAACCTTTTTTTTTTCTCATCTGTCTGTCTTTCATTTGACTTCTGTATGCACTCTCAAACAAACCTCCTGGATCTCTCTGAGCATCTGGATTTTATTTCAGCCTCTCACTTAGTAATAGCATTTTTAAAAAGGTACTTTCACTTCAACATATCAAAATAGGATCACATGTAATCCTTGTTCTTGCGCAGGATGACCTCCGGTTTTTGGAAGAATTAGGTTTCTTTGCAAAATTAATTATTCTGAGGTTTGGGAATGAGGAGATTTCTTTGTGTTTTCAGTCTCTGGGTCCTTTGTGTCCCATCCCACGTGAGCGAGTGGGACTGACAGAGAAGGTGTTATTAGTTATGTTCTCTGTGAGAATGAAAAATAGAGACACAGAAAAAAGGCGTAATTGAAAAGTGGTAATATATCAAACTAAACAGACTGCATCAATTAGTTAATGATTAGACTGGTAATTAGATCTTTGGAAATCCTTCTCTCTGTACAGGAGACTGATAGTTGTAGCTGAAGAACTGTTCATGTTGCTCCCCAGAAAATATCTTTAGATGCTTTGTCTCGAAAAGCATCCACACACATTCTTTGATGAAGATATCCAAGCTGCAGCCCGCAATTTACAGCTCAGCTTGATCAAACTGCTCATTTACAGAACTAATGAGAAAATGAACAAAAATTAAGGAATCATTTGGTTGTTTTATTTCATCAAGAAAAGAAGCTGAGAGTTCTTTTTCTGCCGCGGGTGATTATATCACAATTACAACACAACACGGCCCCTTCAGGCGCTCGGCGAGGGTGACGACTCCCTTTTGGAATTATAAACGTAGCGTTGGAAGCGTGTTGTGTGCTGGGGTGGTAAACAATGCCTCAGTGATCAGACTTGTTTTCATTTTCATCACCAAATTTCCTGGCATAACGCCTGGGTCACGCATCAAGAAGACTGTAACGAGAAATTGTGTTGTGAGACCACATAGCAATTAAAACAGGATACAAGATGTTTTTTTTTCTAATTACATCACAATGGATTTAATTACAGCTGCATGTTTTTGCAAAGTAACAGTCTTGCAGATAGCGTTAGACTTGATCATCTGTCTTTTATTTGTGACAGGATGTTCCCTCGCTCCCTGGGCTGTAACTAGTGTTTGAGAAGAGGCTATGAAATGGGACCCAAACAATGGCACCATTTGGGAAATATATAGGAGTTTATGACAAGGAACAAATGATCCACTGCAGCCTTTTTCTCGGCCTGTGTTTGAGTCTAACATGTAACTGTCTCTAAAGAATTAAAATAATTAACATTTAATGATCTTTTAAATGATAACTTAATGATCAATAAACTTGGATGATCTTTGTGTAATGATCTCATGGGGGGTGACGGCTCATTCAGAGCATTCGCATTTCCTCCACAAAGTTTGGTTGCTTCCCATAAACATGTGCACAAAAGGAGGCTTTTTCTTAAAAAGTTGAACCTCTGACAATTCAAAAGCATTGTACTCTTCTGACAGCTTATAGTGCTCCTGCAATCTTAAATCCCTCTCCCCAACACCTCCTCTTCCTCCTTTGCTTTCAGTCTTTGTGAGAACAGCAGGATGTGACAGCTCTAAGCTGAACAGTGTGAAGTTTGTGAAATGGAAATGGCTTTGTGGTTTCTCCTAAATGCCTGACCACTTTATCTCTTCTGGTGTGTGTCTGTGTGTGTATGTATAAGTGTGTGAATGTGTGTGTATTTGAATGTGTGACGCATTGTTTAGATGTAGCTACATGTGTCCAGATTGTGAGATGAAATGCATTTGTCTCCAAATCCATCTCCACAGACAACTGGTGATCAGATTTTGCTTTCTTGCTCTGTATGCAAATAACCCGCAGTGTTTCTGCACAAGTGGCAGAATCTTCCTCCTAGGACAGAACAGGGCATGAGCACATTGTAACAGCAGACAAATGTGGCCCTGAGAGTGCCCAAAATTTCCAGGACAGCAGAAACAAAAATGCCAGAATCAGTATTCCTGAAATAGACAGGTGTCAAACGAAAAGCCAATAAGCATGATTTTATTAACATAACAAATGTAGATGCTTCCATACAGGGCTCAGGAGATCACTGATTGGTTTGACGCCGTGGCTGTCACAGCCTCCCCATCTCAACCTAAATGAACGCCCATGGGAGATTTTTTGATGCTGCTCTTTATCACATCATCAAAACTCCAACTGAGGGAATATCTTTTGTGAGAACAGTGTCCATCCCCACAGAGACTATTTGATATATGTCAAGGAGGATGAGAATTTATGCTGTTTTTTTGGATTGGTAAAAACAATCATACAAAGGAAGTGGAGTACATTATAATAACTGTGTTGAGGGGCAGCTGTGACAACATGATCACTTGCATTTTCGTCTCAATAAGAAAATATATTATATTGTCTGTGTTTGCACGTTGCTCAACATGTAACTTAGCTGTACATTACCAGTGCTGTTATATGTTATTGAATCTCCTTAGTTTGCAGTTTGATCTTTTTCAAAGAACACAAATTCAAAATATAAATCCAGATACATTTCCTGGATCACTCTCAATATCAGCCTCCTCTCCACTGTGCATCAGATATGTTCGGTATTCTCAACATGTTCTAGTCAGCGTTTCACAAACTGCACTGCTGCTGTGTCACAGTGTTGCTTCTCTTGGCTCCCTGCAGAGCATACAGCTGGACATAAGGCAGGTGCATCATGCGTAATGCTGTCATCTCTGCCACTATGTGTGCTCTGTAAAGTTAAGAGACATGAGATTAAGCACTTGTCCTTGCTGCATTAGCAAAGAACAAATTATTTATAGCCCACAACCTTTCAAACCCATGGATGACACAATTTTGATAATCAAAAGATAAGCGAGGACAGAGTTGGTCAAGTGTGGTCAAGAATACTGTAAATGTTGAAACCTCACAGTGAAAGTGTTTGTTTGAATGAGGCCCATGAAACCATTGCCTGCTACAATTTGGCTGATTAGATTTTCAGAGTGTTGACTGCGTTAACAGTTGTATTTTTAGCAGGCTGGCTGTCATTAGATCACATGAGATGAATTTTAATGCCATGTGAACGGGAACAAGATGTGTATCTGTGTCACGAGTCTTTCCATTCAGGCGAAGGTGTCAAACCGACAGGCACACAAGATCCAAAATGATGTTATAAATATTCTCTCCTTCAGTGATTGTTTTTTCACATCATTATGCTAACCTGTCCCTCTGCTGCTTGCAAATAACATATTTTTTGTTCAGCAATTTCTATTGTTTTTTTTTTTTCTTTTTTATTAAACCCACCTTAGAATTGCAGTACATATCAGAAATGAGGCATGGATCAGCTGCCTCACTATTCTCATCATCCTTATTTAATGGTACTTGTAAGGTCTCATAGCAAAGTTTGCAAGGATCCTTTAAAGGTACAACTGATGTCCTCAAGTTTCAGGAAATCCTCATGACTACATAAACTTTTACTCATATGGGATTAGAAGTGTGGAGGCATTAAAGATGTTGGCTCAAAATGTGCTAAATCTGGGGCCTGCAGAGATCATGCGTATGTGATCTGCTGGTTGGCCTTTGCAAGCGAGGGCATCAGTGGACATTTTCGACAGTCCTCTCAAAGCATTGTTGCATCAAGCACGATGCGGTTCGCTAAGTCAAGCACTGGCTCCCATTGATCCTCTATCATTTCCTCTCAGAGGTCGCATGTTATGGCTATAAATTCAACCTTTTGCAATATGGGAATGATGAGATGATGTGATGAACCGTGTTGTTTGCTGGAAAGTCTGGAAAGGAAGTAACACTTCTCTGGACAAAATGAGAGTTGTGCAAATGATAAAAAAAACTTGGCATCCACATATAGATTAGAAACAGATTGTTTATCCTTTGAGGAACGAGCTCCTTCAGATCAGTTCAAATCAGAAATAGAGGGTGGGAAGTTTGGATAGTTCCTGATGGCAGAGTGCATCAACATTTTCTGCAATTTGATGCAATGCCTTTGAAATTGTGGTCAGATTCTGATTGAATGATGACAGCAAAATTGGCTGAGGGATGGGTTGAATAAAAGAGAGCCAAGATACTTCACATGCAAAAAGAGGCTTCACACCTAGTGGGCAGATTTCTTTCGATCCAGTGAAACATTGCCTTAATATTCCATTCCCGAAAATAATAAATAAAACTTTAGGTCAGTCCAGGAACCTTTTTAGGTCTTTGAAGACTATTTCTTTTAATTCTTTGTAGTCTGTGTGTGGTGAAGTATTCTTCTCCAGTGAGATTAAAGAATGAGTTTTTAATCAGGATGAGAACTTTTTGAAAAGGATAAAGAAGTTTGGTTACGTAATAATTTTAGCAAATCATCTATCTTAAACAGGTGGGCCATCAGAGTGAGCACAGTTGTAGCCATGGAGATAAATTAAAAAGTAAAATCAATTTCAGTTCATTTTTTTTGACTCTATGTGTCTTTAAAGATTGTGTCCTTGAATCACAAATATGCTCAAAAGAATTACTGCATTGAATGAAGGCAGGAATGGCATGGAGAAAATAAAAACCCTTCCCAAAAAGAATATTTAGACAAATACATCTCAGGTCTATGTGTGGACGGCCACGGCTGATTTTTTTAATACCAAGAGGAGGAAATAAGAATCAATTGAACATGAATTAAAGCTGAGTGGAGGAAAATAAAGCTGCACAAGTCACTCATTGTCATTCTTAAACAACAAAAGACAAATTCTAAACTAAAAACATAAATAGCAATGATTTTTTTAAACCATCGTGTACACATTTATCATTTTATGCAAATTGTTTCTGCTGTATTCATATATATTAATATAATGCCTCTGTTCTGTTAAATCTGTTTTCACTGAAAGATGCCTGTATTATTAAAGGAGATTAGTTTAAAGTGATTTTCATGCTGATGTCACATCTGCATGCTTCCAGTAGTTCTATATGTTCTGCTGCGAAGACACTTTTTACAGCAGTTTATAGGATATAAGCTCCTTTTGTGACAAGTGAGGCTCAGAAAATGCCTCTGCTAATAGAAAGTGAAGGGAAACATAGGTGGAAAATGAGCTGCTGAGTAGGCACTAGACTAAGAGGGTGAATAAACACACAAACAAATGGTTAAAATTCATTGTTTATGCTGCAAAAGGAATTTTTTAGAATATTGTTCACCTAGATTTTGTATTGACGTTTTAATCCTAATTTATCCTAAAAATAATGAGCTCTGTGTAGTTTGTGCTGAAGCCGTGAGCGTGTATGTGACTTGTTGAAAATGGGACTGATGATTATCATAACGCAGATCAGCAAAAATAATGACAGGGTGATGCTGTCTGGATTGTCCCTGATGCGATGTCTCCAGCGCTGCTGACCTGTTGTGTCTGAGGTGCCAGCGGAGCGAAGACCGCTGAGAGTCTGATGAGATTTGTGAGGAAGCAAAGAGCTGCTCTGCTCAGACTGATACATAATCGCCAACTGATATTTCTCAGCACAGTGCAGTGGACCTGAACACACACACACACACACACACACACACACTGTACTTCCTCACAGACCTCCACATACTCAGTGTCACATAGTGCCTTTGTTTTATGAGCAGAATATGTGTGTGTGTAATTGGAGGCTTCTGAACAGGATCTTTTGCCAGATTGTTATATAACCATCAACAACAAAATTAATACTTCAACAAAAATTCCTCATTTTGGAGTCACAAAGGCACTCTCGACAGACTGTGTGTTTGTGTGTAGTTGGCGGCTTTTATTAAAGTTTTGCAGCCAATCCCCAAGTAGCACAATGGTAGAGTGATGAATGCCCACAGCTAGAATCCAATAAGATGGATTTGGTGGGAACGGCGGCTCTTGCTCACTCATTCAGACACCGTCTTTCCTCTCTCTCTCTCTCTCTCTCTCTCTCGTTCTCTCTCTCTCTCACAGTTTCTCTCCCTCACTCCATCACACACGCCCAGTCGCTCATCCACTCGCAGGGTACCAAATCAGTCATTTGTTCATGGCAGATCAATGCTCTGTAATCATCAGGGGAGGCACATTGCTGGTCTTTAATGGAATGCCTCCTACCTGGACGGCCTGTCTCGCCAAGCCCGTGATCCGAGTCTGAAGTGGATTCACCGGAGCAGCTGGTGAACAGCATCAGACACATCAGCTGTCTGCTGTTGTCTCCATTGTGGATAACCATTCAGCACTGAAAGATTGCAGCCTGCTGTAAAGACAGGCTTTGAAGAAACAGCAGCATGAATGCAGTAAACCTGCACGTAATTACATTCACACACGATATGTATTGGATTCCAGTGTTTCTGCCTGGCATTGAAGAACTGTGCTGACTTGTTCTACATGTACCTGGAAGAATAGGAGAGCATGAATGACTGAAATCTTTGTCTTGCACAATAGGCCTTTACAACAGGCATATAAAACTTCAGACAGCAGCAATAAGTCTACAAACAGGAAAACAATTAAGAAGCAATATATAAAACACAGCCATAATATAAAGGAAGTTTGTTGGAAGGTGGAAGCTGCAGATACCTGTGATACCTGTTTTTATTCTGTGTCTGGACTGATGTATATCAGTCCTCTGGATAAAATGTGTATCTGCAGACAACAAAGGTTCTGAAGGGTCTGTTTTGATCGTATGACCAAGCTCATAAATAAAACTGTCTGTCATCTCTCTGGTACAGCACACCTAGTTACCTTGCTACCCAATCTGACAACCCCGTTCAGCTCAAGCACAAAAAAACAACCCTGCGTATTAGGTTTCGTGGACGAGCAACCCTTTGTGGGTGTGTAAATGAGTGTCCTTGCTTGGACGCCAAGGTGGTTGTAGTTTGACAATGTCATACTGTCACAGGTATTGTGAGACGGGGGGAGGGGGTGGCTGTATAGTTAAGCATAAAAGAACTGAACCATGTAGCTGCTTTAGTGATAGTCACGTAGGTCATTTCTGTAAGACACTCACTCGCAGCCACCTTTGTCATCCATGTATCAGAATTTGCTGATTTGTTGCGTCTGTTGTGTTTGTCTTCAAAGTTTGTACACTTTGTATAAGTATAATAACTGCATCGACCTGTAAACGTCTGTGGCAGCGTGTTGTGTTTGCAGCATTAGCATTTGTGTTGGCATTTAAATTGCAGCATTAACATTATCAATAATAAGATGTATTTCTACTTTTCAGCATGGTCCGTGGTTTAGCATTTACAGGGGAAGGTTCTGGGTAATTTCTTTTGTTTTCTCTCTGTTTTATCATTGGGCCACCGGTTCTGAAAGTAGTTTATCTCTGAACTCGTTCTGAGCCCTGGTTAATGAATATTGCCTTTGCAGTAGGGCAAATGTAAATGTAAATAATGTGTATAATTTGAACACTATTTACTATTCAGCATATACTCACATATGTTACCACCAAACACTTTCTCTGTAGCCAGAGGCAGATGCATCTGTACTCTTACAGATGTTACAGATGTTGGACTGAAGGCATGGTATGAAGCCTCTTATTCTTTGATCAGATAGTTGCTGATTTAAATCCAGATTTTGCCAGTTTTACAGTAATGTATGGAGGCAAGTGTCTCACAAGTTTGTTGGTGTCAAAACCATTTAACATTTGAGAAGTTTGACTTTGTCGCATAGGTTTTATGAAAGGATTTTAATTGGTCTTGGTAAAAGAAACTCAGATAATGCACTGGCACAAACAAAGCCATGTCCGAGTTGGAGGAAGGTGAATTTTCAGTCAAACAAACAGTGCATGAATTAAAACCAGAATCATGGAGAGGAGCTGTTTAACTTTTGGTCTTGTGGATTCATGCCTCCTGGTTGAGTGCAGACACCGTCCACCCCCCATTAGCATTCGAGAGGGATAAGAGCTGTGGGTGGTGAAGTTTTTTGTCACAGCATTTGCTACAGCAGCTGCTCCTTTCCCCCATAGGTAATGAGAGATTTTCTGCCATTTGTAAAATGATGAATAATCCATACAAATTTCCAGATCCCTACTCCAAATTCAATTTACCTTTTCAGTTCAATTGTATTTGTATAACACCAGATCACAACATAGTTTTTTGAGGCACTTTACAGTGTGAGGTCAAGACCTGACGATATTAAAGTGAGAAACCCAACAGTTCCCACAAGCAGCACTTGGCAACAGTAGAGAGAAAAAACTCCCTTTTACCAGGAAGAGATCTCCAACATGCTCTATATACTGTTGTATTTATAGTTATTAGTTATATACAAAAGTGTAATGTAGTTATCAATAATTAGAGCAATGAGACAGGCACCAATTGATAATAATAATAAACTACTGGAGAGAGAAAATACAAAGTTAATGACATGCAGTAGATGGGTACAAATGCATGGAGAGAGACAGAAAGACGAAAGGGCTCAATGCATCATGGGAGTCCCCCCAGCAGTGTAGGCCTATAGCAGCATAACTAAGCGGTGGTTCAGGGCTCACCTGAGCCAGCCATAACTATAACCTTTATCAAAGACAGACAAAGGGCAGTTTTAAGCCTAATCTTAAATGTAGAGAGGTGTCAGCCTCCTGAACCCAGACTGGAGACTGGTTCCACAGGAGAGGAGCCCAGTACCTGAAGTCTCTGCCTCCCAGTCTACTCCTCCAAACTTAAGGCAAACTTAAAATACGATGGTGCCTGACCTTATGCCTTAATGGCTTTGTAGGTGAGGATGAGGGGTTTAAATTTTATAGGGAGCTGATGCCAAGAGGCAA
Organism: Rachycentron canadum; assembly: GCA_038496675.1. Lineage (NCBI taxonomy): Eukaryota > Metazoa > Chordata > Actinopteri > Carangiformes > Rachycentridae > Rachycentron > Rachycentron canadum. Next base: position 5,325,603 of record CM076658.1, read on the forward strand.
ACACAGGAGAGATATGATGATGTTGGCGCTCGAATTGTAATTTTAAAGTTTGATCCCATTTAGGAAGCAAACATGAAAACGGAGAAACACTTCCAGTGTCTGCTGTTTTGTCTGGCTGTTATTTAGCTGTTATTTTCATCAAGTAGTGCTACCAGAGATGTGATCAGTCACAGTGTCCAATCATAACTGCGCTATGTTCACACAGATTGCTTTTTTTTTTCCACAGAGAAATACAGATCTATCCCAGGATGTGACAGTTTATCTGTCAGTTATTATGTTTTGTTTTGTTTTCTGTTGAGCACAATTCGCCATAATATTCTCTCAGACAGGCAAACAACTCACACAGAGACAGTGTGTAAAGACCCAGACGAGAGGTCTGCGTTGTGTCTGAGTGACCAAAGCCTTCAGTGCGGTGCCACTGTCACAGCTGCCTCACTTATATAACAGCAGCAGAGCACAGACACAAAGAGCCCTTTAGACAATGACTGATTAGTATTGTGTTGTTACTGTTTTAGATGAACTGTAAACATTACTGTTTACTTCTCTAGTTGAAGATTGATGCTTAGGAAAGGAAGACGTAGAATTTGCATCAGTGCAGTTGTGGCTTCGTGGTGTTTAAAGCTGCTTCGTCTTTCTGCTTTTCCACCTTTCATTTTATATTTTTCCTGTTGGAATACTAATTCAATCATTTGCTTCGTTCTTCCTTGAAATTCAGACTCCTGTGAGAGAGGGCTGGCGTTTGTGTTGATCAGTCATGCAGTCAGATCATGCCACCTTCCATGTTCCCATGTGTGCAATGGTGTCAATTAAACCTGAGGTCTGCTGTGCTCTAGTGGGCTGCTTCTGTCTAATGGGGCTCCATGAGAAGAAACTATCCATAATAGAATTAATAATGAGACACACTTGCTGGAAAAGGGCTCAGTCATCATCACCATCTCATTTGCAGTGAATTCTTGGTGGCGTTCAGAAATAAAACATTAGCAACCAAACTGGACAAAAACCCCGAGCCTGGCCATAAAACTCACTTCATGGTGCATTAAATTCCAACGAGTTCCAATCCTACGCGGCTCTCTGTGATTAAAGCTGCATGGGTGTGTTTCGTCGGGGAAGTGGAAGTGTGGTGTTGTAGAGTTACAATTCAGATCTATCAGTGGAGAGAGGAAGGGAGTTGACAGGAAGCAGAAGGGTTTCTTTCTGCTCAGTGCCACAGAAATAGAACAGAGAGAAGAAACGGCAGTGAAAGCGAGATCTCTACTCTTTCTAGCAACACGAGGCGAGACGCAAAAGTAAAGTTATGAATATAAGACATTTTCATAAAATAAATGAAAGCTTTTTTCTCGTCCTAAACAGCCAACATGGTAGAAGCCTTTCTTCCCTTAATAATAAGCACGATGGGTCGTCTGTGCCAGCTGAAATAATGCAGGAAGTGATGTGATGTAGTTTATACACTGATAAAGTCGACAACAGGAGGCGGCCGGGGGCAGATGGACGGATCAATAAAATACGGGACTTTGACACCACTGTTAATTTCCCGTGTTCCACGACCTTAACTGAATATTTATCACTGTAACCATGACGACAAAGTTTCCAGTGTGCCTGCATCCGTAGATGTGCTATTTTAGGAGACGCTGCCATGGGTCGTATCAGAGGGCAAGGACGAATGACCTATACAGTATGCTTGTTCAGGTGGGGGATTACCGAGTCATAGTGTGGGAGGGTGATGTGGTTGGAATAAATAGAAGAACTGGGCTGTTATCAAAAGCTGCTAGTTCTGTCTCCTTGGCTGAATAGACAAAGAAACGCCCAACTCAATAGTAAATACAGAGAGAGTCACACTACATGCAGTGAAATAAGTTTGTGTGCCCTTCAACCTTCGAACACTGTTCAGTGGATGGAAATTGGTTGTACAGTATACAGTAATTTAACCTTCAGTTAAATTTCCTTGTCTAAATGTATCAATAGCCAATCTGCAGTACAAAAATTACACCATGAGAAGCAAACAGCTCGGAGAGAAGAAGCCTACAAGTGTTGCGCTCTGGCAGAAAAGCACAGGGTTGAAAAAAAAAAAGGTGTTAAATTGATTATAAACATATAATTTTGTTGTTTTAAAGTTATTTTTTCTGAGGTGTTGATGATAAAAGTGGTGAAATATTTGCCAAAATCAACTCTACTGTGGTGCTGCAAAGATCTTGAACAACTACAGGATCACTGACTTTCTTCTGATTACGGGCGTCTTCGCTTGTGTGTGTGGGTGAAGTGAATGATCGTCATTACTACAAAATGTTTTCATTTTGTCAACAAGGTGGACGAGCAGCTGAAACCACTGAAATGTGAATTTCGTTCGACTTTTATCCCCAGACGTCATGTGACTACGTTAAACAGCGAGTTCGCCACCAAGCCAGCCATCTAACGTTAATACCCCCGTCAAATGTCTGGCTGATAAACTTTCAGCAAAAGTTGAAATACTTCTCTTTCAATTCAGTTTGTGTAACTCTTTGACAAGGTACCCCAATATTGTTATTTTCATTTTGACATAACCGGCAAAAGAGGCCGGTAATATTTGCATTTGAATGTTGGAGAGAAGTTGTGAGAGAGAGGGCGGTGGAGAGAGGACGAGCAGGTGCTCAGAAAAAAAAGTCAAAGTCAAAAGTGAGATGAAATATCTTAAATCAAGGCAACATATGCTTGTTTATTTTATTTTTTTGTCAAACAAAACATTTATTTATACCAGACAGTTTTTATCTTAGAGCTTATTTTAATTCACTTTTCCCTGGTTTATTGATTTTTTTCTCTTGTTATTGAGAGTGTTTTTGCAGTGTCCATAGGATTTGCATTTTGTCCCTGTGCTGTTACACAAACAAACACTAACTGACCCGATCCCATTCAAACACTGTAGACCTCATTACCACAGCGACATATGCTCTTTGGTAATTACAGTGGAAGCCATTGGCTCGGTTAAACAATAACACAAACCTAGCATAATGACAGTGTCATAACAGCATTACTGTGTAAACACATCGTAGGCTATTGTTTACATTTATGTATGACACATTCTACCAGCGACAGGGTTTTAAAGCTTTTGTTGTCCAGTTTTTTCCCTCTTAAAATGTACACGTGTCAGAGAAATCCAGATTTCTCTCAGGGAGCATGCCCTCGAACCTCTCTATTTCCACTGTATTTCTGAAACCCTGTGTATAGCCATGTTTTTAAACCATTGTGCAGGTTCTTAGCATCTGAGAGGGCTTCGCATTCATGGATGTCTTACTCAAACTGGACCACCTTGATCTCATTTTGTGTCTCAATGGTGCCTGAAGCTACGCACCCCCACCATCAGCCTCATGTGCTGCTGTGTTAACACAGGGCTGATATATATCTGAATCCAGCTTAGCTTCTGTCAGAGGAACAAAATAGGTCTTACAATACTGTAACCCCAAAGCTCTACTCAATACATCCAAGGTTTGAGTTATGACTGCAGCAGCTTCAAGAAATAGGTATTGTAGTTTTATTTTGGTATGAAATGATCGTGGTCCCAATAGAAACTGCAACATTTTTTCACCTTTTTCTGGGAAAAAAAATTTTATCTACCATGCAGACCTAAAAAAAAATTGGAAAAGGCTATGATGTAGCCTTGAACTCCAGGCCCCCAGAGTTTAATATCACATTAATCTGGACCTGGAAAGCTGTGGGTCTAAATGCATTTCTTTGAATGTAAAGGGCATGAGCTGAAATAGGGAGAGCATACACATACCCAAACTATTTCTCTACTGGATGGGACACTTCAGAGATGAAATTGGTTTCAGTTGCCTCACTTGTGGGATGTGTATCTCTCAAATGGCCATAATATTTTTTAAGTAAGCGTCCAATGACAAATGTAGATTAGACAAAAAAACTGGAACATGATTGGATAATGATAAAAATGTTCCCCCGGCATCCTGCACACCAGCAGCCAGTATTTTAAAAGCGGCAGCAATTCAAAGAAATTATGTTTTCACAGCTAACATCAGGTGTTGAGAGATTTCTCTGACATTGTAGATGTCCTGAGCAGTGAGCAGGTTGTGCAAATGTGTGTATCAGCATTATAAGTGTCTATTATTGTGGGTGTTGGGATACGGGTGCCCCTTAAAGTACTCCCGCCCACTGTCCAGGGTGAGTGATCGGGCCAGGCTGTGGAATTGAATCCAGCCGTGTCTGCCCAAACACCAAGCTCAGCAGCAGGCGCAGGGCTCTTTTCATTGCCCTCTTGTTGGTCCCTGAGTATGGCTCCTGCTGATGGGATCATGGCTGTGGATCACTCCTGCTAATAACACTCCACACCCACCCTCTGTCTAATTGGCAATGGGTATTGCTTGCTTCATGCTCACAAACACAATACTTAATTGCCATGTCGGCACAGGCGGGTACCAATCAACTGTGAGGATACAGCGGGAAAGTATTTCTTCTTGATTCCTTTCTTCCCATCTTTTTAAAGATTCTGCTTTATTGTGATGCTGAAATGTTAAGTCAGTTTATCATTTTAATCATTTTGAATCATTCATAAAGCAAAATGCCAAAGATGCTCTTGTTCCTTCTTCTGAGTTGTGAGGATTTGCTGCTTTTTTCTGTTATATCAAATTAAATTTAGAATACATCTGAGCTTTGGAGAAAACAAACAAACAGTAAATCAGTTCATGATAATGAAAACAATCGCTGATATTTGCTTTGGAGTCGAGAGCAATCAGAAATTTGGGGATTCGTGATGAAAATGAGTCTGAAGCTTGCTGATGATTCTTGAAGCTAATAACAGAAGGGCCTTAAAAAGTCTTTCTTATGTATACTTTATGAAACAGGTGGTTTTACTACAAAAGTAGTTTATTTGGATGATATTTGGATCCTCCCCAAAACCAAAATTAATATTTTATTCTAAAAGAAAGGGAAGCGTCTACTTTTGGGAATAAAAAGATCAGAAATTCATCACATTTGGACTGGGCAGAAATTACTAAGGTAATTAAAAATGTGAAATGTATAAAGTATTATCAAGCAATAAGATCAGCAACCACCACAAAATGTAATTTACAAACACTACAAGCTGTTATCTTCACATAGTGACAACTATTCACTTGACTCTCCAGTGTCACTAGCCCAGAGTCAGCCTCCTCAATGCCTGTTGGTTTTATGGCACAAATGGTCTCAGCGCTCTCATCATCCTTGTTTCCAGCAGCGGTTTTCAGAAAAAAACTTAGTGTGCATTAACCTGCCCAGCACCAAGCCGCACACAGGCAGCATTAGAGTCCAGACGGTGAAGAAAATGGAAGACAGAGCCAGATATTTTTCTGAGGAGCTAAAATGTCAAAATCAGCGATTGAATCTGAGTGAAATCTGTTACAGCACTGACTCATAAATCATTAATTTTGTTAAACCAAAACATATAAACATTTACACAAACTAAATAAGTTTACTCACTGTTCTGAACATAAATATTTCATTTAGCATTTCAAATACTCAAGTAAATGTCATCACATATAGATATCAAGATAAAGGCTAAATAAATACATCGATAGACATCAGCAGCTACACCTTCATAATTATCTGCAGTTTTGTGTGGTTGTGTATTTGTCACATATCTGTAGCTCCACTCATCATATCAGGTGATATGTTTTGATCCGGGCTCTCTTTGAAGTCGGATGTAATACATTCGCTCATCAATTACTCCGTCTGGCTCAGCCTTCTGTGTGTGTTTTGTTTGGTGTCCGCTTCAGTTAATTAGAACAGAACGTGTCGTGTCATCCTTGAGATAGCAGCTAATAAGTGCAGGCTGTCTGAATTGCTGCCTCATAATGCCCGTGCCTAGCAGAGAGGAACAGCGAGCAAAATGGGTGGGTAATTCAGTTTGTGTTGCAAATAATGCACAGGCAGTCCTGCTGCACTCTGAGGGTCGTCTGTGCCTCAAGAGGGCAACCTCACTGAGAGGTCACTGCTGCAAATGAAGCAGTCCAGTGCCTTCTTCTTGTCCTGGTTTATGTTGTGTTGACGTGTGAGCTGGTTCAGGATTCTTCGGATGGTTTGTGACGTTACACTGCCTTGATGTTTGAAGTGAAGAGAGAGAGTAATATGGCACTGTCTTATGTTATCAGCTGTTATCAGCCCAGCCCAGCCATTGCCCGGCTGTGTCTGTAACTCATCACCACGGCACACTTAAAGCATTTAGCAGCTCAAACAGCGCACAGTGAAAAGACCTGGAAGCGTGAAAGGTCCTGGAGTAGGGCCCAGAGACCACCAGGGTCTTTTAAATGTACAAAATAAACTTTAGTGTAATTGCTAAAGACGCACTGATGTGGAATTTCTGGACCAATAGCAATAACTGGTAATTGTGTGTTTGCGGTGGTTTACATTAACATGATAAAAGATAAAATTAGACTCGCAAATGTGAAAATGTGAAGAGGACAATAAGGGGAAACTTTTTCCCTTTCACTTTAATAGGCAGCAATGTAATTATTTTGAAGCCATACATCTGTAAGTCACATGATTGTACTTACAATGTTCATTGGCAGTCACATAATAACTACTTTCCACAGCTATTACATCCAATAATTACATTATTAGTTCGGCTACAGATATAACATGCATCTGCACTGATTACTCCAGTTACTGTGTACCAGTTGTCTTTAGTCTTTAGGTCTGCAGCTGATCATTTTCTTTATCAATTCATGAACGATGAGGACATTCACCTTTAGTAAACTCTCTGAGGCGTCGCCTTTCAATGGCTTATTTCTTCTGAAGGAAACTTTAAAAAATCCATTACAAATGTTTGATTAAATTTATATTTCATAATTTACTCAAAATTATATCAACTGTTTTATATTGTTGATTAATTCAGCTCTTTTTTAAAATAGCTTGAGTTTTCTAGTTCCCTAGAAGACTTAATAATCTGAATAAATGCTCTTCTCACCTTTTTACTTGGTTAAACATTAAGTATTGCTCACCTTTCCAGTCTGCCTTTTATAAATCTAATCAGTTCTTATTTTGGAGCAAGCACGGAGGCCTGGATAAAAGCTCACCCCTCCTCGTCCAAAACCGGTCTTTTCTTTGTGACCTTTGGCTCTCTAATTAACAGCCTCCTCTCAGAGCCGCGGACGTCCCTCTTTTGTGGCTGTGTCATGCCAGAAATGTGTTGGACAGACCTTTTGTTTGAGTGGTTACTCATGTCTCTGGCTTTTTTTGGTCCCTAATAGCCCATCATCTGGACACTGTCCCTCTGACCTCACAACTCTGACACTTTTCTGTGCTATATGACAAAGAAAAGGCCACATCAGTGCGTTCTGACTGAATACTTAATACAACGAATACATTAATAACTTATCTTAAATTAATGCGGCAAATATGACAGCAACAATTTCACTGTTGTTTTTAGTCACTTCACGAATTATAATAAAGTGCTTTTACTGATCCCTCATTACACATTATGTAATGTTTGTCAATGTTTTCAAATTTCCAAAATTTCACCATCTTGCATTGTTTCATACGAAGAATTTTTGGAGGCTGCAAGAGGTAAAAGCATTAAGCGTTTCGAAAAGAAAGTAACAAATCCCATTATTTTGGCAGATACTGTGACTACAATATTGAGTCACAGTTTTAGTTGGAACTTTTCGCATTTAATTTTTCACAGAAGAAATAAAAAAATTATATTATTTTTGTACCAAACAAACATGTTCCTTGGAGAATATGGTTTGTACGCTGAGGCATCTCTGTAGCACCACAATGCTTCATTTCTGGTATGTTGTGACATATATGGATATTACACTTTATTGCTATTTTGATAATATTTCAATGAATTGTTTAGTTTATGTGGACATCTAACCGTGGTTCAAACTTAACATAAGAATATGGCAGTGTTACTGTTATATATCACTAATAATCTTTAGGTTTCTGTCCTTTGGTTTTGGTCTGTTCAAAAGGAGACAATCAGGAATTTGAAGATGTCAACTTGGGTCCTTTTGGGAATTTTTGAAACTTCATAATAATAAAACTTTCATCACAACATTCAGTCAGTTGACAGATGAATCAGTAGTGAAAGTAATAATTTCATGGCTGCGGTTGATCACATGTTCTGCAGCTGCACCCATGTTCAGCATCTCAATGTCAGGACCACATTTCTTGTAAACTGCCTCCATTAACAGACAGAATGAAAAATGCATCACAGGCTGTTGATTGCTTCCAGTGGACATCTTAAGATAATGTCAGTGGTAATTAGATTCATTTTTAACCAGCAAATTGCTTTTCTATTTTCCACTCTCGCAACAGTTCTGTGCAGCAGTGTTGCTGCTTCTCTTTTTGGCATTTACCTGGTGTTTTGAAACTGCTGTGGGATTGGTTCGCCTGTGAGATCGACTGCACCCCGCTCTCAATAATGTACCCTTGCTCATTCTGTGTAGTAACTTTCTAATGTGAAACTGGTGGCCAAAATTGAACAGTCTCTTACTCTCAGAGCTTCACTGAACTAGTTGGGTGGGTTCGAATCAATATGGGCCTGGGGGCTGCCAGTTCACGCCATGAAACAGTATCAGGTAGACACAGGGAGAAATGCAGTCGATAATATCACATTATGGCTTCTTGTGTGTGCGAATGAAGGTGTGAGACTGTGGTTGACAAGGCCAAGTGAAATCATAATAGAGTTTCTGAGGGCCAGACAGAGTGTGTTATTACAGACTGGGGATGTGGAAGGCTATAAAATGGCTGGCTGTTACAGGTGTGTGTTTGAAATGGGAGGCTGGTGAGTTTCATGTCTGTTTTTGTGTGTATATGCGTGTGTGTCTGTCTACGGCTCAGGATTTCCCAGTGTATCTCATGGATCACTGATGTAATTGTACACGTGATAAAATAGATGTGTGTTTCAGGGGCAAGAAAGACAGCGTTACAGGACCCTTCCCACCCTCAGCAGTGGCTGTCAGTCAAACCTCATAAGAATATCACCATCTGATTTGTCATTTACCAGCCATTAATATCATCTCTCTGGCCTCAGCCCAGTATCCTTCAATCAAACTCTCACCCAATCACTCTGGGTCAAATCATACTCTTCTCCTGATTGTTACTGCTCCTACATCCACTTTTACAAGAGGCCAAGATTTGTTGGATCGTCTATTCAGTGTGGTTCGGCAAAAATGCTGTGATTTAAATCTGAAATATGAAAAACAAGGGAAGACTGGACATTGCAGTTGTATTTCTCTGAAAGTAAAAAGTTGTAAAAAGTTGTTTAAAAGTTGTTTAACAGAGCTTCATAGTTTTGTCTGAATATATATTTATTACTGCATTAGCATGTACTGTGACTGTTACATTTTCAGATTTTAGATGAAAATAGAGAAAATTTTATCAATATTCTCATGTTGTTCAGCATCCATGTCCAAAATTTTAAAACACATCCCTGTCTGATGTCCAGCAAAAGAAAAACTGCACAGATTGTGAAAAATCACTTTTTTTTTTTTTTTACTAGAAAAATGAATGGCAGCCAAGAAGGTTCTCCATCAAATAGTTGATTGATTTGATTTGATTAATGATCGGTTGAATAAGTAGCTTAAGGACCCCTCCTCACTAAAACACTGCTAACAGCCTGCTCCTGCTTTCCTTTCCTCTGACTTCTGTGATTGTTAGAGTAAGTTATTATTCTAATTTAAGAGAAGGAATAATGTAATATCAGGACATGACCTATTAAGTCAAGTGCACTAGTTATTGATTTAATGGAACAAATTACTAATTAGCATACACAGTTTATTAATTTGAGGAAGCAAATTAGTAATATGGGAGCACACACGTTCAAAACGTCTCACTCTGATCCCTACCTGGCTCAAGTCAAGGTCTTCTTACTTGCTCGCTCTAGAGCTTTCAATCTTTATTACAGTCTTTATTAGATATATAAAAAAATCACAGCTTATTTACTAAGTCCACAATATGCACTTTCTGCTAGTATTGGTGAATGTTTGAATTCTGAGTTTGCAGTGGTTAACACTGTCATCTCCTTGCTGTGAGCTGACAGTGTAGGTAGGTTTGTGTAGTTTTGAACCTGCTGACTGAGGCCTCTCTGTGCAGAGTCTGCATGTTCTCCTCGTGCCTGGGTGGGTAATGGCTTCCTGCAGGTTACTCCAAATTGACTGTAGGTGTGAGTATGAGTAAGGAATGCTTGTTTGTCTCTGTATGTCAGTCCTGTGATAGGGTCCACTCTGCCCTTGCCCAATGTCAGCTGGGATCGGCTCCGACCCTGTAGGGAGGTTTGGATAATAATATTAAATAAATAGTAATGAATAATGATAATAATAATAATAATAATGAAGGAATGGATGTTGAATTCAGAGTGTAAGATGTATTCACCATGTAGTGTATTGTGTCTTTTATGATGTGTAAAATATTATCACAATGGAAGAAAAAGCTTTTGTCCATGGTATTTATACAACTTAATAATAAGAAAATTCTAAATGCAAAATTACACTTAATCAGCTATCAGCATTTAAGTACCGTTAAGTGTGATATTATCTAGGGAGTAGTAATGGGTGAATGAGGCAGTGATAACATGACAAACTTTATCTGCTGTGATTGTCGAAAACTATGGAGCAAGTAAATGGTCTAGATTGTTTTGTGAGCAGCTGTTTAAAAAGTCAAGCGTCAACTGTCAAACTGAAAACTGTGATTCAGCTGCATATGTCTGCACATGACTTATTGGAGAATCATTTCAGAAACAAAAGAAAGGAAGAAAAAAAGATTCCCAGAAAAAGAACAAAAATAATGCAGACAGTCAGGTATTATACAGAGCCTGTTTATTCCTCCTACAATCCTGCAGATCGCACACTGATACACACCTACACACATGCACACAGACACAAACATATGAACAAAATATGCACACACATCTGGTGTCTTCTCCTCTCCCTCTTCCCCGTTTCTCTGTCTCCTCTCACATCACGTCTCCATTGACAGCGGCAGAGCTGCGAGCAGATCAGTTGCCACCTTCCCTCAGGAACTATAATGCCTTGATTCCTCCACAGCCTCTGATTTGATATCGGACATAATCCAGACATTGGCTGCCATTCTCACCACCTCATCATCCCTGTCACTCAATGTTTCTCCCTCAAATACACACACAAACACACACAGTTTTCTCCAGTCTGAGGTCAACCCTCCCTCATTCCTATTGAAAGTCTTTTCTCCGGTTGTGCCTGCTTTTTCAAGCATGAGTGAAGTGACTCAATAACAAGAGATACGTGCCGTGACCCCGCCGTTACCCTTTCTTTCCGAGAAGAGAAAGAAATCTACTATCTCACCCTGTAACCATCCTCATAACACATTCCTGCGTCCTTCCCCCAAGTGTGTTGTCTGCATGTTCGCCCCCATTCCCTTGAGACTCTCATGAGGGCCCCCGTTGCCCCTGCCCACCCCCCATCGCAGTGCCGGCATTAAAGAGATTGGTGGAGTTGAGCTATTGAATTGAATTAGACATGGTCAATGTGGCTTTGGCTGTACTAAACCCCCCTGAGGGCAAGAGTGGGAGAAGTTGAATAGGATGGGAATATGGTGGCAATATGCAACTGTGGTGTGGTTGTCTGCGTTTATCACAATGTTGTAAAGTTGGTTTGATTTGTCGGTTTGATTAAACAGAGTCACATGTACTGTACATGTTCTTTTCATGAACTTGTCCAAGTGAACAGAAACACTTCACACCTTATGGCACTGATCTTTTGTGTGGTTCCTTGAGGAAATGGGTGTTATTTCCTCATTTTTGTGCGTGAGAGAGTATTCCTGTGAGCCCTCGGTTAAGGGGATTGGTGTTCCTGTGCCATAAAAGCTAATAATGAGCATTGGGAGAATCGCAGCAGGCTCTGTAGGAACAACACATTTTTCATTCACTTAAAGCTCAGGAGGGGCTTAACTTGAAATCCTGCTAAAAGATGTTTAACAATGATATCTAATCACTTCTAACGAATCAAAGAAAAAGGGAAAAGACTCCACCTTCAGGGAGCTTCTCTGCAAAAATTACCAATTACATTTCTTTTCTCCTATCTACAATGACAGATTTTTCTAAAAGCAAGAAACATTGATTTTTTTTTTGACTTCCTGTTACACAGACTTCCTTCCTCTTGCTGCTGCAAAATGCCATGATATAGGCAGTTCTCTCATAGAGTTGGTAGCGGCTTCCCAGAGGGCCAGAAGCAACTTAATCAGTGTTGTAATAGATTCAGATGAGATTGTGCTGAGGGAGTTAGCATTGACTTGTAATTAGAGGTACTCCCCTTGCAGGCCAGGTTGAAATGAAGAGTCAAGCGGCCATGAAAGGTGGACTGTGAAAACTCTCGGTCCATAACTGTCCAGAGTGAAGGAGGAAAAAAATGAGGGGGCAGAGTGCAAAGTGAAAGGGCTGATAAGCTGAGGAGAGGGTTAAAAATGAGATAGGGAGAGATTTTTATGCCTGGTACGAGGAGGATCACCACACCTGCGAAGAGGCCCTGCTGCATGGAGGAATGTGATGTGGTCTGACAGCCGCAGTAGTTCTGGCCCCGGCCCAACGTCTCTGAAGTCTCTCGCTGAAGGCAAACAGTGTCTGGCACAAAGGCACTGTAGAAGTGACAAGCGAGTCTGTAGCTGAATGTATTGTACATGCATTTACTATTATCAACCCCCTTTAACACATTTTGTTCACGTTTGCCTTTCATTGTCCTAAGCACTTCACTTCCTCACACTGTGTTGCATCAGCGGGCAGTCCGCCATCCAGCTCCTCCCGGGAGACTGTTGAGGTCTGTGCCGAAATACACTCAACCCGGTTCCCGCTGCTTGACTACCAACTTGCCGCTCTGTTGCCATAGATACATGCCGGCATTGGCAGGGACTTATTTGAGCCTGTGTTAAGGAAAGGTTGAGATTTACCGACTGCCATCTGGATAAAGAGTAGAAATGATCTTTTTAAAGAGGAGAGCTTACCCTGTTTATCTAGGTTGAGCTTTCCAAAATTATCCTAGCACCAAGGCACTGTATTCTTTTTTACTATAAGCCACTGGGAGGAAAAAAAAAAAACGAGGTGTTGTACCGTACTGCTTTGGGTTGTTTACAGCAAGCTGCACCACGCTGAAGCATCCCAGTGAAATATTAATGCAGTATACCTCCACAAGACATACGCTGCCTCTAGCTTTTGAATGTTTAGGTCAGTTTATGTGCCTACTGTAAATTGCTGAAGTACACAGCCAGAGGTGAGAGAGTATGTCTACCCAAATGTTTTATTTCATTACAATTTTTAGGTGGTGGTACTTCATATAATCATGTATTTGAAGATAGGTGAAGGTAGAAGGTGTCTCCCAAAAGACTCTTCTAACCATGGGGATAAAAAAAAGTTTCCTGTACAAAAGCGGAGATAGCAACTCACCAGCTTCCTGATGGGGAACAGAGTTACAACCTGTATTATTTCATTCAGATGGGTAGAAGAGTAATGTGGATTCAAAGTCTGTGGCTCTAGAGTTGTTTATGTTTAAGCTGCCACACCGTCATCACACAATTTCTTCACCTTGCATACTTTCAATACTTGAGTACGTTTTACAGTTGGTGCTACAGGCTCCAAGTCTTTTAATTGGAGTATTTCTGCATTGAGATGGCCTGAACATTTTCTTCCTCCTCACCAAACGGTTTTTCACAGCAGTAAGATAGTGAATCTTTCTCCTTGATGGTCACAAAGGTATTGACAAGGAGATGTGCCTGGACATCTATTAGCCCAATTTACACAAGTACCCAGTAAGTCCTCAGCATACACTGCACCTTTAATCAACCAATTGTATCCGACAGGATGTCTGACTGCCTCACTGACGACTGGCAAACAGTGGCTTGGTGAGTGTACTTGTGTGTGTGCATTTGGGTTTGTAGGGACAGTTTCCTCAAAGTTAAAGATCATCCTGGTTACTTGCTGACAAACTGTTGCTAATCCCAAACAGAGCAGGAAATTGGATGGACTTTATCAGGCTTCTTTGGAGTGGCCTTAAGGAGCCATGCTTGGAATAAACATACACACTTGCATGCAAGTTCAGACACACACACACTCACACACACACACACATACACACACACACACACACACACACACACACACACACATACACACATACACACACACTCGGGCGTGGATGTTGGCACACAGTGTGCGTCCGTTCTGCCCACTTGCTGTGACCCAATATGGAGTGTGACCAGCTGTCCATGGCGGGATTTTGAGAGATCAAGCATGTGTGTGTGTGTGTGTGTGCATGCGTGCGCGCGTGCATGCGTGTGTGTGTGTGTGTGTGTGTGTGTGTGCGTGCGTGCGTGCGTGCGTGCGTGTGTGTGTTTGCATGTGCATACAGAAATTTTTGACATCGCGTATCTACCTCATCCTGCTGCTGACAGTACGGTTCCCTGTGTGTGCCCGCGCCAAGATAACTCACCCAACAAAGTCTGAACTCCTGGTCATCTGTCATGATCTCCTGCCCTTCTTGCTCTCAGTCCAGCTTTTAGACTAATGAGAGGATTTGTAGAGTCAGCCTTTGACTTTCAGGATTCAGTGATTTAATGTGAATTAAGCACCTGCCAGAATTGCTCCTGCAGATAATAGAAATAAAGGAATGAGGGGTTCTAGTTGGTAAAACTTCCCTGTAAACCTAATTTTCTTGGTTTGATTTCATCCGGGAACCTTAATCATATATTATCCTGCATTGTCTCTCTCCACATGTTTTACGTCACTCTCTGCTGTCAGATATCAGTCAGTGAAAATGTCAGAAAGATAAAAATGAATGTAGAGTCTGCTGAAAGAATACAATACCATTTATACTGAGGTAGCTCTCTCTCTTTGTCTCTGGTTGTGTTATACTGCTTTATGGCAATAATTAACTTACATTATGTTTAACATCATTGTGATAAATTGCCCTAATTTTTTTAAATAAATGAAGTAACTGTTTGAGCTCAAAAAGAAGAGGTAAGGAATAAGGAAAGTATGACTTAGAAGATAACCAGGCAGCAGTACATGCAAAGCCTCAACGGTAACCAGCAAAGTCTTCATATCAGTTTTGAAACAAATAGACCACGAATCAGGATATGCCAAAATTGGGAACATATGGTCCTACTTTAGTTTTAATTAAAAGCCTTGCTACAACATTTGGAATGACAGAAGTTGCTGTGCTTCACTTTAGTTGAAGCAGGTATCAGTGCTATTTAGCTAGAAAAAAAAAAAAACAGTACTGAAGAGCTTTTTGGCATGTTACTCAAAATCAAGACAAGAGTCAAACATAAATCAAATAACCAAAAGAAAAGTGGGATATAATAAAAAAAAAAAAAAAAAAAAAATTTGGCGATGCCCAGTTTTTAACAATAGCAGTTAGTCATTAGTTGTGCAGATTCAATCTTATTCTTTTTATTTCACTTGAATAAAAGGACTGAAAAAACAAACAACAAAGACCTTGAAATTAAATTATATTATACTGTGAAACAACTACAAAAGGTTCAAATACTGTATGAATACAATTGTATAATCCATCCATCCATTATCTATTCCTCTTATCCGTCTGGGCCGCGGGATGTAGGGGCTGGAGCCAATCCCAGCTGACATAGGGCTGTACACACAGAGAGCCCATTCTCCCACAGGGAGAACATGCAAACTCCACAGACAGGCGCCAGGTCCGAGAATTGAACCCAGAACCTGTATATATGTTCACAATTATTTAAGTTAAATATTATTAGAGACACACATTGAAAATTCAGCAAAAACACGTCATCAATTTGTAACACTGTACCTTTAATATTGTGATTCAGAGGTTTTATATACAAGGACTACTACATAGGACTTGACCTTGAGGGTCACCACATGTAATGAAGTACAGAGGCCATTTCCCAACATTCAAATGTAAAAAGAGTAATGTGGACCCCAGAGGTTCCCACTAGCTGTCTCTATAACCTATATGAATATACTAGGATGACAGTGTTAAAAGCTGGGCTCATCTCGTCTGCTTTCAAGTGTAGTTTCACCTCTGTCCAGCTAATGGAAACCAGATTGACATCATGTCCACCACCTTTGACCCCCACAAATCAGATTTTTATCTTCCAAACATAAAAAACCCTCTCGTCTCACAGAGAAAATGGAGCATGCCTTCTGAGTGTCATGTGATCTGGGTGTCATGTCATGTCATCCTGCCAGGAATTTGGTAACAGGTAACAGAACCCAAATGCAGACAGGCAGTAAATAGCAATTAGGGCTAAAAGGTAGTTTACTTGGTTGTTGGTCCGTATTAGGTGAGGGTAACAACAGTGGATCAAATTCTTAGCTATCATGCTGACAGCATACACATAAGAAGTAGGGAGAGGGTGAGATGAGGTAGAAGAGGGAAAGAGCATAGACATCATCATGGCATGATTTATTTTTGAGGGTCTTGACTTGATGACACACTCACACATTCATGCCTGCTCGGTAAACAACCAACAACTCTTTCAAAATCAGAGATGAGTCTGCATGAGTGGAATAAAGCTGCTGGCTCGAGAGGCCTGCATGCGCACTGTGGAGGAGACTTCATTTTTTTTTCTACTGTTGTGACATTTCAGTCTGGATGGAAAGGGGAAAGTATATGCATGAGTGAAGCTTTGTTGACACAAACATCTTTCTCAAAGACAATAATTCTGTCTTAGTGGAGAGTGACCATCTACAAGATCTAATGTGTTATGGTGTGAAATGGGCCTATGCTGTGAGATCTGAATGATCAATACTATACCAGGCGTTTTAGTTGATAGATAATAAATACTTCACTGTCTAGAGCTGTGTACATTGAATATTTCCACCTGTTTCATCAACAGTATGGTAGTTGGCAATAGCTTGGGTCCTGTTGACTCCACTGTATTGTAATGACAAACATAGGCACTGTGTGCATTTGCCTAATTAGTTACCAGCTGTAGTGAGAGGGATAATTGATTGCAGGGCAATATGGTTGATTTGCAACTCAACCAGGCTAATAATTTGTTATTGATTGAAGCATTAGCAAGGAAAACACCACACAGAGATGTTACCCAGCCAAAGTGCTGCATAAAGTTGATGCTCTCGGTTTTTAATCTACTTTAATGATATTACACCTTGCTAAGCTAACATTGTAAGGAGTGCAGGGCGGGAGATGATGAACTGCTGGTTTCAGCTCAGCACTGTGAACTCATATGTTATGACTGGAGGAGATTACATTTGCTCAGTGTGAGTGCGTATGTGTGTTTTGTGCCGGAACATGTGCATGTGTCTTTCTGTCTACTGCTTACATAATGTGAGAATATGGAGGTCAGACACTGTGACTGGATGTTTTTCATGTATTGATATGGATCACAAGTGCAGTAACAACATTTTTTTTTTTTTTGGGAGGGGGGGGGCACAGAAATCAGAATAAATGGTTGCGCAAACATTTTTTCAGCACATCTGTTAAGAGCGGCAAATTTTAAGTTAACTAATTTCTGCCTCTTTGACTTGTGGAAATGAACGCTTCACTGAACAGTCTACTGTTGCTTTCAATTTTCCAATTTTAATCAGCCATTAAAACTTCAGAAGTTTAATTGCGCATTTTAAATAATTATCTCAAGGTTAGAGGTGAGGTGCTTCTTTCAAACACTGCTGAAGCGCAAGTTTTGTTTTTTTTATAATTTTTATAATTTTTCCACTCTGTGTCCTTATCTTTCTCTCTATCCTTTTTTCCCCTGCATTTTAGTTTACTCAGCTTTATATCTCGTCTTTCCAGCCACCCACTAGTTACCTAACATCCTTGCTTTCATCCCACGTTTATGTCCTTTAACCAAAATTTTATACCTTTGCATTACTTTTTCATTCTCTTTCTGCTCTGCTGTGCTGGATTCGGAGCCGGAAGCCCTCAGGAATTGAAAGTTTGAGAGAAGAAATGATTTTGAAGTGACTCAGAGTGAGCTCCTTTTCTTTGAAGACAGATGTAAAAATGTTGCATTGAGGTGTTAAAGTTGTCTCCTCTCTTCTCCAGCTGTATCCCAGAGGCCCACCTTGGCAGTTAGAGGAGAGGTCATCACCATGACAGCGTCCTCGCAGGACTCCACACCTTCGTCTATGGCTGGTCTTTTCCTGCTCCTCCTCCTCCTCCCGGCTGTTTTCACACAGAAGTCAGTCCTGACAACCCCGACCCCATCATTGTTTGACCCACTGACCCAACCAGAGTGCACAAAGAAAGAACACCCAAAGGTTTCCATCCAAGGTCAGACATCATCTCCAACCGCTGATAGTGTAATGATACCATAGACTGTATGGATAATACAATACATACAACGTTTGCATCGACAAAAGAAAGGAGAAAGGAGGTTTTGGTTCTTGTAAAACATTCACTCTCATATATGCTGCCAGTAATCAGACATTTCTCTTTACTCCATGCTGTTGAACCTTGGGTTATTTTAAGATTTTTTTTTCAAGTGCATTTGAAGTGAGAGAAACAAGCAAGAACGAGCTCTGTAGTGAAAGAGAACAGTTTTTCTTGACAGCATGTCTCTGCTATAATTGATAAGGTATAATATTGCTATCCAACCGCACTGCCATCAGCCCAGTACTCTGGCATATGTGTTCTTGCAAAAAGAAAGAAACATGGAAAGAAATGTGGTTAAAGGAGCTATTTTTGCTATTGCTACATAGCCAGCGTTAGCATTAACAGCTCTTTACTCACCAGACATTTACTTCTAGAAGAAACATTCAGTTCAGAACCAAACTTCAACACAAACTTTGAATTTGACATGCTAAAATAAAATTCTGCTAACTAAGTTTCTAGTTACAGTTACAGAAACTGGCTTACCAACCATAATGATCAAGAATAATTCAAACTTGGGTATTATTTTCTGTGGAAACTTGTCAACATTGCCATTAAGAATTATGTGAATTTGGTGAGTGTTATAATAACTGATAGGAGTGAGGCCAGAACTACAAAGTAAGACCTGAGTTGTAACCTGAACTATCTTATAATGGTGAGATGCCAAGTGACCTTGCTAAAATAAAAGAATACTACAGCCGATTTTAATATCTGAATCTTTTTAGCAGTCTTCTAATGGTAAATATCCACAAGGTTATTTAATGTAAAAGCTGAAGTTACTTTCAAAATAAGCCAAAGAATGCTTTCATTATTACCGACTGACTCTTGAAGTTATAAGAATATGTGAGAATTGGATCGACCTTAAAGTCTGATTGCTTTCATGCTTTAAAATCTCTCCCATCTCCTCTTAACAATGACAGACAAATAGTCTGTGCAGGCTTTATGTGTTATCGGTGAGGTTTAGTGCCACAAATTATTGCTATCATGTATCATAAGGAGAATGGCTATGTGTATATTCATACCCCAGAGTGCTGTTATTAATGACATGTTTTCAATGTATGGGAACATATTGTATACATGCCACTTTTCACAGCAACAAAATAAACTGTTTTCATAAACATATCCCTGTGCCAACTCCAATAATACCTCACAATTTGGCATCCAGGCAGGTCAGCATGGAGCCATAAAAGAACAACAAAAAGCAAAAGGGGACAAGATAGAAATGATTGTGTAGAATGATGGCGCTTGCTATCTAGCCCATTCATCTGTACAGTGGGCCAAGAAACAAGGTCTTCCTCACGGCGTGAAATGGAACAGAACAGTTTGGGGCACAGAATCACAGATAGATATGGCAGAATGAAAGGTAAACACGCACAAAATTGCTGTGTTTATTTTTGAATAGGGCTGTTTGTGTTGCATCTGCCGAGAGCAGTGGCTAAGATTGGAGGGCCGAAAAAAATCGCTGGTGGGGATTGAGAACAGAAATGCCAAAATTGAAGAGGTGGCCAGGGGGTTTACTTGTGATTAGAAATGTACTCTAACCCCTCCAATCCATATTGTAGACATTTCCTAAAGTATTTTTGTTTTTGTTTTTTTTTTTGGACTGCAGTCCCTGCCCTGCTCACCCATGTTGTTGGTCTGAACTCTGGCTAATGGAACTGTGGATGGACATAAGGGACTTTGTGCCATTTGGTCTTTTTTTGCTGGGCCTTCTCTGTAGTAGCAGCCTTAAGTTTGAAAAGTGGAACCATTTTTTTCAATTCACAAATCTAGTGAAATGGCTATTTTCATTCCCCACAAAGCTGTGCTGAGGTCACCTTTATGCCGCGTTTTTGCCTTTGCCCTGCTTTACCCACCAGACCTCCAGATGTCCAGATTAGCCTGAGCTCCACCGGTGCTTCACTTCAAAGGCATGCCACTTGAGAATGGCTCTCATGGCGGGGAGCTGCAGGGCCGTTGGCCTGTCAAAGCAGGCAGAGCAGGGCATTATGTGGAGGCAGCCGTATAGAAAAGGCCTGCACAATGAAAGTGTCAGCGTGAACCTGAGATTAGCTTCTGTGATTGATGAGCGTTTTATAGCAGCTTGTTGAAGCGCTACCTCAGTCACCTGGAGGAGACCCAGGAGCAGGCTGAGAAAATTTTAATATAGGCAGGCAGGAGCTTGCACCTCTGTACATGCTTCAAGTGTATGTGCCTGTAATGACAAGTTATTGTATATGTTTGTGTTTTTATGTTTGACTAGCTAGCTAAGTATGGCTTTTAGTGTCTCTTGTAGCATCTGAGCAGGGTGAAGCGATCGCCTGTCAGATCCCCTGCACATCAAGGGTCTTTGGTTTGACTATTAATCCTGAAACTTTGACCTTTGATAAAACATGTATGTAGGGACGTTAAGATGCAGGAAATTTGATATTTGGCACCAATACTAATGAAATTCCACGATTCTCGATACCAAAGCAAAAAAGCAGAAAACAATGGAGGCTGCTGCACACACACAACACATGCATGCACATGCACACACACACACACACATGCGATAACGTTAGCCTTTGTGAACGTTGTGCTACAGCAGATCCCAGCTGTCGCAATTCAGAAAAGATAACGGAAACATTTGACAACAGGAACATTGTGATCACATGTTACTTTAAAGTCAACTGAAACTCACTCACCCTGTTTTCTCCCCCTGAGTTGATGTCTGTCTTAGAGGTCCTTAGATAAGTTTGAAGAGTTTCTGTGGCACAGTTTACACGCAGATAAGGCAGTCTTACTGTATTTCTTTGGTGAAGTGTGGTAAAGGACCTAGTGCTGCACATATACATTTTATGTTTACTGTGCCTGCCTTCTTCTCTTTGACTGATATGAGACTAGAACACTTACACTGCCCTCATCAGTCCAGGAAGAGTTACATCTCCAGTACCTTCAACCTGTGGTTCTGAAAAAAACATGTACGGCCAAATTCACAGTTTTGGCATCGATTTTGGTACTTATAGTTTTTTGTGACATTCGTAACTGTATTGATGAAATTATTTTCTAGCTGGTTATTTCAAATATGAAATAATAATAATTTATCATATGAGCCAGTAGATGCTTACTTTCTTTTGGCCACTTGCAGGCAGTGGAAACAATTGGTGTACATCCTATTGACATAATGTTTGCTTTTATGATTCTCAAATTTGTTAGCGATGGTTTCTAAAGTACAGATCCACCAGATATAGAGCAGCATTATCATTTGTTTAGAGTAAATCTAAGTCTAGTATTCACTCTGTCTTTTTTGGTCTCAAACACCTGAAAGAGACATAATTTGGTGTTTAGACCTTTTCCACTGAAAATAGCTGCACATTACAAAGTCTAAATGATCGAGGTGGAAAGTCACTTTGCACGCCTCACTGTTAAAAGACATCAGACATCACATGAGATCTGATGGAATGCAAATACCGTGGTTGTCTGCATATGACAGGTATGATCACAAGAATATGCAGGAGACAGTCTAGACAAACACGCGCTGTGTTGAGCATCAAACCTCTCCATCAGCCACCACAGCATTGTTTCTTTCCTAAAACATGCCGTGAATAACTGTCAGCTGCATGTTCATGCTATGCGTCCGCTGCTCCAGAGGACATGCCAGTGTTTTACGTCAAACACACCACAGATCAGTGCAAGAATACAGCATTGGAATCACGTATCCTCCACCCACAGGCACACACTGTACGAGCCGCCAGCTTGTGATTTAGATGGATGATACTGGCTCGCTGCATAAGACTGTAGGTCTGATAAGAGCGTGGCATGAGGGCAGCAACTGGAACACTTTAAATCTAGATATGGAGTCTGTTTTTGGAATATATGGAATCAGCTATGCATTATGTTATGAGGCCCAGAGAACTGGTTTTGGAGTGTGTGGGTCAGTCTGGTTTGTAAGAGAAGTAGATAAATTCTGCACCTTTATAACACCCAGTGCAGCAATATCCATCAAGGCAACAAGGTTTTTCATGAGGGAGTATGTATAGGAAAGTAATGGTGGAAAATGAGACTTTTGGCTCAGGTTTCACTGCCTCCTTCACAGTGAGGAGGAGGAGGAGGAGGAGGAGTTTTCTGACGGCTCCACAGTGTGTGTCATCTGCTCTGCTCAAATCACTGCAATGTTCCTTACTGAAGAGAGATGAAGGAGAACAGAAACAACCAGTGTCATTGCTCATTTCCTGTTCAGTACCTTGCACATCTTGTCTTTCCTTGTCCCATTTGGTTTTTATGCCCTCT
This sequence comes from Rachycentron canadum, assembly GCA_038496675.1. Classification (NCBI taxonomy): domain Eukaryota; kingdom Metazoa; phylum Chordata; class Actinopteri; order Carangiformes; family Rachycentridae; genus Rachycentron; species Rachycentron canadum. The sequence goes on from CM076658.1 coordinate 5,348,156, forward strand.
CTTATCCCCTGCCTGCCCATATTCTTCTCTCTACCTTATCTCCCATCCTCTCTTATTCATTCTCCTCCACCACACCATGCTTCTTCTCTCTTATTCACCTTCCTCTCTGAATCTCTCCCTCCATCATTTGCTCTTTTTTGCTCCGTAATAGGCAGAGAAATATATTGCGCACTTTGTATGAGTCCCTCTATCTCTTTCATCGTTTGGGTAATGGTGCTGTCGTTTAGCCGACGCGCCACCATCTGAAGGGCTGTTGAGCATCATGAGAGTGATGCCCCTTTAAGACATAACTGTTCACTTAAAAAAAGTATTTGCCATGAATTTCTGGTCTTATTCTTTATTTGATATTCTCCTCTTACTTTGCCACATGTCTCTGTTTCCCATCTCATTCATGATTACAGTGGTGGGTCTAATTGGAGCTGTGCTATCAGAGCTGTGGTGTGTTTGGAGCCATCAATCAGACAGCTGAATGGAGCTAAGTTTAGCATGCTGCTGGGGCCAGTCTCTCACCCACTGATGGCATGTCAGGATATCTGATGCAGACCCGAGGGATACCAAAGAGGATCAGAGAATAGAAAACATTTAAAGGCTTTATTGCCACTTTAACTGAAAAGGAGACAGGCGGTGGGAAAATTGCTCTCTTTGTTTTTCTGTGATTGTGCTGTCTCCTGCCCCTCCCAGATACTCTAAATTTCAGATGTGCAAATGCATTAGTAATTTTACATCCCTGGAGGTAAAGTAAAGGCTTCAAAGTCACTGGGTCACATCGAAACATGTCCTTACAAAACAACAAGTCTGAATTGAATTCTATCACATTAACTTTAAGGCTAAAGTAGCACAAAGTTAAATAAACCCATCTTTTTCTATCATCCATCAATCATTTTCTTTCTTGCACACTTTTTAGCTACTGCTCCTGGAATCAGCACGACAGACATCTTTGACATCCATAGAAGCTAAAGGTTGATCAGTCTGCCCAGATATATAAATTAGAAAAATCATATAAAAAAGTCCATCTAACCTTAGATCTTAAAATCAAAATCATTTTAAGTTGCTATAAACTGTGTTTCCCCAAAAAACTATATCTCTTCACTGACATTACAATTAATGTAATTTCTGAGTAGCCAAGTCAAAACCATACAAAAATAAAGAAAATGCAAATTTCGTTTCCCCTTAAAAAGTGATGCAACAAATTTATTTATGTCAAACACAAGAAAAAAAACTCATAAGCACTTATTTCTCTTCATATTTTGGGCGATAGATAAAAACTGTTAAAGATGAACAATTCAGAAAACCACATCAATCATCAGACCACAAGTCTAAACACAGCTAAATACAGTCCAAACTATCAGTATTTGGACAGTTACATATCCTCTGTTCTTAAGGCTCTGTGATTCAACACATTCAATCTGAAATAACATAATGGACCCTACAATAAAGTGCCAAATCTCAGCTTTAATTTGAGTGGATTTACATTAATATAGACATATCTGTGTGAGAGAAATCGACTATTTGACACATGGTACACTTGGTATCTTTGGCAGCTGTGAGACATTTCACAAGTTCATGCACTTATGGCTCAGAGATGATTGAGACATAGACATTTAGAGTGAGGTGGGGTTGTCTGTCAATATGAGGAGCATGGACGTGACCGTGCAAGTGAGGACGATGATGGGTCAAAAAAAAAGTGAAAATCTCTCAGAGAGATGTCAAAGGTCATCGGTTGGATGAAATCTGCAGAGTATGTTCATGGCAGAGTGTGTTCTAAAAAGGCAGGTGTGCACAGGAAAAGTAGAAAATGGCAAATGAGCTGGTCAACCGAGGAGAATGAGTCTTGAGGTTGAGCAGTGCGGTGACCAAAAAAACCTTTCATGACTGCACAGCAAGTCAAGAATGCTCTCCAAGATGCAGGTGCATGTGCTTCCTTGTCAAAGTGAAAGAGAAGACTTTTTGACCACAACCTCAGAGGATTGACCACATGATACACACACCTGATAAACCAACAGGTGAGGAGGTTGCGGTTCACAAAAACATACATGAAGATAACCAGTTCTGGAACAAGGTGATGAGAAATGTGAAGAAATAAAGGAGCAGCTTATGACCCAAGGCCACCACCTCATCTGTCAAGCATGGCGCTAGATCTGTTGTGGCTTTGGCAAATATGGTTGCCAATGGAACTGGCACACTGGCATTTATTGATGATTTCACTGCTGATTGAAGCAATGGGATGAATACAGAGGTCTACAGGAGCAAAACTCATTGGAAGACATCAACCTAAACATACGGCTAAGATCTTTTCAGGGTGAAAAGATTTCATACAGTTATTTGATGCAAAGTATTCTAACTTGTGTATCTCTTTATCTGCTTTTGAACCCCTAAACTTTAGGAACTATGTGTTAAAAGGGCTGTATCTCCCACACAGTTCTGTCTGTGTTGCTCTAACTCAAATGAAAGCAGAGACTTAGCACTTTAATATAGTATTTGGATAGTTGAAAACAGTAGTAGTAACTCAAAAAGAAAGCAGGAACACTTTAGAGTGATGTATATGCAGCATAGACTCCAGTAGCTGACATTTTTGGCAACAGTTCCTTAGTTTACTAAGAATCATAGGAGAATGTCATCTGCCCTCATGATGGTCATTAATTAAATCACAGATGTAAAGTCACCTGCAAAATAAATTTCAAAAATCCATCACTGATGCAGCTTGTTAGAGAACTTAGACCTCACCTCATTACTCATGTCAATATTTTCCGACTCACTGCTTTTCCCCGGTGGTGCCACTGCTCCATCTTGGTGGCAAATATTGCATGAAGATTGAGGCACAATCTCTGACACTTCTTCCATGTTTGAATGAAGCCATGACTGAACATTAATGTAACAGATACTTAGGTTTCAATACCAAAAAATACTATTCAGATGCCATGTCTGAACCGCTCTCCTGCAATTACCCCCCCTTCTTTTGACAATACCGCTCTCATTTCTGTTAGTTCTACAAGGAGACTCTGACAAATTGTCAGTAGTTTGGGATTTTGCTTCACCATTGGTTTTGTGAGAGGCAGACAGACATCCTTACCGGTCACTGACTGAGAGGCTATTAGCCTCCTGGCCCCAGCGCCATTCCTCCTGTGGTTGCTCAGTCCCTGGTCTCCCCAGGCTCTTTCTCCACAATGCCCGTAACCTGCGGACCCCTCTATCTGAATTCAGTCAAGTGGGAGGATGGGGAGGGGAGTAGCGAGCAGTGTAGGAATGAAAGGACAGAGGGATAGAGGGAAAGTTGTGCTCCACTGAGGCACGGCAGCCTCTCTCAAACTATCACCCTCAGCGAGTCAGCCACAGTGAAAATCGAAAGTTAGAAGCGGAGAGATACTGAAGAACGGGACAGGCAAGACGGGGTGGAGACTGGGGTGCAAGGAAGGGCGAAGAGCGATATGAAGAAGACCAAACAAAACATATTTCAGGGGATTTTGGCCAGATAAGGCTGAGGTGTGAAAGTTTTTCTCCTTCAGTCCTGAGCAGCAGTAGAAATATGTGGGGAAATGTGGCATTTATGGTGCTACTTCAGCTTTGCACAAAAATGTGCTCACAGTTAGTGGATATAGTTTGTAAATTTTCATTCCAAAGCTATTATTTGCCCACAGTTGTTATTTTCATATTTCCTGCTGTTGAGGTAGCTAAATTTATTCCGAATGCAATTATATACATGCTAATTGACACTGGATGGGGGGGGGGGGGGCTTCATTCACAGAATCATTTGCCAGATGGCAGATAGCTGCGAATTTTCATGTGACCTGTTTTGTTAACAATATTGGATCAACGATCTTGCCCTGAAGATAACCATTTTTAATATTGCCTCTTTCGCTGAGTCTTCCTATTAGCAAGGCATTGTGTTCCTGTGTAGCCCCCTGAAGGCAGATGTTGATAGACAGCTACCTTTAGTACAATATGTGTCATTCATAGCTCATTAAACAGTGCAGCGCTTTGGGGAAGAAATCAACTAGATGCCTTATTATAATACTAATGATAAAAAAATATGATACAGTGTGGGATGTCATTAGGTGAACATTTGCCATAGGAATGAAAAAGTCAAAGTGAGGAATAGCCAGGTTTACAGAAATACACAACTTGGTTTTAAAAGGTCATCGGTCCACCGCCAGTGGTTTGCTGGGTATTTATGAGACTTTGTCTGGTCAACAGCCACATTGTTCCACCAGGACATCTAAGTGGATCTTAAAGCCATTTCCTAACCTTTGCTCACACTGTCAAAGTCATTTTAATCCCATTTGCCCAGTCAGTGCATTTAATGGCACCAGCTCTCTCATTTTGTATAACTACACCACCCCCGTTCTCTTTATTTCTGTCCCTGTTTGACTTTAGGTTTCTGAAAGCTTTCTTGCATCATCCTAACATGAATGTCCATGTCGGAGGACTGAAATAGTGGGAGCTCTTGCATTGCCTGACTCCTTTCATCATTATCTAAAAATTAAGTCAAAAGTGGGGCATCATGGTCCTACTTTACTGCCTGCAAATGACCAATTGCACCCCAGGTAACAAAAATATTTGATATAATTAGTCACTATGTCCTTTTCTTTCACTCAGTTTTTGTTGAAACTGCTAATAGATGCTGGCACAGTATTGGAATTGCAGGTCATGTTACAGAACTGAATGAGTCACATCACAAAAGAAACAACAGGAAATCTCATAGGTGTTTATGTGAGCTACACAAATTATAAATAAAGTAAAATAAAATAAAAATATTTTCACTGTTTGCGTAATTTGGTCAGCTAAAACTTACAACATCCTATTATTTTTGTTTGTGTGTGTGAGGAGCAGGCAAAGCCAGAGGAGGATTTTAATGCTGTATGGCCCAAAAACACAGGATATTTTTTGCCATATGCATCCCGTGAGCAGTTTTCATGGGAATAGATTTTGCATCATTGCAGGGCACATTCATATTCTAGACAAAAATAGACACTGTAGACAGACCACAAGCACATAATCCATCACCACCTTCCCATTGAAATTCACTCAGTGGGGCTAAGCCAGGGGCACCACCACTTGAGGCAGAACCTGGGCTTCTGGAAACAAGAGACCAGAGATGGTGCTTTGAGCGAAATGCTGACATGCTGATTGCAAACAGACATAATGTTTACAATGTTTACCATCTTGCTAATATTTGCCAATTAGCACTAGTGCAAAGTACAGATGAAACTGTTGTGAGTCACCACAAATGTGAACCTCATTATAGCGCTGAAGAAAGTCATGAGATCTACAAACTAAATACTCCACTGGAATATTTATGTATAATTTCATGGAAATCAATCTAAAATTTCAGTCTGGACCATAGTGGTTGATTGTTTGACTGACTGGCATTGCCCAGTCCCAGAACCCAGGCCCCTAACCACCTGGATGGCTTGCTCAGGGTGGTACACTACTTACCTCAGCTGTATGATTATACCTTTTATGGTGATTAGAACAATGTGAGATTTAATCTATAGCCTTTTCTTTGGGCTCCAATTTAAGGGAATCTCATATTCCATTTGGTTTTAAGCAGCAAAGGGATAATCTGTGCTTGTGCTTGTCTGTGCAGACACAGGTTTTTCTTTGATACAGCAATTTGTTTTGCTTTCACTCCCAGCTCCATAATATATTGGCATTTTCCAGCCTTGACTGCCCTCATTCAGACTTGGTCTAATAGTGATTGAGATCAGTCGGGGTGCCACTTAACTCTGTCCACATGCTGGTTGTGCTGGAAAAAGCAGAATGCTTAAAACTGTTAGATGGAAGGAGATAGAAAGGGTATGATTTATATCTGAGATGAATGTCTTAGCCACTGTCCTCATCTCTCTCCTCATCCTTCTGGCAGCCACGGGCTAATGCATTAATCCATCTGCCGGCCGATTGCAAGGGGGGGGGGGGGGGGGGATGCAATAATCGTTCATCAAGTCCAGCTTGAGGCCTGCAAGTCAACCATGAGGGTGGGGGCGGCTTTCATTTTCATTCTGGCTTTATTGTTACAGTTATAAGGGGAATAAGTGAGCAGCACATATAAAACCACTTGCAGACAGAAGGATAAATGTCAGTCAATGAAAGACCCCTCACTGTCAGAGAGGCCTGCCCCGGATGCAAATAATCGACTTGGATTAGGACTTGGAATAATTCACCAAATCCCCCTATGGGAATACAAAGAAATGTTATTCCACATAACACAGAGAGCGGCTTTATCCATTTATCCTCACTGTATTCTGATATTGTGTCAGGCCTGTGCGATGTGGCAGTGCCCAAGTTGCTGGCTAACTCTTGTTTCTGAGCCCAGAAAGAGGATCAGCACCTTGGAGAGTGCTGCGGCGCACAGTCCTGACAGATACACACCAGGATGAATGTGCAATCGCAACAGGAAGGCTAAATAACAACCACATAAGAGGACTTTTATGTCTTATAAATCGTGTGTTTGTGGGCATTGTTAAATTGTGTTTTAATTGGTTTGGGGTCTGAAGGGCCTCCCCAGGAAACCAAATACTAATTAAAAAGTTTGAAACCAAGTGTTTGAATCATGACAGGAAACAATTATTAGAAAAATGACTAGTTCATATTTCTGAAATATGAAATGGTAGAAGGTAGCTACTGTGCTATCTTCAAGGTCAAACAAGGACAAAGGTCACCATAAAGTTGGATAATGAAATGTGGTGAAACAATGTTAAACCTGAGGGTTGCTGTTCTTCTAATACTCACCAGGTCATCTTCAAATCTAAAAAAAACAAAGAAGAAACAGTTTGGATGAATGAAATGTCCTCACAGCAACACCACTTTTTTTTTTTGTTTTTTTTTTACACATAGCACCAATAGTTGGTGTAGATTTAATGATATACAGGTAGGGATAAGTTTACTTCAAGAGCAGGTTCATTTTAACCTACATTATCTCAAATCAAGGACTGTTGGAATATGATCAGACTTTGTCCTACATGCACAGAAAGGCCATTTAATATTTTTTATTCTGTATGAAGGAGTGGCTCTGGGGCTTCCTGTCATTTGACGCGAAAGCTGAGAGGTTGATTTGCGATAAATTAGAGTGTTGGCAACCCTGTATTGAATTGTATTCATGATTTTGAAAAGGTATACTAAGCTAATAACATGTTATTTGGGACTCATCAGACAGTTGCAGAATGACTGCGACACAGAGCCTCCCCATAACCGTCGTGACTCAGTCAAACAACTGTCTGAGATGAGAGGGACAGATGCTGCTGCCAGAAGAGGCGCTGACTCCTCTGAGTGGCTGCATGGGAATAAATTACAATAGAACAGATTTGTGGATATTTCTGACTTTCCCCCGATGATCTGAGTAACTCGCTGCAGCTCAGTGCTGCTGTCTTGTCAGTGTCCTCTTCTCACACTGTGAGAAGTCAGTTTTATGAATTTGTTTTTCATGCTCCACCCCTGAGTCCTGTGTAGGTGTGCTAGGGTGGCTTGGATGACAAGCCTGTTGTGGTCAAGCCTCCAACCAACAAGGGGCAAAAATAATGAAATAAAAACAAATTCTTCAGCTCATGTCTTGTGAGGCTCCTGCAAGTTTGTGCATTAGGGTGACACTGGGCAGGCAAGGTGGACCCCAAACAGCCACACAGAGGCAGGCAGATGTAGTGAAGTACCTCAATCGAACAAGGAAAAAAAAGCTGGTTTAGAGGCAGTCAGTTGGAAAAACTAAAGTTCAGGCAGGCAGGCAAACAAGAAACAACTAAACTGAGGTGATCCAAACTGAGGTTGCAATGTCACGTGAAAAAAACTCAGCAATGTGAACGTGAACATGATACTTGGCTCAAAAACACAGGAGAAACACAACCAGGAACGAAAGGCGGGAAAACACAAGCGAAGTAAGCAAAGCAACCGTAATCACAACACAGATGACATTTTAAAGTAAAACAGGCTGCAGTCCTTTTTCACAAGCTTGTTTATGGCGTGGGGGGAACAGTTTATATTCACATAATGCTTCTCAGTTCAAATTTTAAGTGATTTATGTTCCATTTTAAACTCTCTGAACTAAACGCTAACAGCTCTTGTTTTTACTATTAGGTGCATAATTCGTCTGTGGAATAATTCTTGTTATCCATTTCTCCACTGCACATTCTTATTTTATGGTTCATGTCATGTGCTCTGTTTTAATGGTCTTATTTTATGGGGAGAATAAGTCACCTTTAGCAGTTTGCCATTCGTCTAAGTGACATCATTCTCTATTTCTGGATGTTTTCCAGAATATATTTAGCATGTAATGTAGAGGGTGGGTCTTGAGTTTGGTTTGATGGGTGCTGTATTTTACCCCCAGCAGTCCTGTCTTTGTTTTTTTTTTTTTACCAAAACAAAGAAAATCTCCCCTCTTCTTTCTGATTACACCTCTCACCACGTCTTCATATGTCTGCCAATTGCAGCGGTGAAAAAACAATAGTTGTAGAAGTCCAGCTCAGGGCCCCATGAGGCCACAGCTTTCATTTTCATCCTGACTTTATGGTTACAGTTATATGGGGAAGAAGGGAGCAGAGCACATAAAACCACTTGTAGACACAAGGATAAATGTCACTCAGTGAAAGACCCCTCACCATCAGAGAGGCCTTTTCAACAGAGTAAACAAGCTCAGAGTTCATGAGCTCTTCTGCATGCATTACTGAATCAAATTCAGGAATGGCTTACAGTTGCTGGTAGCAACAGAGACACAGGGAGGGTGGACCCAGTGCAGACACGTATAGGCTGACAGATGTAGCAAAGTACTGTAATCAGGCAGGCAAACAACTAAACAACAAAACTCAGGAAATCCAAACTCAGGTAGCTGTGTAGTGTGTAGTGTCAGCTGGTCGGATGCCTTCATCTGTTTGCTTCTTTCCCACTCTATGTGCTCACTTAAACAGTATTTTAATACAGTGGAACTCCCAATAAAGCTATTCTCATTTCCATGTTTATCTGTTTCTGTTGTCAGACAACACAACAAGACTGGAACCTGGCCCTTTAAGTTGTTCCAAGCCATTTCCAACCCTCTGCTCTGCATTGCTAAAATGCTTATTTTATAACTGTAACAAAATCCCCAAACACATGAATGAAGGGCAATGGCTGCGTTGTGCTTTCAGATATATTTACTTATAAAATAATCACTCAGAGAGAAAATTACAAGCTCAATAACGTTAGCTGCTGTGCAGTCAGCATAGAAAGATGTGTCTGCTGAAGGAAAACCTGACCTGTATGGAGTTTCTTTCCTATCTTTATTCAAGAGCATGGTCTTTCAGTTTGAGAGCATATTGTTCTTGTTTCACATTCAGTTTTTGAAATGCTCTCCCTGAAAACTCTTTCCTTTCTCTCAAATCCTCCTTGCTCAAACACAAATTTGCTGTGCTTCTGCTCAAAACTGTTTGTTTGCACTCAGATATACTGTTGCTTGCGCAAATGTTCTGTGCTCAAGCTTGAGTCCTTCTCCTCATTACTCCCACTCCTGATTCATCCATTCCTGAGACCAGATGACGTAATTTTCTCCACTAGTAACGCCACAGGAAGCAAAAGCTGCTATGGGGCTACTAAAATATCTCACTATTATATTAAAACTGTGGACACTGGTATATGTCTTACCTTCAAAAGAGTAACAATCTGAGAGCAGAAGTTTCAGCCTGAGCGCGGGGAGAAGGACTCGATCTTGAGAAGAGAACATTTACGCAAGCAACAGTATATGTGAGTGCAAACAAACAGTTTGAGTAGAGCAGGAGCACAGCAAATTTGTGCTCAAGCAAGGAGGATTTGAGAGAGAGGAGAGAGTACAATATGCTCTCAAACTAAAAGACCATGCTCTTGAATAAAGAAGGAGGAAAGAAACCCCATAGGCCTAGCACTCATGGGGCAATACTGGCAGCACTCTTAGCTAAGGTTTCTCCAAAGAGTTGACTAGATTTGTGTTTTTAAAGTTACTGAAGGAGTCTGAAAAGTCAGTAAATCAAGCAACAAAGATGCCAAGTTGTCAACATTGCTTGTTTGCACCAAATCTTTTTGAAAGAGCAACCACCAATGGGAAGCTCCAACACTTGGCTGGCCAACCACTGGTGTAACCTCATCACTCAGTCATGTGCCATTCACCTGACCAATGGTGTAACTGCATCAGTCAGTCAGTCAGTCAGTGATATATAGAACTGGGCCCACTTTTGCAGTTCACCACAAAGGCGCCAAAATACAAGGGTCAGGAGGCAAAACAATCATAAACACAGTAGTAGGGTCGAGATTTCAAAATAAAACCACAAAAACGGCATGATAGGCAGATCGTGACAACATGCTTTTTTGAAGAGATATTCATGATGTGAGTGAAATGTTTATATGCACTTTATGCTTATCCATTCAAATTTCAAGTGATTTATGCTCCGTATTAAATTCTCTGAACTAAACGATAACAACTCTTGTTTTTACTGTTTGGTGCAAAACGCTTCTGTGGGAATAATTCTCTTGTTATCTATTTCTCCACCACACATTCTTATTTTATGGTTCATGTCATATGCTCTGTTTTAATGGTCTTATTTTATGGGGAGAATAAGTCACCTTTTAGCAGTTGTCATTTGTCTAAGTGACATCATTCTCTATTTCTGGATGTTTTCCAGAATATATTTAGCATGTAATGTAGAGGGTGGGTCTTGAGTTTGGTTTGATGGGTGCTGTATTTTATCCCGGCAGACTGCACTAAGATTTGGCTCAGTTTTAGGAGCTAGAGTCCAGTCTTTGTTTTTTTGCAAAACAAGTCTTCTATTGTTTAATTTCTGTCTGATTCCCCTTCTAACTACGTCTTGAATAGGAACATGATCTGACTTTGGAAGGGAGGGACAAAAACAGAGGATAAGCCTTTAGGGTTCTGGTGTACTAACATGTAGCTGCACTCATAACACAGACAGTGTTAATCAAGCACGCATTACAATGGCTTTAATTAGTCCACTGTTATTGTTGTTTCAAATTTCAATACATTACTATACACAGATTATTGCTGTTACTCACAAATCAACAATGGTCCTCTTTAGATGCATTATTGAGCCAGTATTCTGCTGCCTCATATTCTTCACAACTATACCTTTGTACCTATTATATAGCTTGAATATACTGGATAGTATTTGCACATTATATATTGAAAATTTGCACATTATATATTGAAAATCTTTTAAACATTAAGTAGGTAGCTTTGCATGTTAATGTAGTCAGTGTTTAAAGAACTGATTCAGATCATTTTAATGAACACACATTTGTCAGAGACATGTTATTTACTTATATTTACAGGGACACTGTGCACACATACATATTCTGTTCACATGTGCAGCTGCTTTGTTCATGCCTGCGAAAGTGCTGGAGTCATTAAGTCAACTTCAGGTCTATTTATATAACATTGGGAGGCTAAACATGGCTTACACTGCGCTCCCCTCTGTTCGTCCAGCTTTGGCCTCTGCAGCCATTAATCAGAGGTGATGTACAGATGTTCCTGTTCGCCTCCTTGCACCAGCTTTTTATGGTTTCTAAACCCACCCCGCCTGTCAGAGATGGTCAACCCATAGATGCATGCTCAAATTTAAAAAATGGAAATCTTTGTAATATAAATATTTATAGAGAGTAAGAGATGAAAGAAAAAAAAACACAGAGTTTGTATAGTATCAGAATTACACTGGAGCACCCAGTGATTTATTATGTGTGTTGAGGTTATCAGTGATTTAATCCTGTTAGTGTAAAGGTGTTTTACAGTCTATTATTAATTTTTAAAGGTTACATTACTTCTCTGCACTGGCTGCTTGATTAAAAATCATTGTAGGACCATGTTCATGCTTCTTTCATTATGTTCTGAATGAGACAAGCTGTTGTTGACATAATTAAACATGTATCATTTAGTTGCTTCGGGCAGTGTATGTGCTGTTCTCACTTTTTGTTTTCTGAGCTACACCAGCCACTACATACAGAACATATTTTACGCTTCCATTCAATGCTGAATAGTTTGTTGAAAATATCTAGTTTTGCTGCTGCAAAAACAATAAAAATGTAATTATTTTCTGCAAATTAATACCATTTCCACTATTTGGTGTTTACACGTTATCCAACTAGACTCACATTGTATAAAATTGTGGATTTCTGTTTTGCTGACTTCTTCCCAGAGGCCTTCATTCAGTGTCTGAGCAATCTTATCCAGGTTTAGCCCCCTCCCACAGGCCGTGTGCAGGTTAGGTTAATTGGCGACTCTCAAATCGCCCATAGGTGTGAGTGTGAGTGGTTGTTTGTCTCTGTGTTTCAGGCCAGTGATTGACTAGCGACCTGTCCAGGGTGTATCTTGCCCAATGACATCTGGGAATGACAGCCCCGCCTGCTCCCCGCCACCCTCAAATGATAAGCAGTGTAGCTAATGGGATGGAATCTTTTAATCATGGTGCTGACAGCTCTGCACTTCAGCTAACCTCAGCTTCCAACAACAGCAGCATGAGCTACTTCAGTGACCTGAACTCTGGAGGTTTGGCTGCAGAGCTGTTCAAGAGATTAACTTAAAACAATGATCTGATGGGATATGGTGTACCGCTAACAATAGATACTAAACTATTGTGTTGCATGTTACATCATGCAAACAGTGAGATCATACATTAAGGAACTCTCACCTTTCTGCTGGTCTTTTATAGCAGCCCTGTCCTTGTCTTTTCAAATATTAACACCATACAGAATAAACAGACACCATTTTAGCCAATCATAAATATTGTAAATATTGTCTTCTTATAACCTTTAAGAATATTTTTAAAAGATAATGGAGGAATAATTATTGGCTCTTTTTTTCCCTTATTGTTAAGAAACATCTTATTCCTGTTGCTGCAGACCTCCATTGTTGTCTAATAAGATTAGAAACACACCAGTCAGATGAACGATTGCACTCGGCAACATGTTCCTTCATTACAATGATCACACACACACACACACACACTGTCCTCCTGCTGGAAATACTCATTAAAGCATCAAATGTTTGTTAATCTGTACCTTAAAAACAATAGAATACATGCAGTGTTGTCTCCTCCAGTGTTTGTTAGAAGCCACATCAACCATTTATTGAAATATATGCATACTCACACAGTACATAGATGCTCATGGGCATGTATATACATACTAATGCATTGTTTTGGTCTCTGTCATTAGATAATTAGAAAACCATTAAATGACACAGTGTTATCTTTTACATTCTAATTACAATGTTGTTGCAATTTGAAACATACACTCAAATATTAATTCTATTATAAAATTGATGACTCCTTCAGCCCTGATCACGTCTCTTACATACAAAACCGGGAGTAAATTTAAGCCTGACAGCAGCTCAGTGAAAGCCACCGCTTGCTGATCCACATCTGGAAAAAACAGATTGTGGCAGACAATTCTTATTTCACTGATGTCCCCTGTCAGTGAGTTTGTGTGTGTTTTCCTCCATGTGTGTGTGTTCTCACAGTAAGAGCATCATGCTGTAGTGTAGCTGCAGCCTTCTGTCTCTTTATCACTCATATTTCCAGTTATGTTTCCAGGTGACTGAGTCATATGGGTCCCATCATTCCTAGCATCCGTCACTTCACATGACGGGGAGTTGTTTCACTGCTCGCTCTGACTTTTTCCAACACTTGGATGCAGTCTCACACTCGTTGCTTTGAGCTTATATGCCTACTTTACAGTTTAAAAAAGTTTGATGACTGGTTCCCTAATGAATAGAGGTATCTGCAGTGTAGCCAAATCTTTCCCCTGCGTTTGTTTTCTTTTCTTTTTTTTTTACTTGTTCGTGTTTTGATAACCTTATGTTAGAATCTAATGGCCTCATAAATTGCTTTTCAAATTGATTAAGGGCATCTGAATTCCCACTGACTGCTGTGAAGCGGTGTACAACACGGGAAAAATGATAAATCCTTTTATGCTGTACAAACCTCCCATGATGTGTAATCTGTTCAAATGTCCTCACTTTGGACACACAACTATTTAAGAGCCAATGGTCTTTTCCTGCAGTTTTGAGCGTGACATTTAAAGCCCCATCAGGTGGCCCCTCTGCTCCGGCACTTTAAAATTTTGATTTGTGGAAGCCAGTTTCAAACAGCGCAGAGGTTTCAGGCCCTACGCCACACAGAGCAGTGTTTGTCTGAATGTCAGGTTGTATCAGGATTGCAGTGTCTGATGTGGTCTGGACAGTTTTATCCCTCTCTACAGGAGATACCATCACAGCGAAGGAAGCTCTCCCTCCCCTGTTCACTGCCCTTTTTATCACCATAGCTAACACCAATCTAATCATTTTTCTCATTATCTATATGTCATTGTCATTGTTTTTGAATAATTGATATGGTGTTGAGTCAAGAACATGGAAGAAAATAGACTTCCACCATACTAAGTTCCCGTAGTGCAGGGGTGAATGTCTTCAACTTGCTTCTTTTGTCTGAGCCCAAAAACCAAATGATATAAAAAAGGGGAACCTTGAAAATCCTCACATTGCAGAAGCTGCGAGCCACAAATGTGCAGCATTGGTCAACTGAGTTTAACAATTGTCTATAAACTTCAGGTATTATTTGATACATAAATATACAGCAACAATTGTGCATAAAATAAAAACTGAACAAGGCTTTTGTTTGCAGTAGTGAACTACACTGTGTTTCATGACTTTATGTGACTGTTGAACTATGACCCAATTTAGCTTTTGCTAACCTCTTTTTCTTTCTCTTTGTCTTTCTTTCTCTGTTTCTCTTTTCTTTCTTCAGCACTCACTCCATGGATGTCTACTTTCTCCCACCCTGGCGTGAGAGACTACTCCCAGCTCACCCTTGACCTGACTAGGAATGAGCTTATTGTTGGTGCCAGGTAAGAAACTGTAAATCCACTCAGCTTTTCACCCTGCAGAGCACATTACTGAGAATGTGATACCCTTTCTGACTCACTCACACTCTGCGGTTTTCGGATAATGATGCTTCTTAAGTGCTCTGCTGAGACCTTATTGGACCAATTCAAGCTTTGGATTTGGCAGAAGGGGGGTTGGATTTGGAAGAAATACGTCATGTGCTTGTGGTGTACGTGTGTTTGTGTGAGCTGACATGAGTTCAACTTTCACCAGGTTTGACCCTCTTACTGTAAAAACACATACACACATGAATGCAGCTAATAGTTCACATACGTGCTGATACTGAAATAAAACTAAAAACAATGACTTGACACTGATAGACAGTTGTAGTGTGGCCTTTAATCGGCTTTGCTTTAAGATGACAGCAGCTAAAATGGCCTGTCTCTTCTCTGATACTTCATTTGCATCATTAAACAGATTTCTTTCTGGGTAAAGGTCAGTCAGGCTGCGCACACACTCACATATCTCCCTCTCCTCTCTCCTCAATCCAGAAACTACCTGTTCAGACTGGACCTCAGTAACATGTCGCTGATACAGGTAGGCACACTGATGCATTCATTCCTCTCTTTTCTGAGCTGAGCATAAATGGTTTTCTGTTATTTTAAAGTTATTGTTTCTTTGGAGTGTATGATATGATCATGTGGTAATAGTTCTTTATACAAAGTGTTAGGTATAAATGAATACAGTAGCTCTTGAAAGCATAGTGAAACAGTTTGATTATTTATTGTTATTTTGGGCATACTCTCACCAGTCTCACTGTGTCCGCGGGGCTCTGTTGGAGCTATGCTCGTGTTTCTCTGGTGCTGATCCGTGGTGATCACTGCCTGCAGTGGTGTCAAAGGGGAATCTGTCACATGCAGCCACTTTGGCAAAGATTTAGTCCAGTTTGTTTGTGTGTTTTGAGATGTGGTAACCAAGTGTTAAGATGTGTTGTTCAAACTTTGTGGCCGTGTTTTCAGAGGGTGGAGGCATGTATCAGGCCACTTGTTTTATCTTTGATTATTGGATATTACACTTTGCTTTAGTTACCATTTATTACTATTGCTATTTATTTTACCCACCTTTTGTGTGAAAGGTTGCTGCTCTTGTAGTATGAAGTGTAGAAGAAGAAACATCAGCAGACTGAAAAGTCGACTTGATTTTATTACTGTAATAAAGGCTTTTTTAAAAGCACAACTTAGCATTTTCGCTACAACAGCAACTCTAACACTGATGTGATTGGGAAGGCAGCTTCCTTTTAATTCATGGTGCTGAAAATCAGCATGTGTATGTGTGTGTGTTTAAATAAGCAGGACAGGTTTATCACAGGAGTCCAGGTTTTGGCTGGGCTTTGAATGTTTTCAGAAGGACCCATTTAATATTGATTAGTGACAGCTTGCGTGTGTGTGTGTGTGTGTGTGTGTGTGTGTGTGTGTGTGTGTGTGTGTGAGTGTTAATCTAGTGTAGAAAAGAGCCAAGATCGCATTCATTCATTACAAGTGTGGTGGGCATAAACATCACATGATTAGATGTTTTGGGGGCAGATTACCACAGAAATCTAATAGAATGAGTTACAAGAGCCTCAACCAGAGCCCTCCAAAGATAGTTGGATATCACTGCTTTGATTAACTTTTAAACCAATCATGTTTTCTGACACCGAAGACAACTTTTTTGTGTTAGTAAGTCGAACTGTGGTGAGCAGTCCTTTCCTCTCTTGACTTCTGGTTTCATCACATTTCCAGACTTTAAGGCTAAAGACTATAAAGGCTATGTCACAGATGTTTTTATCAGTTGGATAAAACTACCTTTATTTTATGTCATGTGTAGATTATTATAGTTTGTAAGACTTTGTGTAATGAAATGTACACCACATCCTGTGGTGTGCATGTGACAAATCATATATGTTATGATAACTGTCTTTGTCTAAGGGAGAGTTTCCTGTAGCCTGTATGGTTCTGCTCTAAACAGATAAACAGAGTTTTTGTTTTGGTTGGTGACCGATTTATGTTATGTTATGTAACAGCTTGATAAAACGCTTCAGTGACAAATGAAAACAATTATTTAAAATGAAATGTTCAGCTTTGAAATCCAAGATGTAGCTGGTAAGAAATGTCACCAGCTTGTCAGCTGATTTTATGGTTTTAGCAGGAAATGCTTACGGCTGCTTACTAACTGATGCTCATCTTAAGAGGACATCACTTGTCAGTGGAACATGCTTGGCTTTAATGTGACTTTGATTTTTTTGTCAGTAAAGTTAAAGTCTCTGTAGGTGGTGCTTTACGTCTGGTGGGACATGATGAAGCGCAAGTAATTCTTCTGTTTATTACAAACTGCTGTTAACTAGATGTAAAACACATTCCCAGCTACAGCCAAACCACTGTTGTGTTATAAAAGTTAATGATAGTGGTATTTATTTGCATGACAGTTTGAATTACCTTCAGGAGAAGAGTGTATATGCTGAGTTAGGACTCAACATACAGTTTCTAGGAAAGTGCTCTCAGACTTTTGGACTCCTCTGTAAATATATTTTACTATCTGCCATGTTGTAGAGTGAAATTGTAGGTGTACAACGAGTGTATACAAATAGACACATGCATCACTGTGTGTCCTTGTCCTGCGGGTGTTTTATGTGTGTTTTATGAAAGGCTTGTCATATTCAGAGCGCTGTGGGGTAAAGTTGCTTTGGTATAGCTGGGAGTGTTAGCTGTGGGGCACAGGGTTGCCTTGCGGTTGCATCAGGCATCACAAATGACAAGCCCCCAACTCTCTATGGGGCAATGTAATCTAAACCGTTATATCGCTGTCAGTGAGTAAAGAAACGCTGTCTTTATACAGCCTTGAGTACAGCTTCCTTCCCTCAAATGACTAGGACTAGGGTATCTAGTTTGCCAAAGTTTCCAACTACTACAAGGCAAAGTTAATTACATATTCTGATTCTGTTATTGTTAATGTTGCTTCTTTTAACTCGTTCTCAGATTAGACCATAATAACACACTATATACACTCATTCAATAAAAAAGTAGCAATCATCTTTTGATCTTGGAGAAAGTCCACTGTTGCAGTTAGAGTTTAAGGGACCATAGTAGTGGTTTTAGCCCATTAACTACAAATTTTGTGTATTTTTGTGATTGTGGATTTTCTTCCAAAGCATACCGTGTGTTATGAGAGTGATTTTTCCACCTTCCATGCAAACGCTGGTTTCAGAAGAAGAAGTGCAATATGAAAATCACCAGGATAGGAAACCTGATGTAATCTGTCACTGTGAACAGCTTTGCATTTTTATTCTAACTTTTGAAAAGTTACTTCTTGGTGCTGCATTAAAAGAAGCTCTGACATCTAAGATTTGTGTATTGGCTGCTGAAAAACATGTCAGCAGAGTTGCTGGATAGGGAAAACCAGAAGACAAACAGCATGGATATTGTGAATTTGGTAGATTTTTCACACCAATAAAGAATTTTTTTTTGTTTTGCATCTGCATGATATTATAATTTATAAAAAAAGAATATGAAAAGGACTAAATGTACTGAAATAAAATTAGAGTGTAGGTAAATGTACACTGCTTTTAAAAACACAGACACACAAAGTGTCCATGTTATAGGTGAAAGCACATAAAAACACATTTACCATCTCTACATTTTCAGCTTTGTTTAATGGGAAAATCACAATCACTTGTTCTGTCAATTACACCATCTTCATTGGCCTTTTGTTGACAGGCTTGTGTAATCATTTTTTTTCCAATTTTCTGAACCTTTAAAGTAACTAAGGGCAGCTAAAAAATTACATTCACAGCATCGGTTACATTATAATTTCAAGGACAGCAGCCTGCATTATTTTACACAACATTTCCACACAGGATGAAAGCACATCACCAGACTCCACTATGTCTGACAAAGTCCTGTTTCACAGCAGCCACGACTGAATGACATGATGTGTACAGCTGCCACCCGTGTGTCACTGTCGATATCAATGCGCCCTTTGTCTGCATGTCCTAGTTGTCTAGTTTTGGAGGAGAGAAGTTGACTTATGCTGGTTTTCATTTGTTTTCATGCTGGTTGTGTTGTTATCTGCTGCTCCATTAAAAGGTCTCTCTTCCCTGCTGTCATTACATCCTCATGACACATAGGAGGCATAAACACATGCATATACAGTGAGTGTATATACACGCATGCACTCGAACATGCTACCTAAATTCTCTGAACGTGTCTTTTCTCCCTCACACACACTCCTACACACACACACATCCTCAGCTTACTCTGAGCTATAGGGATAAATGAGGTAGATCCTTTTTGGGCAATGCGGAGGTGTCATCTGTGATGCCAAGGCTGAAATCAATGAGAACATTATACAAACTGCCCAATGAAGTGAAGAGGAGGGTCTGTACCCCCATGCTCAATTGCCAGTAAACGAAAGCTGTCCAAAGAGACGTGGGAGGGCGCCATCTTAAAAATACTCCCTTTCTTTTGTTGTATAACCGAATGGAAAACAAACCCAAATCTCCCACTTGCCAGTCCGAGCCTCTGCTGCAACATCAAAGGCTCCGCTCCCGGAGGCATTTAGTTTAGATTCCTCAACCAGTGATAAGTTGCTTAAGTACCCAAACCACCTGTCAGAGACGAAGGCTGTTTTCACACCGGATATGTTTGTGTCAGTCCCAACTGGAGCTCAATTACTTGCGCTCCCTCGTGGCCCACAGTTTTTCATCAAAATGTAGCTCTCAAGTAATGTTCACAGGAAATTATGTCAGCACCCATTACAATGTACAAAGGGAAAATGTAAGTGTACCTCTTGTGTATTAAAGGTTCAGTGCACTGAAGATGCACATTGACTGACTAGGTAATGTTGTATTTAAATGTTATATTTTCATCTATTCATATGGAAACATGGCCAAACATGATAATAAGTGGATCATGAGGAATGTTTTTGTTATCCTCAGTTTAGCCTTGGATTCTTTGTATAGTTGGTCTGATTCGATTTGTTCAGTTGGGTTTAGTAGAAAACATGACCTATACATGCACAGTCTGTAATACTATGTATTTAAATTTTAAAAAATTGCTCAGTAATGATTCAGCTCAGTCAGTTCAGCTTGAGAATTTGGTGATAATCAACAGTGTGATCATGGTCTGAATATCTACACTCTGTTAAGCTCCGAAAAGTATGGCAACACGTTACAGTACGTCAGTGAGTCATTTTATCTGTCCCATCTTCTCAACGTGTAGCAGATGTAGTAAATTACCCTGCATCCCTACATTCAAATAACACATGCCCCGATTCAACACCTTCATCCAAAGCACCTTTACAACTCAGCAGTCTATTTAAGCTGACAACGTTACAGGCTTCTCCCTCTGCTCTGCAAGTGCTGCAGCTCCGTCATTGCTCTGCAAGTTTGTCCAGAACCATCACTGCTGCTGCAGAGCTTTAATCAACCCAGTCAGCATCCCAGCATCCACCTGCTATCATCAGTCCCAGATCTCTCTGCAGGCTGTGCAGGGATTGTCTGCTGCAGGGAGTGATGAGTTCAGAGTCAAAATGCTAAACATTAACTGTAGTGCTATGGTTTGTGAATGAATTGTCTTAAGGAAGGACTGACTGAGCTCTGAAACACTGCTGGACTTTGACTGGAACCAGCCACCTCACTCAGAAAAGGCATTTATATCAGATTTGCTGGCAAAGCATTCATGTATTCAGTTTTGAAATGTGGTTTACTATGTTAATGAATGCACTTGAAAACACCCCACTGGTATTTAGGGCTTTGCATGCGGATGTTTTCTGAAAGCTTTGAGTTCACAAATTGTGATGCTCCCAAAATAAGTGAAACTACTATTAAGGGGTTTTGTCTCTTGTTTTATCCCCCCAGTTGTACCTAACATGTGATTGGAATGTAGATTAGCCTTTAAACATTTTTGAAAAGGGAACAAGTTGAAGTCCTTTTTTTTTTTGTCAATCACCTTACAACAGTACAAACATGACTTAAACCATTTTCACACATACTTTGTACTTGACTTCTAAAGTCAAAGATATGACCTTATTTGATGCCAGTATCAGCTGCCAGTGTGGAAGTTAACTACAGCTGCTCCACAGTCCTGAGACAGTCCTGTGAGATGCAAAGCACGACTGGCTTTACCTTAAAACAAAGGTCGTCCCTTGAAGCAGGTGAAAGTCATATTGATGCCATTTAGAAAGGACTTGCTGACTGATTGAAAAGCAAACCAAAGAGGGTGGATCTACCCACAGTCGAATCACAATGCTGCATTCTGCATGCTCTCCCATTCATCTATTGGGACCAGTTGGCCTGCACTTTCCAAGATGACCATTATCAGGACCTGTAACCACACACTGCTGTCACTGTCAACATTACTCCCCCCTCATAGTACCCGCCTTTCCCTACTGAGATTCCCTGATATTGTCATCCGTTAGGCTATCCATGACAGCACCAAATGAGCTACCCCAGACCAATCTGTCATATACCTGAGGCCAGAACAACCACTGTCTGGGCTGGGTGGAAGTATATATAGATATATAGATATATGTATGTGTGTGTGTGTGTGTGTGTGTGTATGTTTGAGGAGACAGACAAGTGTGTACATGCCAGCTTTGCAATTTTTTTGGTTTTGGGTTTTGAAGACCATGCCAGGGGAGGGGCCAAGGTGCTGATGCCAGGCCTTTTAAAGTCTCAGCCGTTATGTTCAGGCACCTGGGAGAACACCTGCCACGGCCATTAGTGAGCAGGCAAGCATAGAGGAATAAATGCGTAGGCAATCAGTGGAAGGAGAGAGCAAGAGTGGGGGAGAAGAAAAGGTGAGGAGAGCTGGGGATAAAGAGGTAGGCAGGAGCTGAAGAATGAAAGACAGGAAAGATAACAGGAAGAAAAGGAACGAGAAACACAAGCGAGAGAGCAACTGCTCAAAAAAAAAATTGCACAAACAGGGCCGAGGTGAAGACAAATGAGAAAGAGAAGAGGAGTGGAGGGAGGTGACAAGCCTCAGCTCAGCATTTTCTCTTTGGGCATTTCCTCCGGTGAGCCTCTCTGTCTCTGTGGAGTCATACAAGTGGAGAGGATTCAAAGCCTCCAGGGACACATCTACAAACACCACCTGCACGTTGATGTGTTTTTGCAGAGAGAAAGCAGATTTGCAAAGGAGTGTGGAGGTTTTCAATGACCAAATAAATAATAGGATTCTTTTCCTACTACCTGACGAAAAAGATAATTTGAGAATTTTATTGAACAAAACCTCTCGTCCGGCATGTA
Organism: Rachycentron canadum; assembly: GCA_038496675.1. Taxonomy (NCBI): domain Eukaryota; kingdom Metazoa; phylum Chordata; class Actinopteri; order Carangiformes; family Rachycentridae; genus Rachycentron; species Rachycentron canadum. Next base: position 5,370,253 of record CM076658.1, read on the forward strand.
CAACTGAAACTCATGAGATTCATGTGAGATTTCAAGATAACCCAAATCTTTATTTACTGGCACAAACAAGGCTCAGTTAACTTGCACACTTCTCCAAAAATGTTAAAACACGACCATGTAATTGTAATATTGTTTGAACATGATGGTTTTCTGTATAGGACAACTCTCTTTTATTCCAACAGATCTCATTATCATAGTTTTGGCAGTCATTGCATCAGGTCAGTCAAAGCACTAAATTAGGCATCGGCTGTTTCATTCATTCATCAGCTTCATGGCTGCAGGCTGACTTTTACATCCAGTCATATTAAATTGGGTGTACTGGGTGACCTTTGTGTCCTACGACTCACTCTCCTTCATACCAATACCCTATGTGCTAAGTTGTATTGTTGACTTAAATAAGGTTCACATGTCATAATGTTGCAGTCACCAAATTAGTTGCATAGCTTTGGTAACATGACTATTAAACAGTGACATTGTTACCCATAGCTGTCTGTTGAAAACATCCATCTAATTTCACACTCTGTGGTTGTGCCCCCACCTTTGGTTTTATCTCTAAATGAAGTGGTTTAGGTAATCTGATCACCTCTGTTGTAGAGTTGTTGCTATCATTAACAAGTCAGTTTCATGTGTATCACACCTGACAGATGGTGATGCACAAATTATAAACATAAAGTTGTCTTTTATATAATTTATACAGTAGAATAAAGATGTATACCATAAGTTCAAGACATGGACAAATGCCCTGAATGTTTGAGAGATGTTGAAATGACACCATTTGTCTTTGCTGTACTTGATACATAAAGACATGCACCATCACCCACCCAGCTACCTCACAATGGGACTGCTCAGGTGTCCCGCTCAGGCAGAGCTGAACATCAGATGCTGCTGCATATTCTTAGACTTTGCTGTGTCTATCCTCCACCCTCCTTCTCTTTTCATTTTTAAACTCCTCACTTGCTCTCCCTGTCTTTTTCTTTTTTGTGAGATGTAGTGCTGGTATTAGTGCTGGTGGTGGGCCTGATTGCAATCCACCCACATGCTCTGTCCTAGAAGCACCCACTGACAGAGCTCTCTCTTACTGATGTACCGGTCAGCCTGAGCTCCGCCGCAATCAGAGCAGCAGGGGGAAGATGGTGGGAGGTGTGTGTGTGTATGTGTGTGTGGCCGGGGATAAAACAGGAGTGGGAGAGTGGTATAGTATAGAAAAACTCAAGTGTTGGATGGGTGGGTGGGGGTAAGGAGAGCCGAGGCAGAGGCTCTGTTTTTGTCATCTGTCTGCCGCTGTTTATTTTTCCTTGTATTGGGATGCAGATCTGCCAGATGTGTTATGAGCAATTTCACTGCTGTCAAGAAACAACATTAAAAAAAATAAAAGCAACTTTTGATCGGCAAACTTTTCATGTTTGAGATGGGGATGAATGCTGTGCTTCATTTTCTCTTAGGTTCTTTTGTAGTTTGAAAGTGATGTTAGATGGCTCTTTCTTCCTCTACATGTTGCAAGGTACTAACAGGAGATAGAATATTGATTTTTCTCCCGCTAACATATTTGTACCAGACCACAGAGCTACAGAATTGTACTGAATGTCTTTGTCTTTGGTTTGATTGCTTTATATTTTCCTGGGTTTTTGTGAGTCACGGTAGTCAGTGTTTCCCTCATCAATTTGCATCAGATGCTCAGTACATTTTTTCTGAGAAATGTCTTCACACAACTGCTGCTCTAAACCCACTTGTTACATATATACACAGGCATGCACATAATTACTGAAACTATTATGTGTATGCACTCAACATCCTCCTCCCTCTGTCCCTTTTTTTCCTATACACTCGCAGATGTGAAGTTATCAGACGGAGCATAACAGAGAGAGAGAGTGAGAAGACGGTGAAGAATGTAACTCCTGTGTCTCCCACTCAGTTGGCTTAGGGTCACTGATGTACTGACCTGACTTTTTACTGAGCTTAAGTATCAACGTTGTCAGAGATGGAGGGCATGGGATGGAAATAAGAAGAGAATAAAAATAGGAGGAGTGCAAAGAGTAATAACATAACCTGCTCCTTGCTGGCATTTCTGTAGAAATAGGGCTCATGCATTTCGTACCCTGCACGGGAACTAAAAGAACAGCGTGTTTTGTAAATTGAAACAGAATAGGATATGAAAGGATTATTATATCATAGGTTTAAAGGGGTGTCCTGCCAATTGCTTATATTTTTAGTATCAAACACTTGCCCCCTGCAGGCTTGAAAGGTGGATGTGAAAAGTTTGGAGGTAGCTCACAGAGGACAGCAGCTGTAGTCAGCGTGGAATCACAGCAGTTTGCTGAATCGAGTCAATACGTCACAAATTTCATGGGAAAAATTTGGATGTTAAAATATAAGTTGTTCTCAAAACACTTCTGCAACACAATCTGCTTCTCAGGAGTCTATTTATAAGTGCAGTAAGTTCAAAACACTCATGTTATTACAGCTTTTGTTTGTTCTCTTGGTTGTGGAGTGTGGTTAGTGGTTCACTTTTGACTAAATTTACTGGCAAACAACAGGCAACATATTCTGTTAGCTAACAAGCAACATAGAATTGGTGGTTACAGGTATGTGATCGCACAGGATTGTTTTTTATCCTGTTGAAACAGGTTCGTTATATAATAAAATAAATACAATATCATAATCTAGAGCTAGATACTCTGTACTAATGCTGATAGAGAGTGAAAAAACTCATATTCTTTTATTCAAAATGTAATGCAAACTACATAGCATGTAAAACTAAGTGAGAAGACATATATAAAACAGTTGAGTGTTCAAAAAAAATAAAGCAGCAAACTCATATAAAAAGAATTAATTAGTGAACTCACACTAAACAAATAAACAAATACAAGATATATGTAAAAGTAGGATAAAGTCAGAATAATCAATTATTTTAAAAAAAAACATGTAAAAATCTAGAAATTGTGCACTCATTTAAATTAAAGGTCTAAACTGAGCTCTCATTAAACTAAGTATGGTCATGAGTGATGTGGATAGTTCACTAGCAGCAAAATACTTTATAACAACAGCAGCAGAGTAAATTTATGTTGTCCACATGGTAACTTATGCAACTGAGGAAAATTAAGGGCAGGAGATGGGGGGGGTGGGGGTGGGATGGGGGCTTTGTCAGTCCATCAGATAATACCTGCAGTAACTTGGAGGTGGAATGTAAACACCATATTATTGTCTGGATCTCCACATATCTGTCTCCAGCCATCCATCGACCTTAACCCACCGCTCCACCGTCTTTCTTAGATTTTCTCCATTGACTCCTCCACCATTGCACATGATTCATTCTCTAAATCTAGTGGAGGAAACCACAAGGCCTGGGCCTGTGACATTTTGTCCTCAGAAGAACATTATATTTGCTCCTGATGTGGAACTGCAGTTGCATTTCTATCAGGTTCCTTCCTCCATTGAATCTTTTTCTCTGTGTCCGTTCATTATGTCGTGCCAATAGTTTTCCATTGTGCAGAACAATCAGCTTGTACATTAATATGCAGACCTTAACTCCAGGGGGTATTGTATGTGCTTATTTCAGAGCTACAGACAATAATGGACGCACATGCTGCTGGCAAAGTTGCTCGTTTATCCAAACCAATGTCCTGTGTCACTGTAAAAGCAACATGCTGTGGGAGAGAACTGGAAAACAGGAGTGACGACCAGTGAAAACAGTTCAGCCTGACTTCTGATTTTTGTCTCTTTAAGCTCCAAAACACACACACAGCCTCGCTCTGATCCCGTAGGTGTGCTGTCGTTGAGCTGCACTGTTCCATGTGGCAGAGCACAGTCGGAGCAGTTTCCTTCTGATTGGTTTGCCCTTTTTGTAAATGCATGGGGGGTAATGGGGTTGTAGAAAGGGGCAACAGTGCTTTTTTTGTGATTTTCACACTCTGAAAATACAGTTCTTGATTATTCCCTTCTAGAGCTACCCAATTTCAACAGTCATTATCCCTAATATGAAAGGACTCAGAGTGTGGTCTTGTTCTTTTCCAGAGTTTGTTTGAGCTCTGGACTTACTTGAGGTCACTTCTGTTTTTCTTTGTCCTTATTTTCCAAGTGGCAAGACTTTTCTTTTTGTTTTGTTTTGTTTTTTTTTGTCTTTTTTTGTTAATTTTCCTGCTGAAAACACATCTGAAGTTCTGAGGCAGAAGTGGACCCCTGTGTGTTCAGGGTCCTGGGATTTGTCCTTGACGTGTTGTTTGTGTTTGAGGTTGTTTGAGTTGAGCCGTGGTCTCCGGCTCCCACAGCCAGCTGATGATGAGCAGCCCCCAGGTGGCCATCCTGCTGTGCAACATGATGGTCTGTCTCTACAGAGCCAAAGACATCTGTACCAGATGCAAGGCTGGGATACAGGCCTACAGTGGCACTCAAGCAAAACAGCCTGTGGTGTTAAACTCTAATCTGTGTTTTTAACTTTCAGAAAACTTTTCTCTTTTGAGAGGATATTTTTCTCTGTGGGGTTTTTCCTTTTTCATATTTTTTATGTCTATCATCACCTCATCAATTTGTATATTGTCTGCTAACATATGTTATGACTGGGGGATCAAATATTAATGTATTAATTAAAAAGCACAATTTTTGGAATCCAGGTGATTATTTTCTTTAATCTGAAAATGATTTACTTTTTACTCACTTCATCTCTAAAATATCAAAACATTGTGAAAACTGTCCATCACTGCTTCTTCGATTGGAGAAATTGTAATGAGAGAATGTTTTTTTTAATTGGTTAACAATTGAAATTATTATTATATTCTTAGAATAGTTGTCAATTATTTTACTGTGTTTACATGGCTGTTTATCATTCTGAGTGGTTAAATCAACCATTTTATTCACTAATTTAAAGACAATATCATTGATTGATACATAGTCAGACTCTCAGACAGTTTAACTTCTGATTTGCCTTCAAGTTTCTTAAAATAGTTATCTTTCTGAGTGAAATATTCACACCCAAAACTTTCTTTTGGCTCATTGTCGACATGTGTTCCCACAATGAAATTCAGCCTTTAAATTCAATAGACCTTAAAGTGAAATTCTGTGCATTTGAACAAAGCTTGGATTCACACCATGAGTTTGTGAAGATGGGGAAATGGTAGAGTCAAGTGAAAGAATAGGATGAATCTAAAGGTTAATGCAGTCATTCATCCACGTCATTTAGATGTGAAGCCAAAGGTGAAAGCACCAAAAGTGTCTGTTGAAATACTTTGCTGTGAAACCTGACAGTACTTACAGTACGTCGTGTTGGGTGAAGCAGAAAGCAGATGAGGCAGGATGTCACAGAACTGAAATGACAGTTACAACTGGAGGCAGCAGCTGGTTTGTCTGTTTGCTGTTGGCTGATCCCAGCGTGCATCATTTCCCCGTGGTGGATCATGGCCAGGAGAGCAGAGCTGACCTAAAGGGCCAAGAGGTCAACTGTCAGTTTGTTCGCTTTAAACAGGAAATGCTTTGTGCAAACTCCCTCATCAACACTGGGAACGACCTGATACACCAGCAGAAAAATAAATGCATGTTATTGTCTGTGTTTTTGTTGGATGCTGGTGATTCCTTTGGGACAGGAGGAATGGCATTTGGTTAAACTGAGAGACCTGATGACCTTTTCCCATGCAGGTGGTTTAGTATATCTTCACGATTTCTCATCTACATTATGCATGTCCCATATAGCTACAGTCCTCCGAGTGCTCAAGGGCAGAGCGGATTCATTGAGAAAGCTGAGGATCAAAATGACTGAAAGGTCAGAGGACGGACATTAAACTGAGGCGCTCAGATATTCATACCCTTGATTCGCCCACAGTATCAAGCTCAACTCTGTTGCCCTGAGTTTGATGAATCATAGCAGATTTCATTCACATTCTTCATTAATTTCTGTGCCGCAATTTGGCCGGAGATTTAATTATTGATGTGGTTATTGTCAGCATGGAAGGATATTCTGTGAGCTACAGAGCTGAGAGCGAGAGGGGGCCACTTGTCACCCTGTATTGTGCTGCAGCTTGGCCAGCTGGCTGAGAAAGAAAAACTGCCTATTATGTGTGTGCAACAATACCCATGTGTGTCTGTGTGTCTGTGTGTGTGTGTGTGTGTGTGTGTGTGTGTGTGTGTGTGTGTGTGTGTGTGTGTGTGTGT
>CM076658.1:5393880-5425151 GCA_038496675.1 Rachycentron canadum
ATATATATATATATATTCAAAATATTATAGTATAGAAAATGCAGAATAATTTCTATAATAACTGCATGTTTTCATTGTTTTGTTTGAGCGTCTCAAATATCAAATCTTCTTCAATATTTAATTAAATCACTTTCTTGCTCTTATTTTAACTTCATTATGCTGACCTCAGGAGTTGCAAAGATTGACTATTAAAGAAGAAGTTTCTCGACTGCTCATCTTATTAAGGCCACCAGCAGGAAATGTGGTCTTTGTTTAGCCTAAACAGACGGTTAATCATAGATGTTTGTGACTGGCTCCTTACTGTAGCGTTAGCAACAGGGCTGCAACTCTTAGCCTGTCTGCAATCTTTGGCAGGAAACAACCCTGGTCTCAGGGCTGTGATAAAATTGAGTTTTAATAGGTTAGCAGGTTTTGAAACTTGCTGATCAAGGATCAACTCAGTGTGGGTTTGCAGCTCTCTCCATAGTCAGACTGGCAATTGGGACAAATTTTGCTGGGCTGATGGACTGAAAAAAAAAAAAAAAATTCATATAGTTGTTATTGGCCCTCTCAGTCTCTTGACTGATCCTCTCCAGTCCCAGCAGATAAGTCCTGTCTGCATTTCTGTCCCAGTCTGACCCTGGCTCTCTCCACAGACTCAATGCCTGTCTGAGGTCCACTCGGTTCACCTCAGTTTCTATCACTCTCCGTCTTTGCCTCTTAGGGTGTTTTTTCTTTTGCTGGCCTGAAGTTACACAGTTGCTCTGGTTGTTGTATTGTCCACCATTGCTGCTACCCATGAAAACAAGGCATTCTTCTCTTTTGATTCACAGTGGCAGATGCACATTTCGCCATAATCAAGCCTTAATTTTTTCCATTTCTTTCATGCCAAGTTACACAGAATTGCATATTGAAAGTGAGGCTTATAGGGAACCAATCCAAATGCTGTTGGCATCATTATTCTGCATCCATTACATTTTGCGTAACATCAACATTTACTTCATAATAATGTAAGCAAAAAAAACTTTCCACTAAATAGCATCACTCTTTATGCTGTAACTGTGTCTGATCTGAAGCATCCTGTGATGTTCATGATAGATGCTTCACTCCTCCAGCACCCAGCCAGCCTGCCAGATTGAACAATCTGTTTACCACTCAGCGGGGTGCTGGAAAAACTCTGCTCATCACATTTGCACCCACACAGCTTCTGTAATATTATGCAAAATTGGTCGGCTCAACCTGCCCTTTGGCTGACACACGTACAGTACGCATAAACACAGGTATGTAAACACAGACAGACTCTTGTGTGCATATGCATAACAGCTCAGGAGTGTTGTGTATACAGACACACACGAACGCACAGACTTACATTCAATAGCTGGAACATGCATAAACACATTTATTTCCTTTACATGGCCTTTATCAGTAGGAAAGAAGCCCTCGTGCCCCGTGATGGTTATCTCTTCAGCCTCAGTTGCAGTAATTGCCAGTAACCAAATAGACATGACACCTCTTGCTTGTTCATCTGAATGCTCATCAGGAGCAATTAACTCAATGGGGATGTGGTGCACATTATAGTGATTGGCTTGACAACTTTTTTTTTTTTTTATATCACAGATACAAACATTAAAAGAGCCTACCCTCGGGTGACACGATGCATAATGGTAGTGATGATAATAATGAAACAGCTGGGGTTGTTCTATAATAGCCATTTTATCTTGTTAAGGCTTTGATCTTAAATGCAAACTGTTGAGGATCTCCACTTCATCATATATCAACTGGAAAAGTCATTTAAATCACCTGCCCGAACACTTTCCTCCTGCTTTTAGCCTGTTCACTCTACATTCCTGCAGAATAACTACGATCATCTGAATGTGATATCTTCTGCGCTCACTTCCACCTTGAGAATAAATTGATTAGCTTGGAAAAGTTTAAATGGCTCCTTCAGCTGATTCTCTTTGTTGAAACTGACTTTTTATGTCACCTGCCTTCATCAAACCAGTGGTGGTGGTTGTAAGGGAACTAGAGATCTGCTCTGGCCACGTTTGCCTCTTCCTGCTCTGTTTTCAAATCTTATTCTCTTATTAAAAAAAAAAAAGCTTCACTAGCCCCCCAGGCACATCCATCACAGCTGTTAACAGGTCATCTCTGTTTTCAGTGTGTTTACAATATCAGCATCCCTCTTGTGTTCTGTTTATGGGTGTGCATGTATCTGTGCAAATTACGGCTTGTTCCTCCATTTGCGCTGAGCTCATGTGAGTGTGCGAGCATGTGTCTGAGTGTGTGATATCACTTAAGATAAATGTGTCCCAGAGGGGGGGAAAAGTGACAGGAGCAGAAAAGCGTTTTTTTTTTTTTTTTTTTTCATCATTCCTGCACATGATTATTACTTGCCTGATGGAGGGAAACGATATTAGAAAACAGAACTTGATTGATTCAGCTCAGCCTCAAAACAGTGACAGCAGCACATTTCTTTTTTTAGACAATTCAGATTCGAACGACGACTTAAAGATCCGAAATGTTACAAGAAGGCAGTTATTCTTTCATGAGAAACAAATGGGAATGAGAATGAATGACTCCAGTGACAAATAATGACCTTTGTTATATGTTTTTATTTGAAATGTAATTCTGGATTCATATTCATTAATTTAGGTAAATATCTACAAATTAAATGCCTCTCTCAAGCAATTTTCAACTGGCGGTAATATATTGTAATGTCCAAACCACTTTCTACTGTGCATCTCCAAGATGTCAACTTTTCATGAACAGCTAAAACCGTTTTTGGGGGGAATTTTTAAAATTGTTGCACATAAAACCAAAAACTATGTACACAATTAGATGCTTGAAAAGGTAAGGGGGGGTGAAGGGTGATATTTGAGGAATTTGGCTGAATTAATCCTTTAAGCCGTTACAAAGACTTTTATGTGAAACCTCCAAAATGTTGTGGATTTAAGACTAATATGGATGTACAAGTTCAAGCTCCTTTTCCCTCCACGCTCACAGCAGTGAATTAGTAAGCTTTCATGAGTCATGTTTACAAAGGATGACAGTAACATTGATCTCATTGATGCCATTATTCAATCTGCTTCACCTGATAACCCACCAAGCAGGAGGGCCCATGAATCATTTGTCATGTCACCCAGGGCAATAAAAGCAGCACAGGCATCCAGTTAAACAGACATAGCTACATGGATTTACCATCAAAACATCAGACAGATTTATTAGGAACCATTTTTTATCTCCTCCTCCCTCTGCACCCTCCCTCATTTACACATTTGACATTGAGGCTTTTTTCCAGACCCTCTTAAACAGGAGCGCAACAGCAGAAGTTTTTATTGCAATCAATAATAAGGAGTACAGGGGTCAAAGAAACACCATCTAGTAGATAAATGTTGCAAATATTTCTTTTCCCCTGGAGTGGTCATGTAATGACCCCCCACCCCCTTGTTCTTCCCCTCCTCCCAACAGAGCCCCACTTCATCTCAGCATATGACATCGGCCTCTTCACCTTCTTCTTCCTGAGGGAGAATGCAGTGGAGCACGACTGTGGCAAGACTGTGTATTCCCGCGTAGCGCGAGTCTGCAAGAACGACATCGGCGGGCGGTTCCTCCTGGAGGACACCTGGACCACGTTCATGAAGGCGCGGCTCAACTGCTCCCGCTCTGGGGAGATACCCTTCTACTACAATGAGCTGCAGAGCACCTTCTACCTGCCTGAGCAAGACCTCATCTACGGCATCTTCACGACCAATGTGTGAGTGAATGAAGTTGGACATTTATCCTGTTTACATGTGGTTTTCATTAGCCCAGAAGACTTTCTAATGTAGGGAAACAAATTATGGTTTCTCATTTGGTATCATTTGAATATAATTGTTCCAGTCATCAAAAGTATTTAAAATCATATAAATACATTTTTAGGCATCAAATGACTTATATAACTTATCAATATTAGTTGTTCTATCAAAACAGTTCTAGTCCTATTCTTTATCTTGTTGGTTTCCAAAACTTGGCGCTAAACTTTTTACATTAGCATGAATGAAAAGTGGTTTTAGAGATAGTTTGTCATTCTCCAAGAAGACCATGTGATGCCTTAACCACCATAGAAGGAAGTGATTTAATTAATCAAAATGACATTTATTCAAATCTTATTCCTTCACATATGTGAGATTATTCATAATAAAACCTTATCTTTGAGCTAGAGCTGAGTTATTAACACAGGATCAACCATACAGCTTCCCTCACATGTTTTAATAACTTTGAATGACTATATATTTACAAATGAAGGTGACTGGGCACCATGCATTGGCAGCAGAGGAACGTATGGCACTTGTGGGCTTTTTATGCTGTTTTTGTGTTCGCACAGGAGGTGTTGTATTAAGTTGTACCATCAGGGCTCCTCTACACGCCCTGCTCCCTGCTCCATGTCTGATTCGGCCACTTGCTGAGCCACCTGTGTCTTTGTTTGCAGATTTTACTCTTTATTCACATTTATTCTAAGACCGTTTCTTCCCACAGCTGAACTGCGAGCTGCCTTTTTATCGTGAAAAGCAAATGGAAGTAACAGTTTTTACCGAAAAGACGATCCGGTTATCTTATTGCAATGACAGCATTTCAAGGTCAGGACTTCAGGATTGGGTTTTGAGAATGTATCTGTATTTCAGTGCACATTATCTCCTCAGTATTTAGTACATGATTGCACACATGCTAAAACTCCTGGGTTCTGGTAAATGTTTTTGTTTTTTTTTTCTTGGGGAAAAAAAAAGATTTTGATAAGAATTGCTGGTAATAACAGGATCTCATTTCCTGGTATTCAACCCCAGCGTAAACCCCCTCGCAGTTTATTATTGTATCTGGAAAGGTACATGCACTCTCAAATGATTTTTCGGCACATTGTTCATAACTCAAAAGTGATATACTCTATCTTTTATTATTCATTTCAAAAGCTTTATTGTTACTTTCATTATGACTCCAGTGGGAACAGAGAAAATTTGCAGCACTTTCTTAAAAGGCTTAGCACAGATCATTTATCTGAATAGGCATGAATAGAGGTGGTAACCTGACATACCGTGTATTATTGGTATAATTTTAAATTGAGTTAAATATGGTGGAGGGAATTCGTCTAGCAGGAAAACACTTCTAAAACTGACATTTATCATCTAAATCAGCTCAGTTTCTGTCTATGAATGATGAAAGCAAATGCAAAGATGAGGGTGGTTGGACTAAATGAATCCATCTTGGGTCTGATATTTAGCCTCTGTTGTCAATGTAGATAACACTAGAGATGTTATAATACATTAAGCCATACAAATAGAGAACAAACGAGTACCTAGGTATCCAGGGTGATTTTGTAAAAAGTGAAATTACTGTAATCTAATACTTACCAGTGCATTGCTCCTCACTGTGGAAGAGAAAAGATGAACAATGCCACCAAAACGAGCTGCAGCTGTGCAGCCCTTTTAGCGGAAACAAGAATATTAATGGGGGAACAGTGACATACCCACCAAAACACTTCAACTCCAGTGTCTTTTCATTTAGTCCTCAGATATCATCACTTCATAAGCTTTGTTACTGTGCCATTTTCCCTCCTATTCGGAGTGAGACAATTTTCCAGAGTTTAGAGTCTTCCTGCTGCTGCTAATGATCAGTGTGGATGCATGCGGCTCTCTGCCGAGCTGGATGCACAGGCTGACTCGCACTCCCTCTGGTGTTTGATTGCTCCAGGTGGGGGTGTCACATACTTCATTACAGAGAGGAAACACTGGCAGCCAAATGTGTGGAGATTAAAAGCTTGTGTCGTGCTTTTGATGTTCAGCAAAAGTGGAATTGATGAGTGTGTGACAATTTTGCCTGAGTAGACGATGGCGGTGTCTGTCACTCAGTTTTGTCCAGAACAAGATATCAGTGCTGATATTACAATAAGAACCACTTGTGGATTCCTTTGAAAATCTGTTTGAATGTTCATGGACCTCAGAGGGTGATTCTTTCTGACCTTTTATCTAAGGTCACAATCAGGTCAAGCTTTCCCTTCAACCAACTCTTTAGCCTGAGAAAAAGTATCATAGAAAAGCATAATTCTCTGCAACTCTGCCACAAGTGCTGGGAAAATGAATCTATATGATTTTGATACAGTCTTGACTTTAACTTTTAACACCACCACAACAGTTTCCTCTTGGAGACCAGAAAAATCAAATTGTTATTGTAATTAACGTTTCTGATCAGTCATGCTCCCCAGAAGATGAACATTGTTTTCATTCTGACACATGAGTTTTCCTTCTGGTACTTTCCAAAATAAATGCATATTTAATCCCATGGCTTTCCCATAATGGCTGTCGATTTGATTTCTGCTACTGTTGAGCCTCTGAATAGCAAACAGGACTTTGTCTGTTCTATCCCAACACCTTTTGTATTGTGGGGTGTAATAAACGTTGCAGCCTCCAGGTTCCACTATCAGAAATACAGTAATAAGTAAGGGTTAGATGAGATGATTGATAACAGGGGACTCAGAGAGTCTGAGGCACAACTGACAAATTAAATCCCCCTCTTCATACCCTGTCAGAGTGCACACATGTCGCACCTTAGAAGGTGGCTGGAGATTCACACGCGTGTCCATGTTTTTGGAGCAATCTCTCCCTCTCCATTTATCCAGAGAAACACGAAAGCCTCACTGTCTGGTTAAAAAAGTATTGAGAGAAAGAAAGTAAGAACCAGATTTCATGTACTGCTAAATGCTGTAACTGCATGGTGTGTGTATGTGTGTCAGCAAGCACAACCGATGGTGTTCAGACGTCTTCTGTTCTGTCGGGGGAGAAGCTGAATCCGCCTCTCACCTTCTGCGCTCTCACCTGTTAAGCTGCTGGTATTTGCCACCACATGGCTGCTTCCCATCAGCCTGCACTCATCTTCAGCAATAGATGGTGAGAGCTGGAAATGGTAGCGAGACAAAAGAAAAGAAAAACCATAAGGGATAAAGAAAGGGAGAGAAGAAGGAAATGAGACGAGGTAATGAGAAAAATCACTGAGCTCCAGGCTTTTGTTCATTGTCCATTGTCTCCTCCTTCCTTGCCCTTCCTTTCTGAGGCGACTCGTTGAGCCTCCCTCCAAAACCGCCTCCCTCATCGGGGTTGGATATGTTAATGTAATCACCACAAACACTGTGTCTATCTGTCTGGCCCAAATTGAACAGGCTCACAGCTGCTCCCAGGAGTTTGGGGCTGTAAAACAAAACAGGAAGAGTTGGAATAGAGTACTTATCCCCTCTCTCTGCTCACGATCTGGGCCAGGTCTCAATACTATGGACTGATCTCCCCTTTCTATGACTCTCTATGCTCTATTAACGACTGAGATCTTTAGTTTACACACTGAATGTCTTGACTGTTGAAGGCAATATAAGAAGTGACAGGAAACTACCAATTTTTATAATCAAGTCATCATTGAATTCCTTTCCCAAACTGGGCTTGGCTTTGCTGCTTTTGGTTTAAATGATGTAAATTTGAATATTTTTGGGTGTATAATCTGGCAAGCCTCATGAAGTCAAATTAAAAGATTAAAAAAGATTTGGTCATTTTACTACTTCACCTCTATACAGCTATGAGACTTGCAAGAGACAGAAGAAATGAGTCCAAACTGCAATAGAGGCTGAGAACACTTGTCTTTTAGCCTCTTGTCAAGAGTTAAACACACTGGCACCTATACTTCACATAGAGCAAATCAATACCATCCCTTTGTGACACAATGTCTGCACAGTTTGAGTAGTGAATGTAGCAGCAGCAGGAGCATTGGTCCCCTGTCCATGTCTACACATGATGCATTCAGGCACAGTGTTGAGTTAAATAATCTGCGTTTCAGTGCTAAACACAAAGTCACAGTGGTTTTGAGGGCAAAAGGAAGAAAATGCACTTAAATATAGGCCTCCAGTGGAGTGAAACACAGTTGTTGTGTAGCCTGTGTAGGAAGCTCTACTGATGAAAATAGCAGCTTATCTGTTCTGTCAAGTACATATGAGACAAATGCACAATGTGGCTGAAGCACCTATTGTGTAGAAAACAGTCACTGTCAAAACTGACCCAACTTGACTTTAGATTATTTTTTTTTATATTAAAAAAAACATGGGTTTGGACCATTCAAGTATCTGTGTTTGAGCATTATGTCGATAAGAGGGAAAACCAATAAAACACAAGACATAAATGAGCACCTATACTTGTAGGTTCTGTCGTTAGCGTGCGTATTTTAGATGTACCCCCAGGTAGTGGTGAAGCTAGTACTGAAATGATGAGTTAACTGTAGCTTGCACACAACTTTTAGCTTTAGGGTCCACAATTTTGCCGTTGCAGCGCAAATCACTCTCTGCTTGAGTTGGGTTGTGGACATCATTTCCACACAGATGGTGTTGAATTATTTGCTCATTTCAGCTTGACCCACATTTCGTTTTCAATCAATGAAAGTGACGTTGTGTGACTCAGCAGACTGCCGCGACTATTTTTGAACTCGATTTTTTATATATATACATATATTAAATTTATATTTGTTGACAACCTTATTTCAGACCCCATCCTGCCACACAAAACCAATTATAAAGTCCACACTCCCAGTTTGCAATGCAAACTGGTTTTAAAACTTCTAATTTCCAAGTGGAAGTCCAAATAACCCTCATGAAATCACTGTCAAATCACCAGGGTTATTTTTTTTTCTCACTTTTGAGAGCTTCTTCAGGTCCACACAAGATCTTATACAACTATTTTCACTTGCTGAGTAGCACATCTCATAAATAGCAAACTGATCTTAAGGGAAAATATGGGTCTAAAAAGAAGAAAAAGAGAAAATACAATCAAAAATTGAATTGCAGGCCTACTTCAGATGAGAGGAGGAGACGGGGAGAGAGAAAGGGGAATGATTCTGCTGAGACCTCCACCAGCCAGCGGAGCCTGTCGAGCTGTTATGTAGCGGAGGGTTTTAGCATTCCATCAGAATGAGGACACTTAAGACCTCCAAGCACGGCCAGGTCTTTTAATTAACTCTGGGCCCTTATTGGCAGGGTCCGTCTGTCATGTGCTCAGAGCAGCAGAGAGCTTCTCCTGCTGAGGTGTCTAACCTGCCATTACTAACTAATTATGAACCTCCTTATCTATTTCTGGGTGACTTCACTGACACCCTCCCCCCTCCACTTCGGTAGTTCTTGAAGGGTCTCATATCTGAGAGGTTGGGGGCCGGATAAGGAGTGCTGAAACAAATGGCCCATTAATTTATTAGAAGATTGACATAAAATGATTATGAGGTTCACAACTATGATAAGTCATTTATTTTAATCTGGTTTATAACTGCCAAACATATGCTGGTTGCCTCTTTTTAAGTGTGGGAATCAATGTAAATTCATTATCTTTGGGGTTTTGTGCGGTCGGTGGGACAAAACAGGCAGTGTGACTGCATTGGGTTGATTTGGAGGAACTTTGACATGTGGAACAATAAACTTGTTCCACGTGTCTATTGATTGCACAAGTCATTTTTCTATGTATGAGATGAGCACAGCTGTACAAACTGCTTGAAGGCCAGATTATGCCTAAACATTATTAATACCATGATGTTTTGTTTGAATATGTTGTTAAAATATGGGAATGATACAGCAGATTTTCTGGCAGCCTCTCCTCGCAGCCTTTATTCATAGAGTTGTAATAGTGTGAAAATTGAAAAAAGATTGCCCCCACTTAGCTGGCCAATCACTGCACTGGTTTAACTGGTTACAAAGATGGCTGGTCACAGAATCACACTCTGGATGACTTGGAACTGAATGGGAATTCAGTCTGATCATCAGACTAAGTAATCTTTGGTTGCAGCCCAAATGAGGAGCTTTATGGCCACTCAGTATAGTTCAACCCTTTTATGCATTTTAAAATCACTGAGATTCATCACATGTGCAACCTGACATGCACAGAACTCCCCTAGGAATCCAAAAATCCTTCTTTATCCATGGGAAATACGTGACTGACTCCAAGTGGGATCAGATTTGACATGGGGTGATAAATGATAAGCTGGGCAGCCAAGTGAAGCAGGTCACATAACTGTACAGTATTTCTGGTTTTTCTTTACCCGCCGTATCAACTCACTGGCATCAAATCTACCTTGAAATGAACTGCGGGCCCCCAGCAGAAGACTGAGCCTGATCTGAATACAGTTTGACAGAATCTGCTGCTTAAAGACCAGCAGTTTTATCATTCCTCTCGCACATTCATTCAATTGAAACCTCTGCTTGCATTTTCTTTGGTTTCCCTCACTTCAGACCCATTTGCATTTGATTGGAAACACTATGAAAAAAGGTCAAGTCAAGCTCAGGCTAAAAAAAAAATCAGACACAGCAAAATTTGTCTTTCAAATGGTTAAATATGCCATTATACCGTGTGAGGTGAACTGTGCACTTCCTCATGATGGATCAAATCTAACACCAGGGGTTTTGTGCAACCTATTGAACTTGCTGTGTTGCTTTATTGTTTCGAATAGGTGTTGCTGACTCAGTCTGCCTCTGAATGTGACTGTTTTAGGCCGAAGCTGTTGCTTTTGCTGGTGTATTGTTGTGCAGTATAAAAATATGTATAGATAATCCTGGCAGCCTCTGTTCAATTTCTGGTCCCTGCAGCCATGTAGCTCTGCTGAGTGAGCCCTTTTTTGCTTTTCTGCTGCGATGCAGGTATTCACTGAAGTTGAAACATTGGCCTTAATGTAGTTGTAGCTGGTCCTTTTTTCCCCACATAAAATGAGGTTAGGTGCATTAGTCTGAAACCTGGGGTTTCAACTGCGCTCCTCTATGCTCTCCTTGCTATGATGCAATGATATGTTGCAACAAGCATATGCAAATGTCTATTTCCTTGTCAAACACATTTATTTTATATAGAACATTAAAAACAAATAGTGCTTTTGAAGAGAGGTTAAAATATAATCGGATTAATTACATTTTCAAAGAAAACATAAATTATGGAGAAATGTAAGAATACAAATAGATATAAACATAATCTGACTGATCATGAACAATCATAAAGCTAAAGAATTAAAATTTTTTAGATCTGGTTTAAATCATGCAGCGGCAACTATACCACCATGCAGATTAAAGATAAGGTTATCGAGTGAGATGCTTATCAGCCACTTGTGCTTACTGCACACTACAGTACCCCGCAAAGTGGTGTGCTGAGCCGCACTAAATATGGCTTGAAAGGAGTCTACCAGCCAGACTGAGTGAGAAGTTCATTGCCTTTCTAACACCTCTTTTTTGGCACTGAACTAAGCTACATATCCAACTCAACTATGTGTAAAACAGCCTTGACATCTGCAGTGTTGTATCCTAGCTGTTACGCCATCTGACAGAGGTGAAACAAGTATTCACTCCCCTTACTAGAAGGATGAAGTTGGTGTTATCATCTTATTGTCAACAAATCCTGTGAAAACACCAAAACCAAAGATGTGTTTGTCTTCTGTTTCTTGCTACTTAACCTGTCTCTGACACTGAAACCCGGGTCCATTGATTCCTACTAAAGACATAAATACTACTAAAGACATTCCTACTAAAGACATAAATCCTTTTTCATTTCCTGAAACTGCTGCGTGCAGCACTTTTTAAATGTTACTCAAACAGGAGTGAATGTGGTGCTCTAATGAGTATTTCTGGCAGCAGGACAATATATGTGGGTATGACTCAAAATAAACCACAGTGTGTATTCATGGTAATGAAGAAACATCCCAGTGCGGTTTTGCTTGTTGATGTGTTTTTAATAGATTGTGGGGCTCCATGGTTTAGAGGAATAAGATATATGAGCTGTGGATACACACATAGTACTTGTTAGTACGATCAAGTCATTGCTGGTTTGGCTCTTTTCACATGATTTTTTCACTATAAAAGTATTGAATAATGTTTTTACATATAAATAACATCACATTATGGCCACAAAATACATGTTGTCCTTTTTAAGTACGTGTATAAATACACAGATTGTAGGATTATTATTAGTTATGTTACTAATTTTAATTGCACCTCAAGGTGGAGCTCATTTGTTCTGCGTATATCCAACTGGGTGGTTTAATCTAAAAAAAACGGGTCATATTCAATAAGCTGTTTTATACATAAGATGGTACTGGTAAATTAACTGTAACTAGAGCTGTCTGATAATTATAGAGTAAGAAAGGGGATTGTTTTGCTATTGTTACAGAGCCAAAATTAGCATTAGCAGACATTTTTTTGTTTACCAGTCTAGAGGAAACATTGCAAATCAAGTTTCTACGTAGCACTGCTTGGAGGACATATTATAGCCTCTTGTATGGTAAAGACAATAAAGCTTACCACCAACGCCTGACAAGAAACCACATTCAGCAGCAAACTTAACCTTAATTTTAGTACACATCTATTACAATACTTTGAAAAAATAATATAATAGTACTGTAACTATGTAAATGTATTTTCTACTGCAGGATGTTTGGAGAAGATAGAATATTGTAGGAACACCTGTGCACATTAATTGGTGTGGTGAGAAAGAAAGAAATGAGGAAGGGGAAAGAAAGTACATCTATCAGAGAGAATGAGAAAGTGAGAAACAAGAAACAGAATAGAGACGATGCCTCCTCCTGAGGTTCCTGCTGATTCTTCTTTCTCTGTCATTCCCTTTCTCTTGCCGACATTCATGGTGCACAACGGGAGCATGCACTGAGAAATCTAAAGCAACATGGAATATGAAGATTTGATTTAAAAAAAAAATTTAAAAAAAGCCTTGCGCAAATTAGTTCACAGCCCAGAGAAGGAAAGGAAGAGAACGACAGAAAGGTGGACGGGGACTGATTCTGTAAAACAAGACAGGAAATCGAGACATATCTGAGAGGACAGCCAGTGACAGGATCAGGCTTTTAGGACGAGATGAATCACTTGAAGAAGTAGCTTCACTCATAATGAAAGTGATCATCATGGCGCTGGGCCTCAGAGAGCAGCTGAGCAGCAACAGCAAACAGCATAGCAGATGTCAAACAGCTTTCAATCACTTTCCCGGGCTTTAAAGCAGACTCAAAACATATGGGCTGCATCCATTAGTGCAATTGACTGTATTCCTTTTAAATGTTCCCTTTCACTGTGTTCTCTTGTCATTATCTGCAGCAACCCACTCTCGAAGCAGACATCTCAAATAATCTGGACACCGTCAGGCTTTCTGTGGCACAGTTTGGCTTCAGTGCAAGCTGTAGCTGGAGTGCAACCACAAACCCACACTTTAACTTCCTAATATGTCCAACTGTGTGTGTGTGTGTGAGAAAGTGTGAGAAAACTGTTGCGGCTACAGTTCAGTTATTGCAGCTCATTTGCCTGTGGTTTCCTCCAGCTGGGATTTGGTTATCACTGACTTACCACAGCACTCACTCAGCTTCACACACTCTGTCTCTGCCTCTCTGTCATTCTCCTCTCTACCAGAGCCATTGACAAGAGAGAGAGACAGAGAGAGAGACAGAGAGAGAGACAGAGAGAGAGAGAGAGACAGAAGTCTGGAAGCTGCTCTCCTCATTATTCTGCAAGTAACTCAAAGAGCCACCTGTTTGGCTCCCCCTATCCTCAGCCAGTGCTAATGTAGTGCTGCACAGCCCTTTGCCGGGCAGCATGGTGGTGAAGGGTTCGCGCAATGTACTCCTTTTTCTTCCCACAGTCCAAAGACATTCACATTTAGGTTAATCGGTGATTCTGAATCGCCCGTAGGCGTGTCTCTAAATGTCAGCCCTGCAATAGACTTCTGACCTGTCCAGGGTGTACCCCGCCCTTGCACAATGCCAGCTGGGATTGGCTCCAGCCCCCCCACAACCCTGCACACATAAGTGTCATAGATAATGGATGGAAGGATGGACAGTCCCTTTCTAATCCTGAACTGGATCTGTGAGAAAGTGCTATTCAAAACCACACAAGTCACACATTTCTCAAGTACACTTTCAAACTTTCAAACTCAAGGTTATTAAAAATGTCTTTCTTAAAACGTGTTTCTGTTTCACACAGAAGACTTAGCATCCAATTAATGGATTTTGTCAGCAGTCACACCCTTGGTTCAGTCAAACCAGAATGAACAAAGTGACTTACATGCTGTTAGAATCAGTGCAGCCTCCAACTTCCCAGTGAAAACCTTTTCTTTGAAGTGTGTAAAACATAAATCTCAGATTAATTAGTAAATGGGTCTTTTGAACCTAGATTCTTAGATGGACATCCATTATCTATGCTCCTTCTAACTTCACATGATGCCTCATGATCAATAACATTTTTCCTGTGTTTCAATAGTAATCCAGCAGCTGTACCTGCTCTAAATTCACAACATCCTACAAGATTAGAGGCTATATCATAAAGACTTGAAAACAAAGAAAATGAAAATGGAGCAAAAGCAACCTAAGGGTTGACAATCACATATTTAGGTCTCAGTAAAACCATTTACCAAAGCCTGGGACCCATTTTACTGAGCCTTTTCTGCCTCAGCTTTTTCAGCCGGCAGCCCTCACTGATTTATACTTTACCCAAGGTACCAAAACAGCTCACAAACACCATGAAGTTCTTGCTGTAGTCTTTCTGTCTCTGCCTCGCTGTCTGATTCCCTCTCTGTGTGGCTTTTCTTCCTCTCCCTCTTTCTGTCTCGCTATCTTCACTCACTATCTTCTAACTGATAGTTTATGTTTTTTAGCGTCCCAGCAGCTGTGTCATGGCAGTAGTCTGAGCGTAATGCTGGTTGTATAGGAAGTTAAAAAAAAAAAAAAAAAAGAGCATTCAGTGGTAGCAGGCGGTTAAGAAACTCATTACTTTGCGGCACATTACGCCGAAGAACATCACAATAATAACTTTACTCACACTGCCAGTTTTTGCTGGTTTTTACCCTTGTATGTAACACCTGTGAGGTGTGTGTGTGTGTGTGTGTGCACATAATCTGTGCCACTGCCTCCTATATCCTTAGCTTAATATTGTCCCTCTTTCACTGTGCAGTGCTGATACCATAGCTTACCCTGCAGCCAAAGTGAGCCTGCAACATAACGCCTGTTTAGTGCAGGTACAAATGATAGGACTTCCATTAAGAGGATGGAACACATTGCAGAACGGCTTCATTACACAGCTGGAGGCTGTAGATTTCTGATATAGCTTCACATTTGCTGCCAACATGCAAACTGATATGAATGCTGAATGAATTGCTGAAATAATATTTTTATTTTTACTTCCTTTCCCTCTCTTTTCATCTCTGTTATTTCTCCCCTTTCTGTCCACTGCTATTTCCCCTATTGCACTCTCTTCCTCCCCATCCATCTCTGTATAAAGCAACAGCATTGCCGCATCTGCAGTGTGTGCCTTCAACCTGAGCGCCATCACCCAAGCCTTCAACGGGCCCTTCCGCTCCCAGGAAAACCCTCGCTCCACCTGGCTTCCCACGCCCAACCCCATCCACAACTTCCAGGTTAGTTCAACCAGTCAAGGTTTGTCTCAGCACGGTCCAGTTCAATAGGTTTGAGCGCCCACAGAACAGTGCCAAAATCAATTACAAAAAACATCTAAAAACTCCAGCATCTGTCCCTCCAGGAATTTGATCTTTTTTTTTCAAATGCACATAATTTTACAAATTGCTTTTCTTCATAAGAATAATAGAAAATTTAATTAATAATAATTCGATAATGAAATCAATCAAACTAATCTAAATGGTGATCATCACTTGTTTAGATATCAACACGAAGTTTCATTGGTCAGCAATTTTAATATGATCATAATTTAGAGTTAAATAAGTGAAATAGTTCTTTTGGGAAGCTGCTTCAAATTCACTCAGTTTGCTGTGAAAATCATTAACAACTCTAAAGACACTAGTCATCATTTCACAAAGAGTAATCAATGATGAAAGAGACGGTACACTAATGATATAGATATCAGACACCTTGTACGTTTGTAAAATCACTGTGTCTCCGAACACCAAACAAAAATGGCTTCCACCAACAAATCAATCTCTCATTTCAAGTCACAAAGAAAGAGCAGAAGCTGCAATTCACAGCTAAGCTGTGCAACCCAAACAAAGCTTTTCAGGGGGCTGTTATTTCATATTTATTCTTCTGTAGCGTCTCATTAAGTTGCTGTGTTGTTGCTATGGTCACATCACAATCATTGAGTGGATTTGAAAAAGTTGCAATTACAGAGGATAGAAGTAAGAAATGGAACAACCTACATGGTGTATTCGTTTAGTACTGTAGCACAATGACATGTTTGAGGTATTTCTGTTGGTTCTTGCCCACATTTTCACATCCTTTTCCTGACATCTCACTCTTCTATTTTCTCCTCACTCCCATTGCCTCTTCTCTTCAGTGTGGTACTATAGATGATGTGGGTCCTAATGAGGGTTTGACAGAGCGCAGCCTGCAGGATGCTCAGAGACTCTACCTGATGAACGATGTGGTCCAGCCGGAGTCTGTTGATCCGCTGGTCATGCAGGACGATGTTCGCTTCTCCAACCTGGTTGTGGACATTGTCCAGGGCATGGACACCCTCTACCATGTTATTTATATTAGCACAGGTTGGTAGAAGCAAATGACCAAAGCTATACATAGTAACACAATATTACTATTACATTATTATTAAGGCATAGAAGCATATATTTGTTTGCCTATATACAACGTCTGTCTTTCTTCTTGTCAAATCAGAGTATGGCACCATCCTGAAGGCGCTGGCTACGCCCAATAAGAACCTACAAGGCTGTTACCTTGAGGAGATGGAGCTCCTCCCACCAGGGGTACGAGAACCAATCCTGAGCCTGCAGATCCTGCAAAGTGACAGGTCGCTCTTCGTCGGGCTCAACAACAGAGTCCTGAAGATCCCGCTGGAGAGGTGCTCCACCTACAAAACAGAGACGTAAGTGCAGCATTAAATCTCCAGGTTTAGTGGAAAAAAATTTATCCAAGCTGGAGAGACTGTTACAGACAACCTGCAGACAGATTTCTTTGGATAGGTTATCATATTCCATAGAAATATAGACTAAGAACTCATCATTGGTCACGACTAAGCTTTGTCTGAAGTTCAGATTAGGTTAGGTCTTTAAAACAGTCTTTAAAACGGGGGTCCATGGCACTGCTGGTGTTTAGGGTACCTTTAAATCAAAGATGGCACAAGATTTCTTCCTCACTGCACCACCACTCCAAGTAAATTTACAAGCATTGATGCTCCTACTATACAAGGCTGCACTTTACACACTACTGATGTACAGTGTCATGGATGAATGTGTGGTTATTGATGGTTGTTCACCCCAAAGGGAAACTGCAGTGATGCAGCAGGCACGTCACATAAATCACAGAAACAATGAGGTGTGCAACAAACGATGCAATCAAAGCCTAAACTCTACACAACAATTAAACAGATGAAGTAAAGCTAAAAATAAATTTGAATAACTGAAGAGAAATTGAGTGATGTTTGCTGAATATACACTGTACAGTGTTGATAATATTATAGATTCTTATATACTGGACATCAGTGCAGGTTGGGATATATAGAGAGCAAACCTTGAAAGCTCAGATTACTGATACATAAAAAACAAATGATACATAATAAGATAACATGTCCAGCTGAGCAGTCTGTTCTGTTTCAAGGAAACATTATTCTGACTGAGGAGTCCCTTCCTCCCACACAGAGGAGAATCACCACACACTGTGACAGCAGTTGGCAGGAACGACTTCGTGTAGTGTCCCTTGTCACTGTGGAGCTGAAAAAGTCTCCTGGTAAAGGTTCTCTGCTGTTTGACCAGCAGGTGATGGAGGGGGTGTGAGATGTTCTCCATGACAGCAGCACTTTGTGCAGCATCCTTCTCTCCACAACCAATACGGAGCCAGTCTTCCAGTTTGTTGGTGTCTCTGGCTCCGATGCTGCTGCCCAAGCAGACAGCAGCAAAGAAACAAAAAAATAAATACACTTGCCACAAGAGACTGGGAAACACATCTTGCTCCACACATTAAAAAAACGTAAACTTCCTCAAGAAGTAGAGTTTGCTCTCTCCTGTCATGTAGACAGGCTCTGTGTTGCATTTCAGTCCTATCTGTTGTCAAGATGCTTCCCTCCACGACCCTGGAAATAGTGTTTAATGTAGTCCTGGTCCAGCCTCTCTCTCAGCAGGATGGGCTAGATTGTGTTAAAAGAACCATGGAAGGGAAAGAAGATAATTCCCATAGTGCCAGCTGTTTTGTCCAAGGGCTTGTGGAAACGGGTAGATAATGGGGTCATCGACTCCAACCCGAGGGTGATGGGTGAACTGCAGCAGGTCTAGAGAGATGCTGTGTCAAAGTCCATGAAGGGGACTGGGGTAATGGGAGAGGAACAATATAAGCTGCTGGTATTAATCACTGGGGAGGCATGAGAGGAGAGCAGCTGTGAAGGGAGGGAGGGTGTGGGTCTGTGTGGCAGGCGGAGAGGACGGCAACTCGTCGGCTCAATCCAGGTTTCCCCTCAGCCTTGAAACCTGCGATCTTCCTCATACTGGACCACAGATCCTACACACAGTGATATATCTTATTGCTCATTTCATATGTTTTGCCACTGGATTCATTCTAACCTGGTTGGTCCTTCACTGAAGGTAATTATCTGTCCTCAACTAGGATTAATGTCTGTAAGACCTCGCCTATAATCATTAAAGTCCTTATGGAACCAGACAAATGACTGGGGCGGCATCTGCTCGCTAGAGGAAATTAATTTGTTGTGCTGGTTTTTTTTCCAGTAATGAAGTTCTGCATAATACAGAGGGGGGGAAAAAAGCACTGCTCTGGTTTTTGTTTGTGTCTGAATCAGAGGATGAACAAAAGGTGTGTGTGAAGCTACGTTATACGCTGCCAGAGAAGTTTCTCTGAAGGTACGTTTGTGTGAGAGGGCGACAAAGACAGGGAGCGAGAGAGGAGGAGCTTTTTTTTTTTGCTCTGCCATCTCCAGCTCCAGTGTTATTCATGTGAAAATCTCTCGTCTCAAGGGTGAGTGAGGGGAGAAAGGCTCAGTGGCTGTTTGTCCAACCTTCTGTATCTCATCAGCACTCTCAATCAGGATCCTCAGCCGGCCACCTCAGTTCTTCAAAGTCAACTTGATTTTAGCATACAAATGGCTTGATGCTTTTTTTGGTCTGTGTGTGTGTGTGTGTGTGTGTGTGTGTGTGTGTCTGTATATGGAGGTCAGTCTACTCAGTGTGATTTGTGTGTGGGTTGGTGCTTGGACGAGTTCTCATATGCGCGCTGCCTGATGAGTCAGCTCGCTATTTCTACTAAATCCAAACTCCTAGACACATGGGAGCAGACACACATACACGCATCAAGTAGGGAAACCATTGCATTTAATAAGATGTGGGTGAAATATGTGAGATGAGAGAGGTGGAGGAGAGAGAGAGAGTCACAGAGAGAGAGAGAGAGAGAAAAGCCAAGAGAAACACATACAGAGAGAAGAGCAGAATGAGTCCTATTTAAGACACAGTGGGGTGAGACGATAAGAGGGAGCTGCAAGGGCACCAGAGAGGAAGGGGGGAGGAGGGGGCGGTCGAATCGTCCGTCCTTAATTCAGTTTGCGACATTCTGCTCACCTCTGCAGCTTGCTTACTCTTACAATCTTTGAAACGCACTGCAGCCGAAGGCAAACTGAGCCGCTGAATACGACAGATGTCAACCTGTCTGCCTGTGTGACACCTGAGCTCGTCTGGCGGGACTTGTCTGGAAGCAAGTCGAAAAGGGCAGATGGATGACGTTGAGTCAGGAGATTAAAGGGGGAAAAAAAAGGAGGCTAGGTAGTTAATTAATGCATGTGAAAATGACTGCATCCAGTATTTTCATTCAAAGCTAATCTGTTGATTAGGGAAATATGTCCGTCACAGTTTTCCAGAACCTCAGGCGACATGTTAAAAAATTGCTTGTTTGGTTCAAGCAACAGTCCAAAACCACTAAACACTTAATTTACAATGAAACATAAAAGCAGGAATTCTTCACATTTGACAAACAGCAGGACTTTAACTGTTGTGTAGACTCCACATTCATGTTGACAGCCACATGCAAATATCCTCATACCAGAAGACATGATTAACCAGAGAAGAGGCTATTTTCTTTTACAGAGCTTGACAAGGATGTTTGAAGAGGCGTTTCAGTTACCAGCTTCACTGCGACTTGGGTTGCAGCACTTTCATTTCACTGTTAACCAACTCAACTCTACACAAGTGTAATATCTGGCTTTTTGTTTCTTGAATGATTGCTACTACTGTTACTACTTAGGGGACACAGGTTAGCACTTGTTGCTTGATTCAGCTCATCTTTTATGGCTGGAGAAGCTAAACTAGATTCACTTCTATAGTTCCTGAAACTGGACAACAATGTGATTTGGTGCTGGAAAGTGTTTGGTCTAAGGCTGCTGATCCTGAGGTTCACAGCAGGAGGCAAACTTTGAATCTGGTGTGGTTAAGGGGCTCACACAAAATGCCTATCAATGCATTCAGAGAACATCTTCTTCAATCCCCTCCAGCTCATTACGCAGCTCCTAAACCTTCTCCCATCGGGGTCAGTATTGCTACGTCTGAGTGGAACCAGATTAGAGACTTGTTGATTCAGAGCTTGCAAACGCAGAAAACTGGAGAATTACAGCCACCGTGTCTGCAAACACAAAGATTACACTTCAATGTTAACAATTTATCTCAGATTTTGATTAAATGTCTTTCAATGCTGCTGTAAATTAATTTATTTTGGGGCAAAATAATAACAAAAAATGCAGGACTGGGTAATGTTGCTGCTCAGTACTGCATTATCATTACCACCAAGCTGTGGTTTTGCTTTGACTTTTCTTTTGTACTTTCCCTGCCATTCTGTCTCTGGGTGTTCGCTCAGTCTATGTGAAAGAGACCCACCTGCTGTCCTTCTGTTTGTCTGAACACACTCCCCGTCATTGTAGCGCTGCCTGAATGAGCCTTTTTTCTGTTCGACTCCCCTTCGTTGTGTGTGGTCGTCACATTCACATACAGCCATGCATCCATTCACACACTGATAACAGCTGAACATGCTCAGGTGGCACTGTAGCTGTCAACAGCACATCTACAGCCACACATGCTGCTTTTCACCATCACACAGAGATGCATGCACATACACATGCGGTGAAGAATGGCAGCAGATACAGTGGTGGTGGATACTGCAGCGACAAAGGGATGGTGGGACATGATTTATGGACAAGCCATAACTTAGCCACTATATTTTAAAATATACAGCTGGTAATAGGATAATGGACTGAGGCTTTGCAGTAGTTGTAATACAGAAATGCTTCATGTATCTGCGCGTTTGCAGTTGTTTAAACAGGGAGTTAAAACGCTGACTCCAATTTAGTCTTGGTCAAAAAAACACATGTTGGTTGGAATGCCTGTACAGTTGTTGCTGTCTGAAAAGTCAATTACATTTAAGTGCTTTTAACATTTAGTTTTCCTTTGTTATTGATCCATATTGGCTCAGCATTGCAACCCTGAGGGTAGAATAACATTTACATCATCATTTACTTAAACTAAAGTGCTTTTTCTGTTACACTGCTAAACCTTTTCAACAGCCAGTGATTTGTAGCCTTTTAGTGATAGCTCACAGACAAATGCTGCAGCTTGTGTGTGTGTGTGTGTGTGTGTGTGTGTGTGTGTGTGTGTGTGTGTGTGTGTGTGTGTGTGTGTGTGTGTGTGTGTGTGTGTGTGTGTGTGTGTGTACATGTGTGCATGAACATGCCTGTGTGTGTTTGTCCTCTATTTGTAGTAATTATATTTGACCAGGCCAATTGGCACCTCTGGCTAACAGCACTACTCTGTCCTCCATCTAGCCCCTATCTCTCTATCTTGCTCTGTTATTGAAGTGATTTATTCTGGCTGCAGCAGCTCGCTAGCTTACCCGAGATGTTGCATCCATCAGGGCTTACTCAGAACAGTTGCACAACTCCAACTTTGAAAGCAAGTGGCACTACTTTTCCGTCATGAGTTGGTTTTCATTCATCAAAACTGAAGGCGCCAGACAAAAAAACAGTGTTACATGAGTGTTCCAAGCAAATAAATTTTTTTTTACTGTTTTTTGCAAGTGGTGATGAGGAGAAAAAGCATAAAACGCATAAGAGAAAGCAGGAGAAGAAGGAATATGGAAACATAAATAACTACAAGAAGCAGGCAAAGGAGGAAGCGTTGAATAAATGATGAGGATAATGTTGAGTGGGATGAAATGGAACAAATCAGGCTTTTTGTAGCAGCTCTATTCCTGCAGCAAAACCTCTGTTCACACATCTGCTTACATAAACATTACATTTTATTACAAGAGGTGCAATTGTCCTGTTGGTGGTAGTTACATATCCACCAGAGGGGCTTTTGCTCCTTTTTTGTGTGAATGGTCATGTGTGATTAACGGTGACCTGGCAGCAGTCACGAAGCCAAGGCCGCTCTGCCTGCAGCAGGAGTTTAAAACATTGGGAAACCACTAAGTGACCAACGAGGAAAACCACTGACCACCAGCATTTCTGCTACAGTCTGTGTGTCCGTCTGTGGCTGCTTGTTAAAACCTGAGTATATGACATGCTAAAGTATAACAAAAGCTCCACTGCAACATGAGTCCCTGCAGGAGCACTATGCAGTGGTGTGAACTTCCCTGTTTGTCTCTGTGTGAGGGGAGCTCACAGGCCTGTCCCCTGAAAACCCAATTTAATGTCGGCAGTGGCTGCCAGCCTGTCACTGGGCCTCTAGAGCTCACTGCTGTTAAGCCTGTATGACCAATCAGAGGAACACTTCAGCAGCCAAGGACTGAGAGAGAAAGAGAGAGATGGTGTTCACACAGCGGATGTATTTATTACTGCTCCAGAATGCTGTTACTTTTATTACAGGCTTTGTTCTGGCTGCAGCTCAGTGTAATCATTTTGCTCTCTGTCTCATTCTCACTGTCTCTCTCTCTCTCTCCATTTCTGTCTACATTGCTAACTAGCCCTGCTCTTTCTTTCAGCCTTGATTTGGACTGGCAATATGTCTTAACCTCCAGCTCAGCACCTTTCAAAATCCTGATGCTGACAAAGTCAAACTACTCTGCTCCCTTTTCAGGGAGAAAGGTGTAAAATCAAAAAGAAATAAAAACAAGTGAGTGGCTTTGGTAGCCAGTTACACTTTGGATCCAGCAAAGGACCTGAATTTGCTGACTCTCTTATAAACCCAATAATCTTCTCTATACAACATCCTGGTTGCGTTTTTCATTTTTAGTAATCATTGATAGGTTAAAATGGCAAAATGGATGTTTTCTGGATAATGTGCAAGCCACTGTCTGTATTTGACCAAAGATAGTTTGTAAGGGAAATAAATACCAACCTACAGAGCCCCCAGTGTGCCAAAAGACAATTTTTTTTATCTTGTGCTCACAAGATAAATTCAACAAGACCAAACGAGTGCTGAGACTGTGGTGAGAGAAATAATCCAGGTGATTGCATCACACCAGTTTCAATGGCTGGAATCACTGAGTGAAAATTTGGTCCATATCATATTAATAATTGAAGTTAATCATTTTAATAGTTCTGAGTCAGGGACTCTGGTATCTGGAGCTTGTAGCTTGTCAAATATAAATAAATCAGTAGGCTTCACCTGTAGTCTCAATGTGGATGCAGTGATTAGTCTCCCAGTCCTTGGCTGTTTTTGGTTACAAATGTTGAGGGATTAGCCAACAAGATTTGGTAAAGGAGGTATGGATGATGAAGCAGTGAGCACTGTCTGGAGTGTGCATCTCGCTCTCCCTGTGTCTGGATCCAAAACTTGGAGGTTAATGACTGACTCTGAACATCTGTAGGTGTCTGTAGTCTATAAATGTCAGCCTTGTGATAGAATGGTGACCTGCCCACCTTTTACTCTGCCTCTTGAGGACGTGGGGTAGGATAAGCCAGTACAGATAATGAATGGATAGATTTAAAAGGGATGAGATTGAATGCCGTATTGCTTTTAGTTTTCTTGTCTCATGTTATCTATATCCACATTTGTATTGTTCAACTCTACACTGTTACTTTTATCTCTTCGTCTTTCTTTCTTTCTTTCTTTCTTTCTTTCTTTCTTTCTTTCTTTCTTTCTTTCTTTCTTTCTTTCTTTCTTTCTTTCTTTCTTTCGTCAACTTGTTTTCTGGCATATTTATATTTTCTTGTCCTCTATCTCCCTCTCTGTGTTGTAGCCTGTCTCTGCCTCTCCATTGTTTCTCTGAGATGATGCAGTTCCTTTTTATTCACCAGGGGCTGAAATTGTACATGGAGGACAGCAGGCATTTTTGGGCAGACAGCCATCTCACTTTTTATTTTGGCCCCCGCACCATCAGTCTTCAGCCTGGCTCCAACTGGGCCTAATTGGATGTATTAGCGCTGAATGTTAGCAGGAGTTCTCTGCGTTTCTGCTTCATCATGAGCAGACTTCCTAAATGGCCAGCTCAGCCCAGCACAGTAGGGGAAAAGAAAAAGCCCCAGCGACAGGCTCTCTCCTCCATGAGGAGTGAGAGCCTGTCAGCGGTGGCCTCCCGAGAGCGGCTGCAAAAAAAAAAGGGAAAAAAAAAGACATAGCCTGTGTAGAGAGATGGAGAGAGGCAGGCGTATGCAGACATATGTTTAACTGAGTCAGACCCTCCAGACAGCCTTTGCTAACATATTCCCAGAGTGTCAGTGCTACAGCTAATAATGGCTGATTCCAATCCATAATTTATCAGTTCTGGTGATCATATTCGCAATTACACACTGACGGCCTGCCATTTAAAACGAGGTGAACTATTGTTTTTATGTCTAGTTGTTAAAGGACCTGTAATAAAAGGAGACAGTGGTTTTTACAGCATTCGCAAACGATTTAAAATGTCAATTACACCCCCACCGAGAGGATCCGGCAGATTTATCTTCCGATGCCAATCGTCCAGGCATATTGTTATATGGGCTGGTGGGTTTTGCCGCTCAGTCTGTTTAACATTTAACAGGCCATGTTCCATGGTTTCTCTGTTTTGATATAGTGTGCCACTGGGCATGCACGCTGCTGAATTAAATATCAGCTGGTGTCCCACAGACTTGTCAAAGCGATGCTTTTGCACATGGTGGCTAACCCGCAGTGCAAAGACCCGCCCTTCCAGTGTAAGTCAAATGATTCAGAACAGAACACACTTGATTATGTGCACGCAGTCTCTTACACAAACACGCACACATAAACATAATCTCACACAGTTGATATGCCTCAGATTCCAGTGTGTCTGCAGATTCAGCCAGATTGTCCCAGCTGACGTCCTAGAGTACTGCCTGTTAGAGAAATTAGCTTTTATTTCCCTTCACACAGGCCTCTCTCCACACACAGTGCTTCTAATTGACTTTTACAGGGGTCCTGTTTTTAAAAAAAAAAAAACAAAAAAAACTGAGCAGCCAGGACAAGAAGGTATCAAGAGTATTTGGCTGATGTTTTATGCAGCTGCAGAAAGGTCAGTGTGACAGCCTAACACCTCAGTACGCCCCTTTTTTTCTCTGTAATGGTAAATCCATGTTTATTAAATGGCCCCCAGTGAAGGAAATGATTGGACAAAATACTGAGACTCCAAACCTGTGTCGTGTCCTCAGTCCATATTATACTAGTAGAATATACTCTCTGTGGTATATATGCCACAACACACTGCTTTTACCATAAGTAAAGACATCAATGTTTATCATCCTTTAATGGGGTTGAGGTTAGGACTCGATGTAGTCAGCCCGTAAGCTTCATGGACCTGGTTTGGTGCAGGAGCAGCTCCAGGACACATATATATGTGTGTGTGTGTGTGTGTATACGTATTTGTTCACATATGTATGTATCAGAATGCACCACACGTGTGCCTGCAGCTGTGAATATAGTTTTCCTCCAGCATTGACCCCTGTTCTCACCTGCACTGTTATCAATTTGTCAGCATTTCTTTCAAGCTGATAACATTTTCCCGGTCTTATGAGCTTAGAGCATGAACAGCTCAGTTGAGCCGTAGTTGTTTTTTTTTTTTTTTTTTCCATATTTCAGCCAACGTTTTTTTTTTTTTCAGCTTAATGCAAACAGGGTGAATCCAAGACTAAATGTGTCTTTCCCTCAGGTCAGAAGCCTCCCAGATATGCCTCCCGGCACACTTTATCCAAAGCTAATTAGCCTTCAAATCTCTCCCATCGCTTCCTTTTCATATAACATTATTTATTCCATCCTTGAAAGACGCACTTATTAATTGTTCCGCTTAGCTGATCCCTGTAATGGTGTGTGTGTCGGAGGTGAGTGCGTTAGTAATCAAAAAGCCAAATGAGAATTCTCCAGCCATGATGACGATGCAAAGCCACACATCAAAGCCATCACAGATACAATATGGTCGACCTTGAGCCAAAATGGCAACACGTTCCTCCCTATGCCCTTTCAAATGGGCCATTAGGTTCACTGAACTGTGAATTTGTGGCCAACCTCATTATGATTATTGTTTCATCCGTATTGGAGATTGCATCCAGCATCTCTGTAATAGTGTCACTTAATTAAAATGACACATAAGAAGGTTAGCAGTGAATATATCACGGTCTTGGAGTAAGTCGTCCTCTTCTGGCTGTGCCACAGATCACTAAAGAGCGTAGCCTCTCTCTCTCTCTCTCTCTCTCTCTCTCTCTCTCTCTCTCTCCTCTCCTGTGCTCACTTGTGCTCTCTCTGTGGGGTCACCTCTGATGTGCTGGCTAAGCAGTTAGGTCTGTTGGATCTAAGCCGACCTCGGGTTCAATATAGAGCCCCAGACCTGGCACAGAGAGCTGTATCAACACTTGGAGATGCTTCAACCTCTAGGCTAAAACACTGCAGGGCTCTTCAAATAAACCACGAAGGTCTGTGCCAGCAAACAAAAAAAAAAAAAAATACAGCAACAACAAGAATCTCTCCTTTCAGTTGAATGGAGAGAGCGGAGGAAGGAGTTGAGAGGGGGAGGGAGGATAGATGAAGAATGAGAGGGACAAAAGAGGGATATGAAGGAAAGGAAGGAAGGGAGGCGGAAAGTGAAGGGGAGTCTTTGAGAGCAGAGAGGAGTTATTCAGATGCTTTTTTTATCCTGCGTTCCTGAGGCATCAAGATCAGCTCTGGCGGCTTAGCCTCATCATTAACAGCTTTAGATTTAATTAGCTGTCATTAAGCCTCTGTTTTACTGCTGGAGCTTACAAATATTTGGTCACTGTTTGGTGGTGTACCATGTATAGTGTTGTGTTATTTGTGTGAGGCACCTGGTCACCCTGGTGCCTTGGTGTTTAAACACTGGACTTTACACACTGTCCTTGTCTTTTTCTATTTGTATCTATTTAAAAAAATAACTTTTTAGTTTTCAGAAAATGTTGTGACTTTGGAGTTTAAAATCTGATTTAAAAATAAAATCTATGGTGTTGATTTGTTTGAAGTACAAGACAACATCATGTTAAGTCCAACACAGAAAATAGAAATAAACTTTACAGTATAAAGAGCTCTGCTTAAACAGAGAGTGTCTATATCTGTATATTCATACCCAGATCTTTTGTGGAGTGAGTTGCTCTTTAAACATATTTGTTTGTTTTGTTCAATTTAAATTTGGTGCTATTTTGTGCTGTGTGTGTTATGTCTGTCCAGGGAAAACAGATGCAAAATACTTTTTGTCGCACTCTGGTACATTTACTGTAATATTTATTAATGTGCACCATCTTTTGTTTAACAATTAAAGTCCTCACTTTGCTGACAACACACTCTTCCTCTCTCCTGGCCCCTGCAGGCTGTGCTTGGAGGCGAGGGACCCCTACTGTGGCTGGGACTTCAGGCAGCGCAGATGCACCACGCTGGAGTACAGCTCCAACATGAGTCAGTGGAAGCAGAACATCACTGTTTGTCCGGTAAGTGTGAGGTCACTCCAGCAGTTACTGTAAGAAAGACTAACACAGCATCAGCTCTGTCCTCATGGGGCTGCTAGAGTCAGATGCTGCGTTGATATTATCTTTCACGTATCATAGCGATTGGCTTCGTCCATGACTAATGACTTCAATGTGCTGCACAAGACAGGACTGGATGTAGAGGCAGTAGAGCAAAGGAAAGTGATTTGAATTGAAATTATTTCAAATTCGATTTGATGAATTAGATCAACTGGGCTGAATTTGACTGAAGTGTAGTGAATTGCAGTAAATTTATTCCTGTATAATCCTCTGAAACATCTCTCTCTCTCTCTCTCTCTCTCTCTCTCTCTCTCTCTCTCTCTCTCTCCATTTTTGAGGGAAAAGCCCCGTCTGGCAGCTGTAGTCCTGCACTTTGTACTACTTATACAACATACACCACGCAGTCACTGACACACACACACACACACACACACACACGTTGGATGATGGAACAACACAGACTGATGCTTGTTAACATAAACCCTCTCTCATCACCACTGATGTTTGTTTTATAGTTGCGGAACCAGACCACTGATGGTGGCTTCGGACCCTGGGCGCCATGGCAGCCATGCAACAACGATGATGGTGTGGATGGCGTGAGCTCCTGTTTGTGTCGCTCCAGGTCCTGTGACAGCCCCGCCCCTCGATGTGGGGGCAAAATCTGTGAGGGCCCCACCATTGAAGTCGCCAACTGTTCAAGGTAGGAAAAGAAAAAGATTGATGCAGTTTACATTGATGATGGTGATGATTATAAAACAACTATCATTGTCACTTTATAATAATGAATGTAATCAGGGTGTATTTATATGTTTTAAAGTGATTTATTTATAAAGCTATTAAAGTCAAGAAGCAATAATATGATGACAACAATGTAACAGATAACAGTGTACAATATATTATATGACTAGTTGGAAAGATGCCATCAATCAATTGAAAAAGGACAAAGAAATCACTGCTAACAAGAAGGAAAGACTCAATTTGATTTCTCAGCAAGAATTTAAGGGGAAAAGACCAAGTTTTCATTGACCCAAATCTCACATCGAGGCAGTGTCTAAATCTGCCCTTTTATCTTGTAAAATAAAAATCAAGAACTACGAGGATCATGTCCAGACAGGAATTGGAGAAATTCATTCAATCCTTCATCCCCAACAGGGTGAATTATTATAGCAGTGTCTTGTCCTGTCTTCCTTTAATGACAGAAAACTGCTGCAACTGCAGAGTTCTTACGAGAACCAGGAGAACTGAGCAGTTGCAGAATAGATTCTAAAGTGCCATCACTAGTTTTTAAATTACTCCACAGCCAGTGGGGAAAAATACATTTCTGATATGCTTGAAGAATATAAACTCTGTAGCTCCCTTAGATCTCTAGGACACAGTCAGTCTGTACTATCTTGAGTTAGAACCAAAACACAGTGAAGCTGCTTGTAGCTACTATGCAGATTTATTAATTTCTCTTCACATCTCCGCACATTTCCATTATTAAACTTTAGGATCTGAACACTGCAGTGTAGATGTACTCAGACTCCGTTCCTTGTCTGTATTTTTTGTCGATTTGTATCTTAAAATTTAATATTTTATTCCACGTTATTTGATCTTATTTTTCCCTTCATTGTGTTTTAACTATTTCTTTACAGCATTTGTTGCGTTATGTAGATCACTCCTCCGTGTTTGAACAGT
Organism: Rachycentron canadum; assembly: GCA_038496675.1. Classification (NCBI taxonomy): domain Eukaryota; kingdom Metazoa; phylum Chordata; class Actinopteri; order Carangiformes; family Rachycentridae; genus Rachycentron; species Rachycentron canadum. The sequence goes on from CM076658.1 coordinate 5,423,408, forward strand.
ATTTTACAAATGTTCAACCATATTACAAGATGCTGTGGATCTGCAGTTTTAGATCAAAAGTAAAATATAGAACTAAATATACTGAGAAATAACATGGTCTAGAGGATATAAATAAAAAGGTGGTGTGATCCTATAATGAATTTTGGCCGAGCACACTGGACATTATCAAACTGAATATATTACATTGCTCTGATTCAGTACGTCAAGTTTGTCATTTTGTAAAAGCAGCCTGGTCCAGGATAAAGTGAACCTTTCTTAAGGTGTTTTATTTAAGGTTTTGACATCCATAAAAAGATACATTTGTGATTTTTAAGTATCAAAAAGCTTCTCAGTGTTAATTATCATCTTGTCTTTGAGGCTTCTCTGTGGAGCTCTAGTAACAACAGGCCACTGAGCCAATCAGAAAACAGGCTCAGAGCCAACTCTGATTGGCTGACTGTTTTCTGAGTGATCAATTAAAAGTAAAGTAGACTTCAGAGAAACCAAGTCCGCTGCTTTGTTGTGACATCACAAAGTTACCAGGCTCAGTTTCTGAATAAAGGCTGTGTGCATTTCTCTGTGGACTGAGAGCTTTGATACTTTCACAGTGTTAATATTTGCTTTCAAAAACTCATAGACATCTCACTTTATACAATGTGGGACCTTTAAATTCTGCTCTTGTAGCAGCAATGTTCTGTCAGGTGACATTCTGGTTCTTCTTGTGACACCTCTCACCACCTGTGTATGCAGGGGAATTGGCCAATCAGTGTTAAGGAGAGCAGAGCAAAGAGAAAAAGATTATGTACTTTCATTCCACCGGATAGCTGTGCCAGATTTAATCCTTGGTGTCGAAATTGAATTGTGCTTTTGCAGAAAGTGGCAATTAAATCATGAGGAGTACTACCCAGGAACAAAGCACTTAAGCAAATTGAATGAATGTTTCCCAGTCAAATGTGCTCACTGTGTGTGTTTGCATTTCTGTTTCCAGAAGCTCAGAATCAGACCAATAATTAGACAAAACTAAAAAGCTTTTTTTTTCTCCCTTGAGCATTAGACTCCGTTAAAGAGTAATACTAAAAGCACCAGTGAATAATTATGCAGGTTTTTGAACCACTGTGGTTATAAAAAAAAAATAAAAAATAGGTTGTTTATAGTTTTCCATATGTCTGTTGCCGTAGAAACGGAGGCTGGACGCCCTGGTCGTCATGGGGACAGTGCAGCACAACCTGTGGTACAGGCTTCGAGCTGCGGCAGCGCTCTTGTAACAACCCCTCACCCAGACACGGCGGCCGTGTGTGTGTGGGGCTGAACAGGGATGAGAGGTGAGGATGAAAAGATGAAAAACGCATCTTCAAAGCATCTTATAATATCATCTCCTACTGAGAGCACCCCCGCTAATAAGGGAGGCAAATATGGTGAAATTGATAAATGCGGTTAGTCATATTAGTGCTATGGTATAATGCAGTAGAGATTACATTCATCCTGTCTTTACTCAGCAGACACCACAATTGTGTCTATGTCTTTTGGGGTTTGTCAAAATAAGTCTCACATCCTACAGGTTTAATACAAACAGCAGAATTGAGCCAAAACAAGCCTTTGAAGTGATTTGTCATCTGTTGCCACCATCAGCGGGACATCAGCATCTTCCAAAACTGTTACAAAGAGGGATGCATAACTGTTTTCGATTTACCGCTGATCCCTATGATTTAGGTCTCAGCAAGTCAGACTATCAGTCCATCCTCTTAAACCCCCCCCCCCCCCCCCC
>CM076658.1:5437569-5480029 GCA_038496675.1 Rachycentron canadum
TTTTTTTTTTTAGGTTTAAAACTTAATACTTGTTTGTTTTTGTTTTTTTTTCTTTGAAGTCTTGTCAAGTCAAAAACCTCAGCAGTCAAGTCTTAAGTCAATTTGACATTCAAACTGAGCCCAAATCAGTCTAGGCTTACTGAGGAAAATGTTTTTCTTGATAGCATCTGCTACTAAGAAGGACGTTAGTCTTAACTGGCAGCCAGGATAGTTTGGATTAGTGTGTGTCTTATCACATCTACAGTGGCAGTATGTGATTATATTCTGCGTGTATGTGTTTGTGTGTGTGTTCCAGTGAAAGGTGCGTGGTCCTGCTGGTCATCCTGGTCTCAGTGCTCGGTGGGCTGCGGCGGCGGTCACTACCAACGCACGCGCTCGTGTAACAGCCCTGGGCCAGCCAACGGAGGCGACATCTGCATAGGACTACACACAGAAGAGGCCCTGTGTAACACACACACATGCGATGGTAAGGTCCCACATAAATTCAGAACCTCGTCTTGTGATGCCACCATTGCTTGGGGTCCTTTCATCACACCTCCTGGCAGGCAGTCATCTCCCACACGTGTCATTTCTGTGTTGTCCCATTTGCTAAATTGCTTCCTCCATCTTTTCCTACTGAATAAACCAGGTCATAGATACATGAAAAGATAAACAGAGTAATGCTGAGAGAACAACCCATCCTCCCACCGTGTTTTTCCCACTGTGCCGCTGCAGCTTTGAGCGCCATGGCAACCTCCCGGGAAAGGTTTATAAAGAGATGCACTTGTGTCGTATGAACCATATGGAAATCTCACATGATGCATCATAAAGAAAGTCTGTGTATGTAAAGTGTGTGTTTGATACTAGTTGTAAAAAAAGAAAACAAACACAGCAATGAGTGTATGTCTAACTCTCAAGGTCGTTTATGCATAAAAAAATTTGCATTTGTTCATTAACAGAACAGTTATAAAAATTGCATTTATTAGTGCAAAGCAGTATGATAGTAAAAACTCAAACAAGTTTGCAAAACAAAAACACTGTGTTAGCTCTTATTTTGAAATTAACTTTAATATCAATTTTCCAGACATAGGACCTCATATTTATATTTTTATATATATATATATTTATATATATATAAAATATATAAAATTCATATATGCACCTTTAATTCCTGTAAAGTGTGTTGAGAACACCTGCTGCAGGTAATCTGTCAACAGTTTTCATCTGAACTGATTCTTCAGTAGTAAGCAATCTTAAAGAGGAGGCTCTGTGGCACAGCCAGTGTAAGAGCTGCGTTGTTTTTCCCTGGAGAGACATATTGCTGTTAAATTTTCCTTTTTTCAAAGTTGTGAGCACCGCAAATGTAATTTCTTTTTCTTCCATTGGGGAGGAGACCAAGATATCAGAGGCAGATGATCTTAAAGTCAGGAAAATTAAAAACAAAACTATCAAAAACCCACCAGAGGTAAATGGGAAAATGTAGTTTTTTACTAATTTATATATAGTGATCCCTTAATAACGTAACATATAATTTAAAAAAAAAAAAAGGTGAAACGGTACAAGTTTACAATAACACAGGGCAAATAAAAAGAAGTAAAGTAAAGCAACAGCAATCACAATTTGTTGACATTAGATTTCAACAAATTTCAACAAACAATAGTGACTTTTTTGGGGGGGGGGTCTGGAGGTCAGACCAAAGTCTCACATCATGTGATGATGATATGTGAGATATATAACTCCCTCCATGTCCCCTCCCCATCTACTCCCATTTTGTTCGCACAAGGACGCTGAAATATTCATGAGAGATCTGCCTGCTAATCCAGGAGGAGGGGGGAAAAAGTTCAGTATCAGAACTCATAATAAAGGTTCAGGCTCACTCGAGAGTTTAGACTTTCAAATCAAACAGCCTTCAACGCTTTGTCACCTCAGTGTGATTTTCATCTTTTTCTTTATTCATTTTGCTGAAAAAATAAACTGGTCCTGGCAAATATTTATAGTCTGGGGTGTTCACGTATATCTTTCAAAGTGCGTGCATGTGTGTAAAGTGATGTCTTGTAGTGCAGATGATTTCTGCCTGAATTAAATGGTAGTTTCCCCCTGAACTGTCGTTTTCCTCAGCTGCTTTTCATTTTGAATCAGCCCAGCTGTCATTCACAGGGAGAGTAACGCTTACAGTCAGCCTCCCTGGTAATTACAAAGAAAGGTAAATGGCTTTCTGTCTTTTTTCCCTCCTTTTGTCAAGATGCTAATCAGGCTCCTTTATCAGGTTAATGTTTTCCTGTTTGATGTGGACCAACACATCCCTTTGGGGCTGCACCGATCGACTGTCTGCTAATAACCTCTCCAGCCCCGATCTGTCTCCTTATCCATGGGTTATTGACAGGCACAACATCAGTCATCTATTGGGGGTCCTCCTTGTGCCGCTGTATGTGTAATTAGAGGCAAGCTGGCTGTCAGTCACAGGGATATTTGATGCCCCTGTTGCAGGTCATTTGATTAAAGTATCCACCAGTAATGGAGGACAGCAGGAGGAACCGACGGGCCAGAATACTAACGAGGAGCCTTGGGCCTGACGGTGTTCCTCCTGACTCCACAATGCAAATATGCAGGTCGTCTGGGTGACAAAAATAAATGGGAATAAATGAAGCAATTAAAGTTGGGTGTAGTGACGCACGGTTATTAAACATGTTTGAGGTGGACTGTGTGTTTTGTGTGTCTAGATGGTTGTGCTGCAAGAAGGGAGCAGGTGGTGGAGACTGAGCAGCCTGTTGGTGAGCAGCAGACTGATGGGGAAGGTAAAAGAGGCCTGTCCTGTGCCTCTACTCAGGGCCCTCTCTGCCAAAACTGCACACTTGAGAGCACCCTGAATAACAAGCCAGCTTTTTCATCAGCCTTTCATTGCAGCAGCCTGTGCTCCCTCCACTCCGGTGCTTTTAAATACAGGGTGAAAGAATGCAACGAGTACGTGGTTCAAAGGGAGGAGCTGAGAGTTGGGATTTTTCTCTTTCCTCTTGGGTAGGAGCCTTTGTTTACTGCTCGGTTGCCTGCTGCGGGGAAACGGTACTAAAGCTTGGCTCAGGAGACAAACATCTCTGCTATGCACTAAACAAACTCTCCACGGGTTTACTCTTCCAATCCTGTTTACATCACAAACACTTTTTGGTGTGTTTGGGCTGTTTGGCTGGCCAGGAAGGTTAGTGGCCGCGGGTGGCTACAGCCTGGGTGGGCGCGTTGGTTTCCAGGCCGTCTGAGTTTGATGTGGCCTTGTGGTTGTCTGGGTTTGTATTGATTGTTCCTTTTTTTTTTTTTTTTTTTTTTCCCTGTGTTTAGGTGGCTGGATGGCCTGGTCGCTGTGGTCGGCCTGTGATGATTCAGGCTTGCAGATGAGGAGTCGGGTGTGTGGCGCTCAGGGCAACACCCCTTGTGTGGGGAACAGCACTCAGCGCAGAGACTGCAATGAAATACCAGGTGAGTCAGTCAGCTCTCAGATACACACTGTGTAGGTCAAAGTTGTACATCTAAAGATTTCTCAAGTGCACTGTTCTTTCGCCAAACTTTTGTGGACCTGTGTGAGACCTTTGCAGGCCCAAATATCCCAAAATACACTGCATGCGTTCCATTTGTGTTTTCATGCTTTTAGCTTGGCTTTGTTTTTTCGGTTAGGGGGCAACCTCTCTTTTGCAGGAGCACCCATTCACACAGTTACACACATTCATACTGCCCAGCTACCCACACCTGGCGGCCAGTGAGCAGCTCCACTGGAGCAGATGGGCTCAAGGGCACAACAGTGATGTTTATATGGGAGGGGCAAACATCCCTTTTTCACTTTTCTGGTCCGTGGATGTTTGGGTCACAGGCTTTCTTCTCTCAGCTTTAGGCCAACACTGCATTTAGTTTATGACACCTTCAAATAGGAACTTGTAAGTCTGTTTTTTCAGTGTGGAATACAGAGGATAAGACATACTTTTTCAAAAAATACAGATTTCATGTGTCATATAAGGGACAAAGACAGTTGACAATAGTTGGAAGAAACAGACATCAACCTGCCCCAATGTCTTGAGTGCTAGGGTTTTATTTACCAGTTGTTCAGCCGATAAAATTGTCCATCCCAAGTTCCCAGAGTCCAAAATGATATCTTAAATTGCCTTTTTTGTCTGAGCTAAGTTAAACAAACAAAATTAATTTCACAATCATGATATGTTAAATGTATACACATGACTAAATCATTCATATCAGTCACAGGAATATTAGAACAATAATATAAGACATCATCTCATATAATTCCACTGAAATTAAGAATTATTACTGCTTTACCATCCAACCCAAAGATTAACTAGTAATTTATTGAATAATAATTTCAGCACTAGTTTTTAATATGATGTTTTAACTGTGCAAAGAAATTAAAACAAGAAGTAAACATGTAAGCTCCATCAGGTTCTCATCAAACTTTTTTACTGCTTCATCGTCCATCAGAGGTTCAATGAGGTTTACCCGAACACACTGTAAGGTTGGGTTTCTCAGAGGGGGAGTTTGGGGCTCAGCCCAAAATCCTTGAGTCCTCCTTCAGCATCATTCAGAAGCAGCAGCTTGTGATTTCTGGGACACAGCCCAGCTCATCTGTCATTGTCAAATATGTACACAGTATTATAGCCATTCATTGTCAGCATAATCATCATCTTTACCATCCTCACCCACATCCATGCACACAAACATACCCTGTTTATGTGTCTGATTGGTGACATCCTCCTTGTGAACTAAAACTCATCTGCTTCTGTTAATTATCTGTAATTAAGTCCATGTGAATCCAACAAGTTAGCAGTTGACCCCGCCGGCCTCGGCCCACCTTGTTATGCTGATGACGATCTCAGAAAGTTTCTGCTGAAATGATCTTTCATGGCCTGCCAGAGTCGGCCTCTCCACACTCAGAATCCCTAATGAGTCCAGACGAAGGCGATTAATATTAATGGGTTGTCACAACACCAAATCACATCTAATTTCAGTGCAAATTTCAATGAGGCGATGGATGGATTTGTTAAGGTCACTGGCAGAGGGGAGGCGGCTGTGGAAGCTGAAGAATTAGGCCAAAAAATTAATCAAGAGATGTGGCACTGCAATTAAAACTGTTCTCACACACACATGCACATTATCCTCCCTGTTCCCTTCTTCTTTCCTTTGTGGATATGTTAGGACAGGACGTGTTGTGGATGTAAATTATTGTCTTGCAGTCAAGTGTCTCTAACAGCAGCTGGAGAGGTTCAATACGACAGAGCAGAGCTCTTTTTCTCTCAACAGTCCATTTTTCTTTACAAAGTCATCGAAGTCAGTGAAGCAAATTAATCTCCTTGCACCGTTTGCATAACGTTTTAAATAACATTTCAATTTCTCATTCACTGTTTTTGTTTCTCCATGTGTCAATTCTCCTGGTGTTACAGTTGGTGGTTGTTGTGTTCTGAAGACTGTTTCTCCAGGGGGCGTGTGTGTGTGTGTGTGTGTGTGTGTGTGTGTGTGTGTGTGTGTGTGTGTGTGTGCATGTGTGCATGTGTGTGTGTCTGACCCTGTGTTCCTCTCCTCTCTGCAGTCATTCTCCCTGCATCTGGTTTTGATAAGGACAAACACTGTGGAGGTAAGTGGATTAACAGCTGCCTTCACTTTGTTTCTATGTGCACACGAGGGGTTCCTTTAGTTTTGTTTTATGCCCCTGTATGTCTCCACAGATGTCTGTCCAGATGTGAGTTTTCATACATTATATGTGCATCTTCATGCATGTGTTTATTTCACTCTGAGCAAAACTGTTAACAGCCATTTAGGAGGAGGAATAAACATTAAGTAAATTGTGATGTACCTGGAAGGAGCCTTAAGTTGACTGATTACAAACTGAGACTCATGAAAGACAGAAATAGAGAAATGCTTCACTTTCATTAAAACTTTTTTACATATATTACTAATAAGAAAAACCAGGAATACAAAGTGCCCACTCCTGTCCTTGAAAAGACAGAGATCAACATAAAAGAGATGGCTTAAATAATTGCAAACAAAATACTTCCTGTCCAATTCTCTTTCTGTCGCAGCCTTTACAATTTACTCTTCTATTCAATCATAGGAAGAAGAAAAAAGATGTGTTTAACTTAACAGGTCTCTCATAGCTCAGTTCAGTCACTTGCATCAAAGAACTGGTTATTCATACTGAAGTGTTATACAGTTAGAATTAGCATAAAAGACTCAAGCAATGAAAAAAATCCAAGGACTTTGCTGCAAGACCTAATCCGCCTTAAACACATACAGTACATGAGCATTACGTTTTAGTTAATTCAACCAAATGAAAAACTGGGATGAGGTTTTTGTTGGCGAGAGCTGAGACAGCAAACAACGCTGGCATGAGCATTATTAACAGAGTAATATTAAAGAGTGCCAGGTAATATTGGCTGAGCCGTAAACCTGTATGAATAATTCTTTTTCCAACTGCATTTATTCAAAGACTGATTTTGGAGTTCCTGGATGAAAATTGGAAGCCAAGACCAGAGACGACCCGCTAATTTAATCAAGTGTTGGAAAAGACCATGTTACTGTTTGAAGTAGCGAATTGTTAATTATTTGTTGTACTGCCTAGTTTTCTTTCCTTTCACTTACTGGACCCCTCACACTGTCGATATAGCCATGAAATGTGTGGGCGACAACGTTTTGAATTAAACTAAGGAAGTTGGTTATATGTGGTCCAGTTAGGCCACAGGATACACTTTGTGTTGCATATTTGAAATCTGTCTCAGTTGAGTGAGGATGGTGAGAAATGTTCTACAGGATACAAGGGGAGACAGTTAGGAGGAAAATATGATTTTCTGTTGAAGCACTTGACACATACATAGAAATAAAGACAGACACTGATCGATTCAAAGGTTAATAAAAAGATTATTATTGATCAATAAGGGGACAAGGCTCACACATAGTTGGCGAGTATCATCATTCCCTGTCCCAACAATGCAGAGTCAGGCTAACCCTTTTATAAAACAGAGAAATGAACACAGATACATCTGTGCTTATGATCACAAGATGTACACATACATACATGTCTATTTCTGTATATGACCTAAGACCCAAACCATGTTCAGATCTTGAGCTTGAGGAGAAGAACAGTGACGTCTTCAATGTATAACAAGAGCACATTCATTTCTAGTCAACACAATCAGTATCATAAGAGCTGACTAATGATTTTTTGATATTAAAACCAACCATTTAATCTTCTTCTTTTACTTTCACAGTGCAACACTGTACACTGACACTTCAGTTACATGTTGTGCATCTGCTTCATTTCCTAGCGTTCACCTCCATCCACCTGATCGCAACCGGTGTGTCCTGTTTCCTCGGGGCGGGGCTGCTGTCCTTCTTGATCTACGTCTACTGTCAAAGGTTCCACAAGCCTTCGCAAGAGTCCGCCGTCATCCACCCCACCACCCCGAACCACCTCAACTATAAGGGCAACACCACGCCAAAGAACGAGAAGTACACGCCCATGGAGTTCAAGGTACGTGTTCATCGTAGCTGCGTTTTTAAATATTTAAGAGATGAAAGTGATAATAACTGAGAATAAGACGACTTACCTGCTGGTACTCACATGCACAAACACACCCAATGTAAATGTTGGAGATTCAAGGGCAAGGACTGTGATTCATGTTTTATTTAGCGCCTTTATTCATGCATTTATCTCAATAGAGCACTAACCACAGAAGATGAATTACTGGTCATTTTTATTCCACCTTGCTCTTACACAGAACTTATAGGCTTTAAGCCTCTCTACCTGCCCACAAACCAAGTCCTTATTAATGGGCCCCATTAGCTTTCTAAAGCATTAGTCAGCCCTCGACCTCCCTCTGCTATCAGTCTGCTGTGTATTCACATTTACAGCAAGTCAAGAAACTGTTTTCACCCAACATTCATAGACTTTTAGCACAATTCTATGTCTATTCTCTTGTTTGTTCTCTCAAACTGATCGGGGAGATAATGCATTTTCCTGTCACTGTAAAGAGCTTCAACACAAGCTTTAGATAAACAGCTGGGTTGAGTTTGATCTTTGTCAGCAATGAAGCTTCAGCCTTTTTTCCCCCCATCACTGATTTATGTTCACTAGAATTTGCTGATTTTACACCCACCACTTTTTGTCTCATGGCTTTAGTCCACGTTATTTTCCAAGTTGAACTTGATACCCCAGAATCTTTTATTCTGCATTCCACAAGAAGCACAGTGAGTTTCATATTCAGTCATATCATCCAAAATCAGCAACTGCATCCATCTTACCTTAATAGTGGACAGGCTGCCCTCCCTGCTGTGTCCCAGTGATCACAGAGCGGCTCAGATTATGAAATGATATTACAAACCAATGTTTGGACACCTCTCTCAGACACAGTAAACTTGCCACAATGTCGCCACGACTAATCCATCATGCCTAACACTCTGGGTGCTTCTCAAGCATCGCTGTCTGAGGTGGTGTCACAGATTCTCATTGGCTTTCTGGAACAAAGTTGTAATACATCCATATTATTTTCACGCAAATGCAGTTTGTTCACTGTTACAGGTCTGTTTTTACTTTATGTGTAGCCTAGCCCCAGGCAACACACCCATCAGACTCCTGGTGGGGCCTCATGTTGTGTTAAACTAATACTGTGGATCAGGAAGTGAAAACCACCAACCTGATGATGTCATCAGGTTTATATCACACTGAGATTGAGAATATTTGCAATAAAACATGACACCTCGGGGTCTGGAGTTTGAAAGATGGAGGGCACCTAACAGGCAGCAAAAGTATACTGAAATCCAGTTGCATTGTGGGAATCAGTGGCAGACAGCCCATTTTCCGGTGGCCTGAGGGTTGATTTGGCCTCCACCGTGTACAGTCAGCAGGCGATAATAATGAGCTGACATCACCTCACCTGTGTATGACGCTGCCGCGGTGAACTGCTGCGACTCGCAGTCTGTGTCCACACTGTTGCTGCCGTGCTGCTGCTCCTGCCTGTCCTCGCTGTCAGCGAGTCTGCCTTTGATAATGGTCAGCAATAAAAATAATTATCCATTGTTGCTGAGTGAAGAAAAAGGGAAGTTCAAAGTTCAGAGAGAGAGAGAGAGAGAGAAGGAGAGTTCACTGGAAAACTACAGCCCTTCACCCTTGGTCTGTTCACTCGTTGACATAATACAAACATTTATAAATATAAATATATAAGGAAGAGGAATGTGTAGTGCTGCCATTCAAGGGACATTTGGATTATGTCATTGTTTAAAAAAAACATTAAAGTAATTATATCTCCTCTTTCATTATTGAAAATATACATCATTAGTTTTTCATTCATTCAATTTCTTTGTCAATAATATAACGATATAATCACAGTTATTGTTTAATTACATCAGATGTAGTTATCACACTTTTTATCAATTATTAATTATTATTATTATTATTATTAACACTAGCTGGGAGACTAGACAATCGTTAAGAAGTATAATATAAAATTAGCGTCACTGTGTTTGTCAACTTCTCTGTAATATCCTGTCGTTTAGAACCATAAACCGCTGTGCAGTGTTTTGGCAGCTGATGGGACTTCGCTTTATGGACGTATTATTCAAACTGCACTTTCTGGATTGCATTTCATTTTCTAAATGGCACCCCCTGCATTTGTTTTAACCCTGAGCTATTTTCGGTCTGAACACAGCCTTTGTCTGACATCAGCCAATGAGTGCCAGTAGGGATTCATCTTAACCTTTCCCATCAACGCAACCGTGTCTAAGATCCTACCAAAGCATGGCAGGAACATGGTGCCTGACCACAATGACCCATCCCCGTGTTTTTGATCGTGTCAGCCTCCTGACACTGACTGTCTTCACTGTTATTGTTGCTGGTGTGTGGATGCGGTGCTGACAGCCGCTGTGGTGTTGAGAGCCTGAACTCATTAGCTTTAATGACCAGAGGGGGCAGCCAGACTATGCTGGATCTGCAGCCGATGTCACCGTGCACCACTACAGCACTGTTTATCCAGCAGGTTCCCTCTCCTCCAGGCCAATTTATGATGCCCAGCGTTGTGTATTTCACCGACTCTAACCTGATTATCTTCCTGCCTCGGTCCCCAGAGCTATTCAGATGGATTACATTAGTCTAATGCTTCCCCTGGAAAGTGTTTCACCTTATGTTCAGCTTTTACCAAGACTCAGCAATTGCATTAGAATAAAATGTGGGTTTTAGACTTGTTTTTATTATTATTGCTTTTATTTAAGAGAGCTGCAGTGAATTCCTGCCATCTCGTGTATTAGTGTATTGAGTATGCTTGACATGACCTAAATTAAAAGTGTTCAATTGGTTTGCTTTGGTTATGAATACACTTGCAGCACACAAACAACAACCTCAATGCTAGTGGAGGTATTTAGTCATCTGCCGGGCAAGAATTACTGATATTATTTAAACACACTGTAAACAATCTCTATCAGTTCTTTTTGTAATGAAGTCCTCAGAACATTATTTTCAGAAAATAACTGAAAACATCTTCCAGTGCAAAAGAATAGTTTCCAATGAAAAACCTTGTTTACAGGATTTTTCAGAAATGAGAGTCCTCTGGGTGACTGTTTTGTAGCAGGAAGGCTGCATGTGCCAGGGTCATGACCAGCCTCCTGCCATCAGCAGCAGACACCCTCACCACATTGAGTGCAATTTTAAAAACATATTTTGGCCAGACTTTCATACGTTTGGTGTCGATGTCTGTCCATCTTTGGCGTTAGAGAGATTTCTTGTTGGGAAGATTTTATTGCATATAACGTTCCCACTGCACATTGTCAACCGCTCCCCTGCTGTGTGTGTGTGGGGCTAAGACACACACACACACACACACACACACACACACAGGGAAACATGACCGTAAATGGCAGCAAAATGCGGTAGAGACTCAAACTGAGCTGAAATGAAATGCACATAAATTAGGTAAATAAGATTTTTAATTTTTTCTTTTTCCTTTAGTTTCGTAGGGGAGGGGGGGTCCCCGAGGACACTGTACCTTAAAGCAGAATAAGAATACCTGACATCAAGCTCACATTGGAAAGTATTTTATTAATTTGTCAGCTTTTTTAACTTGTTTTACAAGAACCGTTCTAAATATTTGCTGTCATGCATGGTTAACGTAAAGCTAGTTAGCTTAGCATGGAGGAAAACAGCTAGCATGTCCAAAATACCACAAAAAATAGCTACTATTCCTTAAAGAAAAACTTGATTAGAGACAGAAAATCTTTGATACCTTCTCCGTGTCAGAAATAATTAACTTAATTTTTTTGAATGTATTCATTAATATAACATGAAATATGAAAGATGATTGTGTAAAACTGACAGTGGAAAGTCTAATCTATCTTTTTTCTATTTTTTCATCATTCCAGACACTGAACAAAAACAACTTGCTACCAGATGAAAGATCCAACTTCTACCCAACGCCGCTGCAGCAGACGAACGTCTACACCACCACCTACTACCCCACAGCGCTCGGCAAATACGACTACCAGCCCAACTCCTCCCCTTCGCCATGCAGGACCTACAACCACAGCAACAACAGCTGAGACACGCCCCACAAATGCCTCTCCAAAACCCCTCCCCCTGCTGCCACCCGACAAACGGACACCACCCCCAATGCCATGGTGACATAACTGAACCGACATGAACTGAAACGTTTCTCAGAGCCGCAGGTTCCTCTGTTCACCATTGCCTCTCTCCTTGCTCCCGTAGTCTCTTCCGCATGGTAGGGTTTGTGTTTTCAAGGGCGTTTTTGGAACTTTCCATTGGGAGATGTGGGCTTGGACAACAATACCCATGTCTTGGTGCAGTCGGGGACTGATGCAACCAGCTCGGGTGTGTTATTATAAGGGCCTGACTTGACAAAGCTTCATCTCCATTGTGGTGATCCAGTGGAAAACTCTAGCAAGGTGAGTCATGGCTGTAGACGGATTGTTATGACCGGAGCAACCTCAGCACAGGTGCTGAGTTAGGAGTCCACAGTTGCAGAAATGAACAAGAACAGAACATTTAAAAAATAAAAAAATCCATCTCCCTGGAACTGGGTCACCGTTTTATGCCTCTCCATTTCAAGCCCCTTTCTCAGCCTGTAATGAACTTTGAGTCCCTCGACAACAAAAGCAGTTACTGAGAACAAACAGCGCATATCATTACGTCCTTGCCACTCAGCATAGCACGAGTGAGCAACAACAAAAGAGAGAACTCAATGAGGTCGATGATGAAATAAATTAGAGATCAATATCAGCTCGGTTCTTCGGGGGCAGATGCACCCTGCATTGTTGGTATTTCACGTGACGGAAAAAGATAAGAATTTCAGAGTGGATGGAGCTTTTGGATGGATGTTTGGAGGAGTCGCAACACTAAGCATCAGCCTGAGGAGGAGAGAGATAATCTCTATATCTGCTTGTGATCGGAGTCATGACTTCTGCGGACAAAGACGTTCATTCGTAGAGTCAAGGCAAAGAGGTGGGAGGGGTTGTGGGAAGCGGTCTGAACTGTACATAAAGCTTTGGGAATGCCTTGGGTGCCTGTATGTAATAGAGGGCAGGAGCGAGGTTTGCTTCCTTTCTATTTCTATTTCTGTTTTATTTTTTTCCCCCCAAGAACAATAAAGACTTCTGAAAGAGAATTGATTGATTCTCCAATTAATTCTCCAATGGATGCATCGATTCTACTGAGTGTTAAATAGCTCGGTGGTCATATCAAATATGGCCAGTGTGCTGAACAACTGGATTTGGTTTTCTATGATGGTAGAATAAGCTAGTAGACTGGCACTTGTTCCTTTTTTTAATGTTTGTTTTTTAAGATAATTGTTGATTGATTATGCTCAGATGAGTTGTAGCATAGGAGGACATATTTTGTTAAATAAGATATAGCTGATTAATTGTTGTTTCTCTAATTTCACTTCAATGAACGTACACATTCCTTTTGCTTTCTTGGTTTTTCTTTTTCATTTTTCCCAACAGATTGATAACTATCACATCTTCAATAGTTGAAATGTTAATACAAAGAAAAAAAAAATACTGATAGGGTTTTTACAAAAAAAAATGTAACAAAACATTTATTTGGCCCTGCTTGAAAATGAAGACAAACAAAAACAAAAAAAAAACAAAATTATGCTTGCTTAGAAGTTTGCCTGTGTGAAGATCAAAATGAGTGTGTGTAGATGTGCGTACATGCAAACACATGTACTCTATGCGTGTCTGTATGCCTGAATGAGCAAGGGGGTGTAAGTGTATTTTGTACAATGTAAATGCTTTCATATATATGAGAAGACATTTTTTTTTTTTTTTTGGTGCATTTTGTTTTTTCCACATTTTGTCACTGACACTCCAGGCACTCTACTGGTTTTTCTATATTTCATGTATGAGATGTTAATCATTGTAAGTTAAAGCATCGCACCTCTTGTCCGACGGAGGTGACACAGACTCTATTTATAGTCAAAGCTTGGTTTATAAAGGGCATTTTCACAGCTATATTTTATTATTATTGCCTGATCGATGAATGCTAACCCAGCAATGCTTTTCACATCAGCTACTGTACATGCACGAGATGAGAGCTCTATCTGTATATAGGAGCGACAGCCTTCTGCAGCCCATTTAATGACCCTGAAGAGGATCGTGTAAATGTATCTGTATATTGTATAGCTAACACTGTTTGTTTAAAAAAAAAAAAAAAAAAAAAAAAAAAAAAAGCCTTATAGTTGTTTAAAAAAATAAATAAATAAAGTGCAGCAGCTAAGTACACACCAACCATGAGGTTTGTTTGGGGACAGAGCTCCATGTGACCCAACTGCCTGTGGCTTACGACCTTTCCCAGCTGCTCAAACATCAAATTGCCAGAGACACATGAACCCTGGCTGAAAATAACTCCCCGTCGCACTGATAATACAAGACGGTGTTCGAATATTACAAACTGCAAATGAAGGAACTAAATTCAGAATTCAGTCGCTTGGATCCAAACTAAGCCCGGTGTGGAAGCCAGTCGTCTGATTGGTCAATTTTGAGCTCTGTCCCCTGCGATGTGAGGCTCTGTGCCCTTCTATGCAACTTACCAGGTGTACTGTTAGACCTGTCATGTAGACTGTAATCACTGCCTTTTAGACACTGTGAATTTTTTGGTACCCTATATTTTTGTATATTGTACATTATAAAGGATAATAAACCTTGATGCCAACGCACCTGATGTGGCCAGTGAGCTGTGTCAGAGTTACAGTTTTGAGGAGGAATTGAGTTTTCTTTTTTTTTTTTTTAAGACTGACATTCATGGTATTTTTAAGTTGAAAGTGTCACTAGAGAGTTGAAGATGCTCCAGTCTCACCTCACTACACTTATCTATATGTATCTAGCCCACTTAAGTGGCAGTTTTGAAGCCTCAAGTTTGTAATTTGGCCGTCGCCGTGTTGTTTTTTTGAAAACAGAAGAAACCATATTTGGAGGTGGAGCTGAGAGGGATTGAGAGGTGGATCCAACCTGCTCTGTACTCTATCCTGATTGCCAGGCAGGTCACTGTGTGTGGTACAGTCTATCATGCATAACCTGCTTAATAGTTTATTTTCCTTTATATAGGAGCATTATTAAAAATAAATTATTTGTACTGAAGAAGCCAGAGACCATAAAGTCATTAGGAGAATGTGAGGAATATAGTAATTTCCCCATAGATTTCAATACAATCTGATTTTTTTTTTTTTTTTTTTTGTCACCCCCTGATGTTCACTAGGTAGACTGCAGGTTTAAGACACTTCAGCATTGGCTTCACTTTACCGACTGGAGTCAAGTCATTACTCCATCTAACTACCTTACCTCTCACTCATTTTTCTGACTTTCCACTAATTGCAATTCAAAAGCTTCAAAAAGAGTAAAAAGGGGAGGGGGGGGGTTCACTCCATCCATTAAGCGAGGCTAAGGAGGAGCCAATTACCTGACTGTGAGCTTGGCTGTCAACCAGCCCAAGGCTCATACTTTGGAAAATAGCAATCACAAAAGTGAAGGTCCACACTCTGGACAGTGTGTCTGCTGTTTGTTGGCAGCTATTTGCAAAAATAGCAGCTGAGAAATTAATGACAACGCTGGCTTTATAAACACTTCCCCTGAAGAGACTGACAGCTATTTTGCTACAAGGTATATGTTTCATTCACTGTTGTAGCTTCTGCCTTTGAGTCTTAAAACTAGCACAAAGGTATAAGCTTGGCTCTGATTGTGTGTTCAAGAGAAACGTGGTTGGTCGTTTTTCTGGGTAGGAAGCCCATGTGGGACCTTGTCCTTGCTGCTGCTCTGAACAGAACGTGTTAGGCCCTCCAGATGAAACTCTTCACTGACAAGGCAATTGGAGCTTGCACAACATTGATGTAGACTGCAGTGCAGAGGGCACTGGACTCTCCAACAGAAAAGTCTGCAAAAACTGAGCTGAGTAAAATCAAATTAATACCAGTCTTATCCTATAGCAAGCTACCTTTTCCATAAATGTGAATATAGGCCCGTTAGAGCTATGGTTCTAGTCGGACACAAGTCACAGAAGTGCATCCTCTCCCTTCATCCCCAGAACAAATGATTGCAGCACTTGAATCCTTCGCTGTATGAGAAGAGGGGAGATGGATGGCACAAACGAGCCAAGTAGTCAGGGTGTGTCCAGCAGAGTGCCCGTGGATCACTGCTGGTGCCAGTGGCCTAGACACCAGCACTTTATCATGACACCACAATGATTCTGCTGCTGTGCAGAAAATCAAGATCAAAGCTGGAGAACAGCTCCTCGCACGTCGGACAGGAAAAGACACTCAATAAAATCATAAAACATTCTGTGTACACCTCCACATTAATAACTGAGAGTACTGTTTGTATTTTTCACCGGTGCAACTATATCATTGGTTGTCAGACGTGAGTTCACTCTTCATCCCCCTAAAACACACACACATACACGTTCATATGTTCCTACTGTGTATGTCCTTCTCATTTGGTTCAATGCTGCCTGAGCTGCACCTCTCAATTAGAGAGAGCAGCCTCTGTGCAGTTTTATTAATGGCCGCAGTGAGAGCATTAATCAGTTGATGTTCTGCTGACAGACAGATGCTGTGATTGGCACCCTGGCAGGAAGCCTGAAGGAGGTCGCCAGGAGGAGGCTGTGGGCTGGAAGGAGGCCGCTCAGATAAAACGGTAGAGGAGTCCGGGCGGAGACGGCGCCAAAGGACGCACGCTCAAATTTTATAATTCGCTCTCTGTGTGACAGCGAGGAATGAGAATAACACTGGAAAGAACAGAGGAAAACACCAGCTTTGGTTTTAGGATGATCGCTGATATTAATGAGGAGATTTGTTAAAACAGAGATAGCAGCCAATGTGAAAAATGAGTTGGCATCTTCCACAAACCGAGAACTGCACTAAGAGTCGCATTCATCATGAATTATCTTGAAAATTAATGGCTACCTGAAAACCACTGTTTACACATTCGTTAACATTTAATGGAAGAAATAACCTCTTATCAAATTTAACTTCTAATATTTATCATCAATTTTTTTTTTCTCAATTTTTAAAAGTAATGGCGGTTCCAATTTTTACCAAGGAATACGTAATGGGTTTATTTATTGGCACTGCAAGTTTTTCAAATTATTAAGCCATTACAAGCTTTGCCAGGATAAAATTGCTTCAGTTGGTGCACATCCTCCTACTATATCCTTGTTTTTCTTTTTGTCTAGTTTAATTAGTGCTGCAAAAATGACAGACATCCAGAACAAGAAAAAAAAAACATTCATTAAAGGAGCTATTTGTAAGTTTTGCTATTGCTACATAGCCAATGCTGGCATTGACAGCAGTTTATTCAGTCTAGAACAAGTATTACATTACAATCATTCCTTTACTCACTCTCCAGTGGTAGAAATCAACCCCTTTTTTTGCTATTTCTTTCACATATTGAAGTTAGCATGCTAACTAGCTAGCACTTTCAGATACCGAGTCACTCCAGCATCCAGTCAGCCCTGAAGAAGTAACACTGATCGTAAACCCAACGATGGCTGAAGTTCTCGGTGGCAATGGTGAGTAAACAGCTGTTAATGCTAATGATGGCAATGTAGCGATAGCAAAACTTACCATTAGCTCCTTTAAAGCTACGTAAGGGAACAAAAAACACCCAAAACATGCTCACAAAGAGCAGTAGACGGACGTACCGTTGCTAGGCTAGCCAGTTTTAGTCTTGTGCTCTTAGCTAGCCTTAAAAGTGTTTGGGAAACGCATTTATAATTAGGATTTTCCAACATATTATGTAACATGTTTTACTGCCATGGAGGAAATAAATTCCTGACCAATGAAAAGAAGTTGAAAGCAATTCACTGTTATTGATTCAATGTTAAAAGTATTAATATCTCTAAACACAAGATACCATAAAAGTTGGGCTTTAAAGAATTGAGACATTATCTATCAGCCATTAATAAAAGCCGTCACTGACAGCCATGCAGCAGCCCAGTGTTGGTCTGAGAAATCTCAAGGACCACGAGCACCCAGCACAGATCACAGTTGCATAAGACGACCATCTGATGTTTATTTCGTGTTGTCGTGTTTACAGAGCGAGCAGCCGGTTGTTTTTGATGTGTGTTGTGCAGCGTCCCAGGAGGTGGCCGGCAGACAGACGTGTCTGTGTTCCCGCACAACGAGACAGGATGGGCAGATCACACGCCGTCTGAAGTCACAGCCAGAAAATGCTCTCATCGTCTGTGGGGATTGAGACTTTGTCGCCTCCGCCATCGCAGTTCTCCATCCTCCTCCATGGGAAAACAGGGTAATCGTTTGATATGATTCATCAGTTTAGCATTAATCCACTGGACAGTTCTTGTTTGAGTGTGTGTGTAAGTGTGGTCTGGGCAAAGCCTGCCCGGAGAACTCCTTGGGAATTGGTTTTATTGGAAATGTGATCAAAGGAGTCGAGAAGCAACCAAAGTGCAATCTGGCGTAGAACAAAATCAAGCTGTCTCTTTAGGTCTGTCTCTCTAACCTGATGCTGTTTCATTCACTGTCCAACAAAACAATCAGACACACAGACCTCAGTTACTTCCCAAATGCCTGGGGATGGTTTTTACAAAGTGACAATGAGACTCAGAGCAAACAGTGACACAGGTAATATTGTGAGAGAGAATAACACGAGAAGAGGCTGAATTAACTGAACTTCATCCAATACAGCAAAGTTTAACAGGAGTTAAAAGAATGTTTTACTAGTGAGAACTTTTTCAGTTGAGTTTCCCCAACACATTGTTAATTGTCACACCATACATTACCTGTGATGTCTTAACAGGCTTATATTGGTTTTCTGGACATGTCAACTATCCTGAAAAGCAGCAAGGTGAAGTTTTTTCGCCGCAGGCACATGGTTAGTAACTTTCTCAGTAATGAATTGTTACCGTCTTGGAGTCCTGCACATATAGGATATCGGTATAATGGCTGTTTTCAACCAATATCATTGACTGCACACAGTTCGGATACATCTTTAGCCTGAATGAAGAGTAAGACAAAGACTGTCTTAAGTTTAAGTTTAGTTTAACTTATCTCTGTGACATCAGCCCTTCAGAGGTCATGAGGTCATGTAATTGAAGGAGATGCTGAGATGCTCTTCTTGCATTTCCTTGTAAGGGGAAAGGACGTGTTAATGGTGTCACAAGTTAACCTCAGCTGACAGAGAGAGATGAGCAGGAGACACAGAGTCGGCAGTGATGGAGGGTCCTCTCCTCCTCCTAATAAAGCAGAGAGGGGAGACCAAACGATGTTAAATTACCTCTGACGCCTCCCTCTCACACAGAGCCAAGCCTCCACATTCAGCCGTTAAAGTAGCTGCTGCAAAATGGGGGAATGTTTCCAAGAAGCTCATTTGAGGAACATTGAGGTTTATGGTAGTTGCGCAGAGCGTGAGTGAGCCATTTGTGTTTTATTCAATCTACTTAACCAGCTGACGGAGGTTGTAAAGGCTGGCAGCCTCAGTGAGTGGAGGCAATACTGATGACAGCGTCATAAATAAAACTGCTGATGGCACGTACATATTGATGGGAACACGGGTGTGAAGCAAGGTAACATAACCTCGCTGCTCCTTCTGCAGCTTACAGAGGTTGTTAGAGTCATTTAAAGGAGCAGACCGCCCCCTTTTCATTTTCACAGTAATATATTTAGTTTGTGTGTCCAGAAGACTCAATTCTTAGTTTATACTATCTGATATTTTGCTCTAAAAAAAGAGACAGTTTTCACAATAAAGGCTCCTTGATTTATATTCGATCCACTGCCATGACAGGCTTGTGCTGTGACATGGACGCACGCCCCACTCTCTTTGTGTCAGGGTTAATGCATCCAACACGCACTAAGAGAAGCCATTTACACCCCTATTTGCTTTGCAGATCTTCAGTTGTCCAACATGAAATATTTATGGTGCCCCAGGTTACGGTTTTCACAACAAGTTAGTTTGGGTTTATGGCCGTATATAGGCCTACGTCTGAAGCACGAGAATTTAAAAAAAGAAAAAAGGAAACATGGTATTAAAGTTTCAAAAAAATGAGAAAGTGACAAAGTAATTGCAAATCGGTTTTGGGCCAGGCATTCGCCACACGGCTTTTAAGCAATTTCCCTGTCCTTGTGCTTGTTTGATGCCTTTTCCTGCAATGTCACCGAAACACACACGCACACACGGGCATCAAAGCCACTGCGTTCCATTAACTGACAATTTCTTTCAAAGAAAAGCAGCTATAAGAAGGTTAGAAAAGTTTTCTCTCCTGTGTGCCCTCAAAACTCCGACAACACCACAGCAGACAACAACACATTAAAAGGCACATTTTAAACATACTGAGTCGACAAGGTCACAAACACATAGGCTGAAGATTTTATTCACAGCATAGAAAGCTGCACTCGCATTGACCCCTGATGGCTTGTTTAAATGCTCCACACCAGTGCAAAGATAGATGAGGTAATGAATGGACCACAAGGTAATTTTTCAGCATCTCTCTTTCCTACCAGCTTCAGGGCATTATTACTTCCAGTACTAATTTAGCTTCACTCCTCCACCGTCTCTCAAAAGCAATAACTCAAATGTTAGGTAAAGTAATCAGTACAAATGAGTCAGTATTCATCTCTGTACCTGCTGCAGAGTGTGCTGCATAAAACTACATAAAACCCATAAAATCTTTTTTTTCTTTTCCCATCTTGTTCATGAGTTCTCCTGTGAGATTGACACTGCATGTGGGCATTGAAGCCAGGAATGTGAGGAATTACAGTCTGGCTGTGCACAGTTTTGCTCTGCATCCCAGTTGTGAAATCAGTCAATCCGGAAAATAGCTGCAAGCTTTTGGGGTTTGGGCATCACAGGAAGATTTGGCAACAACTTTCATCTCTGCTCCCCCACTTCCATCCCAGGTAAAGTCCTCCCTGAGCCTGTGGTGCTTGCGGCGGAGACAAACCAGAGCTGCAGTTTGTTTACCCCGAACACGACAAACAGCTTCATTGTTACAAGGTCTCTCGTCATGTTTATGCTCTGCTCTTGTTGCCTGTTGCTGAAGGGATCAGGAGGTTTGCAGGTTTACAGCATCTTCACAGGGACAGGCTGAACACTGCGGTGAAGACATTTCACCAGGCGTGAAAAGTACTTCTACCTTTCTGAGGACTGAATTCAAATGATAGACTATACACAAAGACATTTTTGAAGGATTAAATCTTGGTTTCAGGTTTATGATTATGCTCATTATTGATTACGTTGCTGATTTTTTTTAAGTCACCGAGCACTGAGTATACTGGGTGGTTCCTCTCTTTGCTCTCAAAGCAGCCTCAGTTCTTCACGCTACAGATTCCTCAAGATGTTGGAAACTGTCCTTTGAGCCTCTGCTCCATGCACTCAAAACACCGCGCCAAGAAAGCTTTTCCTCAGGTTACCTCGTGGTTCAGATCAGCCACCTCTAAAACATCAAGCAGCCCTGCCTTAACCTCCACCTGCCAGCTCTTCACTGTAACTGTAACTAATCTGCAGAGATAATGTGACTGCATCACATTATCTCTGCAGATTTGTCAGGAGAACTCGTCATGCTCATGAAACCAGTTTGAGACGACTTTGGCTTTGTGTCATGGAGCATTATCCTGCTGGAAGTGACCATTAGAAGACGGTAAACTGTGGCTATAAAGGGCTGCACATGGTCAGCAACAACACTCGGACAGGCTCTGGCATTTAAACCATGACTGATTGGTATTAAGGAGCCTAAAGTGCCATGAACCCCCCCCGTCAACACACACCATCACACAGCAGCCTGGACTGTTGACACAAGGCTGGTTGGGTTCATGGATTCATGTTGTTGATGCCAAATTCTGACCCAACCATCTGCTGCCTCAGCAGAAATTCAGATTCATCAAACTCCAACAGTTCAGTTTTGCTGAGCCTGTGCCCACTGCATGCTCACATTTCTGTTCTTGGCTGACAGGGCTGAAACCTGACATGGTCTTCTGCTGTTAAGACACAATACGATACCCTTAATTGTCCCCGGGGAAATGTGTGTTGGACTTACGTGCTGCACATGTGTAACCACCTCCAAATGAAAATAAACAAAACTGCAATTACTGTTACAAATCACACACAAATAAAATTATACAGCCCAAGTTAAAATATGATGATCCCCCCATGATGCTAGTAAACATCCCCTACAGCATGTGTAGCCCCCACCCCCCATACATTCTTAGTCTGTACAAGAAATATAATCTCATGGGTGAACAAGAACACAAACTTTCAACATGGGCCTTCCAGTAAAAAGGTGTTGTTCAACCAATGCACTTGTAGAGGCAGACCTGATTGATTGGTTCATCATGTATAACCACTGGACTATGAACCCCCACTGACCCAGAGTCCAGAACCATGTCCTTAGTGTTTCTCACATTTAAAATGAGATGGGCAGCATCACATCACTGCACAAAACTCTTTCAGTGAAATAGGCTGAGGGATTTGTGTCCTTGTGCAATACACTAAGTATCGCAGTGTCGTCAGAAAATTTAAAAATGTGATTCTTTGGGAATCTGTTCATACATTGATTTGTTATATATATAATGTAGAAAGAAATGGTGAGCTGATACAACCCTGTGGGGAACCTGGTCTGACTGACCTGTTGACCTCGGCATACTGGATTCAATGTTTTGAAATGTTGAAGACCCAAAGCAGACAGCAGAAAAAAGCAGAAAAATCTAAATCAAATGTGTTTTAATAAAAAAAATATTGAAACTTACAAAAAAAAAAAAAAAAAGGAGGAGAAACCAGAACTCAGGTATATGACAAACAGGAGTCCACAAAAAAAACCAAGCGCAAAACAGATGAACTGACATGAACAAAGAGGATGACAAAGACACAAATACACAAAGGTAATAGCACACAGGTGTAACACATTAGGGCGTGGCAGACAAGCACAAAGGAGGGAAATAGGACAAAGACAGGAAGTAAAACGACCACAAGACACACATGAAAGTAGTTGCGAAATAAAAGAAGAAATGAACAAACATAAGGAGTCCAACATAAAAACAGTCAACAAAGTCTAAAAGTGTAAACATAAAAAGGGCAAACTATGACATTCGATACATTTTAATTATAACAGGTTCTCCTGTTCAGTAAATAAAGGTTAAGTCTATTAAGAGCAGATTGAAAAATTGCAGGCGTGCACAGGCCTTGGGGTTTTCTAAGTGCTTAATAGTGTGATATCGTTAATGGCAGCCGCCCATGCCTGTAGGCAAACTGGAGTGTCTCCATTACAGAATTGAGTACAGAAACCATGTGTTTTTTCAAAGCATTTCATCACAATCTAAGTCAAATCTATAATCACCAGGTTTCTTTGGAACTGAAACAATGATGGATTTACATCAGAGCACAGGGACATTGTGAAAGTTCAAAGGCTGCAGAAAAGCAAGCACCATTGTTAAACCCACACTGATGCAGTCCTTTACCTTCTTAGTTATGAGGCTTATTGTACACAATAACACTGTTTTTGTTTCAGTGGCATCAGTTTCATGAAAAAGGTCCAGGTTTGTGCAAGGAAAGATCAATCTGTCGATCTGTGGTTTACTCCTTTCATAACATTTGTCTAAAACTTTAATTCACGTGTCACACTTAACGTATTGTACAAACTCAGGTAGGGACAGCTCTGTTTTACAGCGCTTTATATCCCCTAATATGAAAGCAGGGGCTCCAGCTGCATGTTGCACAAGGAGGAACATACAGTACAAAGACATTATATTCCTGAACTCTCTGGGAAGATAAAAGTTCAGGGACAGGCACTGCAGCTCAACATCAGTTTTGCATGCAGTCTCTCTCGCACAGCGCGACGTCTTCACCCACCATCACTGACAAACGGTTACAGTTGGAGTCCACCATTTTGCTTCTCAGCATTTGTGTATTGCGCAGTATCATACAGGGCGGCAGTGGTCTGCTGCCTGTTTGTCTGTTTGCCTTATCCCTCCTTTCTTCTGCCTCTCCTGCTGCATCGACGTCTTTCCTGCCAACTTTACTCTCACAGCCTCGGGCAAATCCACAGGTGGAGTAATTCCTGTGGAGCTGAGGGACAGCTGAGCATCTCTGGTGGAAGAGAGCAGCAGCTCACTTTCCACAGGTGGGATTGTTGGACATGTTGTGAATAAGCGGCAGAAATAATCCTTGTGCAACAGTGGCCATGTTGCTGTAGTCGTACCACGCTGTAGACCAGTGGAAAAAAACAGGTACAAAGAGAAGCAGAGAAGCAGCCTGGGTCTTCAGCAGGGCCACGGCGCCTGATCCCCCGTAGCCTTTCCACTGCTCACTGGATGTTTTTGTAAACTCTAGAGACTGTTGTACTGCAGTTTCAGAAAAACTGTATCTGCAGTCATTCACGCTGCCACACAATCAGCTGATGAGATACTTGCGCAAATAAAGCAGGTGTGTAGGTGTTCCTAATAAAGTGCTCAGTGAGTGTGTACGACAAACAGAAAAAGCAAATCTTCTTTTAACTTTCTGTCAATCAATTAATCACTCATTGCAGCTCCAGACCTAGAGCGAGTGCTGCTGCTCCACATGCACATATTAAATTGCTATTCAGTCTAATGAATTTAAAGAAATGGTGAAGACAGTATGACCTGATGGTACTGATCTGAGCTAACTACAGGCAGCTGGACACCTGCACAGTCCTCGAAATACAGTAACGCATTTGTCCAACTAATAGTGTTGCATCCTTGTCAGAGATGTTGATTCAAGTCCATTTCCATTTCTTTATCCACCCTATGGATCTAATTCTTTTGCTTTACATTTCTAGAGTCATGCTGTTTGAAAGAGTATAGACTGAAAACTAGTTTCATTCAGTGCTGGAACCAGAGGAAACAATTGAAGCTTTAAAAAAGGCAATTTTGTGCTGCCATTTTCTTCTCTCCAGCTGAGGATTTAAGACCCAGTGAAGAGCTTTTTCTGGGTGGGTCACTTGTCTCTAAATTGGAGCTTAATTTTTTTTAAACTATTCATCACCCTCACACATTTTCACGCCTTCTCTGCTTCACACAAACACGCCACACACTTCTCTGCCAGCTCTCAGGTGGCTGTTTGGCACCACCTGGCCACTGATGGTTGACGGCAGCTGACATGATCAAATCGGGTGCTGTTTCGCTGCACCTCAGGAACGGGGGCGGGTTAATGAAACTGCCAACCCAGTCTGGACTTTCATTGACATGTTGCACCTCCAATTTTCTGCCCAGCAGGCAAAACTCACCAGTTTCAAGACAACCACCGAGAGCCCAGCATCACTGTAGTTTTTTTCTTTTTGTTTAATTTTCATTTCAGCACAGAGACAGAGAATCATAATTCAGTCAGCCAACAGACATTGTATAGACCATTACACTGACAGATTGTTATTTGGTCTCTGAGACTGCTCCCCTTTCACAACCAAGCTCATCACAGTAGAGACTGGGGAGTGACGCTAATACCTTCCAATAACCATTTCAGATACAGAGCACAACGAAAACCATTATGCAGAATCAACTGTGTGTGCCGGCAGCAGCAACCGCAACCACAACTGCCAAGTGATCACATGCCCTGCAGGGAACAGGTGTAGCAGCCTGAAGAGTAGACTTCCCATGTCCCATGAGAGCCTCCTCCTCCAACCAGCAGTCAGAAAAACCTGCCCTCGCCGTAACACGTTTGCTAAAACATCCTTTGTATAAAATAGAATAAGTATATATAGAGAAAGAGACACCCTGGCACAGTATCTGAAACACTATACATGTATGTAAAATCCTATTAGCCAAATAATAATAAGAAAAGATTAATATCCATGTTTTACCTTAACTGAATTTTTCAAAACAAAGGTCAAAGTTCACTGTGACAACGTAACACCTGTTTTTGTCATCTTGAATGTGGTATCTCCAGACTGCCTTCAAGATATCAAACTTTGGCTTTTACTCAAGATGAATTGATTAGATTTTGGTGGTCAAAGATCAAAGTCAAGCTTTTTATCGCAGTCTGTTTTCATTGAAGCAGCTTTTGTTGGATACTGGATGATGGTATCGTGATCTGAGTAACATCTCTACTTCTAGTTTCATCAAGTATCTCAGTCCAAGTTTATATTGTTTGATTTCCAAGGGCACCTTTCCCATTTCTACCAATAAAGTAGGCATGATAGCGGCGCCAAATGTCCCGCTACATCTTGTCATTGCTTTAGTAGGTACAAATCCAGTGTTTTAATCACTGTAGGAGCGGCTGATCAATAAGCTGCGTAGTCAAAATCAATAAGTGATGTAATTATTGGCTCTCTGTCAGTCCCCAAGTCAGACACAAAAACCCTCTCTATATTCATCATTTCATCAAAACACAATCAGAGAAACTTGATGTTTTTGACTCTATTTCATCCTGAAACTGGATGAGCAGTGACTTCAGTGGGGATGTGATTCTGCTGAAGAGATTCATATGTACTCATCCTCAATCCTTTTTGATTTTTTTTTTTTTTTTTACTTTTTTGAAAGAGGCTCAGCAAAATCTTAAAACAGCTGGCCACTGTAGTTATTAGTAAATATCACAATAAGAGGAGAAAGTAGTGCACTATTTGTAGTCTTGGATTAATACACATTTGATTTGTTTTGACACAGAGGAATACACTGGGCTTTTCTTTACAGCAGAAGAAAAAAAAATCATAATACAGTTTGATTTAATACTTTAAAAACTAATTGCAGCAGAACTCATAATATACAGCGAAATAGTGTTTAATTTAAGTGTTTAAGGCCAAATAAAAATGCCTTCCAGTGGATTTACAGAGCATCCTGCTGCACATGCTACATGTATAACTGCAGGACTGATTAGATTTAAGTTTCACATAGTAGATTACTCTTTTTTTTATATTTTGGGGCCTTGTTTGCCTTTAATTGACAGATATAGTGAGAGAGAGGGGATAACAGCAAAGGCCACAGGTCAGATTCAAACCAGGGCTGCAATGATTGGGTCTAAACCTTTGTTGTATGTCCCATACCAGATGAACCACCGGGGGGGCCCTCCCTAATTTTTTAAAACTAATTGCATGTGTCAAATGACTTAAATTACATTTCCTCAGTCAACGTGGACACAGTATCTGCGATCTTTACTGTCATCTGACAAAATAGTATGTGTGACACTTTGATGTCCAGAGAGTTAGGACAGCGTGACCTCCTGTTCTCAGTTATTTTCTTTTGGTGGCTTATCTACCTCTGTTGAGAATGTCTGGACCCATTTACAAAGACTTGGATTGCGCTCTGATAGAAACTTAATTGAGCTGCCTCAGAGCCGTCTCAGTGCTTCAACATTTCTCCACAGGTTCTGCTGCTGAGGCTCACTGTCTAAATGGCCCTGAAGGGAAACATCACTCATCAGTCTCCCCCAAAACAAGAGCGCCTTCCTTCACCTTTGATGTGGAGGAAATATGGGGGAAACAAATGATACTTTAAGGGGCAAAACAGCTGCATATCATGACAAAGGTGCCCCACGGGAGCTTGTAGATGGCTCAAACTCCCCTTTTAAAAGCCCATCTACATTAGCTGAGGCAGACGTCTGCAGTGGAGGTGAGCTGTGACTTAAATAGGCAGCCTGCTGCATCAAAGCCTGTCTCGCTGTTCTTCTGGCTGCAGCTTTTTCCGCTTGCATGGTTATCATAATTGCTCTTGCTCAGCGGACATGCTGCTTCCGTCAGGGCCACGTCCTCCTGCATTAGAGCTGAGAAGCCTCAGCCAAGCAGAGCATGGCTTCGCAGGTAGACATGTTTTTTTCTCATCTCCTCAGAACATCTCAGGAAGTTTGACACAGCTAGTTTTAGGCATAATGAGAGGGTACTCCGTCAGTGACAGCATAAAGGGTTATCAGCTTTAGTCAAGCAGCTCTGACCTGACCTTCTAACATGTTTTCATTGACCTTTGGAATCACATTTATCTTTTTCTTAGTAAAAGGGAAACTCAACCTAAAGTATCTCGAGTGAATGTCAAATATTTCCATATGCATAAGTTGTAAATGTGTAGTTTCCAAAGGTTGTGTCCCGTATGAATCATGTCATTGCGTAGTGAGATCTGCCAAAACATGGGCAAGCGTTACTGTAAAATCCCAGCATTAATGTTAAATGTTGTGTTGATATATTATTAGACTCTTCACCGTGGGAAAAAACTCAAATTGTCCATAGTTTTTTTAAATTTTAAACTATGCTTCCACAATAAACTATTGTGCTCTCTATCCATATGCTCAGTCCATTCAAAGCTGACAGCTTTTCAGCATCATTGCTAAATACACTGTCGCCCCTTCTTAAAGTGGTGAAGCTCCACTGGAAACAATCTGTTGAGCCATACGCTGTGCTGGTGAAACATCTGTATGCAGAAGCATGGTTGGAGCTGTTTCTATGGACGTTTTGATAAAAGAATTTCTCTGCTTTGAAAAGTTCACCATGTGAAATCCATCTGTGTTTTGCGGTGACTACAGCCACCGTCCTCCATGCGAAAGCAGACTCTTTGCAGACACCATTTCAAGGTTTGATATGAGAATGAATTTATTTTTTTTATATTCTTTTTAAAGTCCGTCTACAGAGACTGTCTCTTTGGTATGAAATTATATTTTTGTGTTTCCCCAGACAGTGTTTCATTGTTGAGCTGTAGAGGGAGGACAGTAACAAAAAGAGGCTGTAACTTTGGAGGATATCTTCTTGATTTGTCTGACTCAGATTTCTGAAGCCGCATATTAACTACAGACAAAGCATTTTTGCAGTGACGACCCTTTGCATGACATGTGTTACAGTTTAGGAGAAACTCCTCAGCCTATTGCTTCTAGCATATATGTATATATATTGTGTTTGCACTTGATGCCTTCATTCAGGGCTTGTCATTTTCAACTATAGGAGTGTCTCCTGGAGTATCACTCCTACGGTGGCAGGGTTATCTGGCTTTGGTTGTCATGGTTACAATAATACTGGTGCCCTATGGGTTCGTTTTTTTTTTTTTAGTCACTGAGTTTGATATGTTGCCTGGGGCTCATGGCTGTCACACAATGACTGTCACAGCCCATAAACCTGTGACCCAAACACTCTGTAAGCACTCAATCAGCACGCTGTGTGTGTGTCCTCCTTCCTTCTCCCATAAGTCTGTCTTTTGGTTTTTAGAAACACTGGTGGTGCATTTATATCTTAATATAAGTTGTGTTTTCCCACAGGAGTGGCCAAATATCTCAAATTCACCAGTGATGAATTGGCAAATTAGTGGCCAGCTGTCAAATGCTGGTAGCTTGGGCTTTTGCAGCCCATCGCTCCTAATCAAGAGCACCTAGCCCTTTTTAATATGTTGAAGATAAAGTAACAGGCACTGTGATAGCAGTTGTGCTAAATGAGCCATTTGAAAGTACGGCTCATTTTTCATAATCCCGGAGAAGTCAATTAAGGGACTTGTGGAGCTGAGGGAGGCCCAAGGAGACACTGAGGTGCAGCGTTAGAGAAGAGACACAAGTGAGTTTTAGTCACCAGAGGAAGAAAAACAAGCAGCGTCTCAGTGGAAAGACCTCAGGGAAATGTAGGAAACTGTATCTGAAAGAAGAAAACAAAAGATGGGGTTTGACAATGTCAGATGCGGTGACAGTGACACCAGTTTTCATCAACCAGCCAAAGGCTTTCAGAGCCTTTGAATGGCCCAAAAACTGAATATCCCAATTGCTTGTCTGCATATGGAAACTATTGTCTCTCTTTGTGCGGCTCCATCTGCTCCCATAAGACCCTGAGAAGCTACAACACCGCACCTCACACCGTCACCGAGCAAGAGAAAGAAATTGTTATTAAACCCCTGCTGAAAGGCTGTTAATAAACAGTTAAGTGTTGTGTATGTGAACAGTAGGAAATGTATGCATCATTACTTTATCACCCTCTGACAAGAAAACACAGCCTTTTTTTTTTTTTTTTGGCCCATACTTGTCGGAGTAGTTGAGTGTATTTGCATACACATACAGTAGGCCCCATTGTAAACTTAATAAAATGTGTGAATAAAATGCCTCCTCTCTTTGTAGTAATTTTCACACCAGATAAAACTGGATTTAATCTGATTTTGCTGCCTCTTGCAGCTTCTCTTTGTCTCTGACATGGATTTAAAACCCGCAACACCTGAAAACTTGCTTTGCTCCTTCTGAGAATCTGATACATTTATAATATAATATATATTCACAAGTGAATGATATTTGAATTTCTGTGTTTCTGCATGTCATGGTTTTCAGTGGGGGGGCAGAATAAATTAACTGTGGTTATGTGTTTTGCAGATTTTGTTGCAGAATTACAAGGTTGATTCATGGGATTTTTTTTTTTTTTTTTTTTAAATTTATGACTTTAAATCCTCCAGGAACACTTTAAAATAAGGCCACAGCAATGGCTGTTTGGTCGCAACTGCAACCACTCCAAATTCATTATAAAGTTTCATCGAAAAACAATAACATTTTACACAAACAGCTTTAAGGGTTTTGGCTGACAACCCCCTTGAAGCAACTCCTAAACCTTTCCATGGGACCATTTCTTAGATTTCCCGTCACCATAAATACACAAACACACCCACAATAAAATGTATCAGTTGAATAACTGCACTGTTTACTCCTACATGTTTACATTGTTCCTCTCTGGCAGAATTAGACTTATAATTATGGTGCAGGGAGGACGGAGGCTGGGGGGGGACTGTGAATGAAGCACGTTTCTTTTCTCTGAAGGATTTGTGATGAACGAATATGACAGCTCCTCGAAAACCAAACAGATCACCATAAACCAATGGTGGATTAATTAATTGACCTTCCTGCAGGCCTGTTTTCTAAATGCCAATGCAATAATTTGAGGCACACCCGTGTTTAAACCATCCATTCTGATCTTATGCAGAGTCAAATTTATCTCTAGCAGCTATTTCTCATGTCATTTGTGAATTTCCTGGGGAAAATGAAGTCTCAGGTCAACAGTTCCTGTCAGCTTGAATGGCATCAGTTCAAAGGATCATGAAGGGAATAAAGTTAATTTTAAAATTAATCTCAGCATATTTTCATTTACACACGCAATCACAGATAGTAATTGGAACCAGACTGAAGTCTTCAGCAGTCTCCTGCATGCAGACTTGCCCCAGAGATGCCTGTTCTCAGCAGCAACAGAGCATGAGCTCATCCCCAGCTGCTCCACCAGGGGGAGGGGACTGAACATGCAGGCACTTAATGGAGGGTTTAAAAACAGTGAGGTCATGCCCATAGGTCGTACGTGCAGATCATGCTTAGTATTCAAAGACAGACAGAAGTAGAAAGATTTCCTAGAATACACGAATCCTCTGAGAGCTTCCTTTCCTACTGCCTCGGGACATTGTGTGAGAACGTTTCTGTGCTGCCAAAATAACACAACAAATGAGTTCAGGCCCCACTAGAGCGTGATGTAATCTCCTTAAAGGCACAGTCTGTGATGCAAATGTAAACATAGAAAAAACCCACAAGTCAGGACTGGAACCATCCATCAATCTTAAAGAGACAGGTGTTTAATTGCACTGATTTATTTAACACTACGCTACACAACACCAGACGTTTTCTGGCACAGACCATTGCTTTCATTTACGATCAGATCAGAACATTTAAAAATTCAACCAAGAATTTTTATTCAAATGTACGTGTGATATTTATGATGTCAAATAAATCAATCAAGATCAGTTCATTCATCAGTCATTTTTAGATCATACACCGTGACGTCACCCACTGAAGAGCGGTTTTGAAGCTCAGAGTGGGCTGCTGCGTTGTTGCCATCTTGGCAGTGCCGGACTCCACCTATCTTTTGGCTAATCCAAAAATAGAGGAGGGGGGCACATGTGGAGCTAAGGCTTTGGTGCCTACTGGTTTGGGGTGAGCTAACCCTCACTCACCTGTCACTCAAAACACTATGCCCTCAATTGCATGACTTTAAGCCTTACTAAAACTCAAGCAGATGACTTATGAAAAAACAAACCTCCTCTGACAGTCGTCACGAAATAGAAAATTGTAAATTGCTGTAGAATCCAAGACTATTTTTTGTACCAGGCTGTAAACATGTTTATTTCTGTTGTAATTTTGGACATTTTAACATGGGAGTTTATGAAGATTGACTCACTTTTAAGACTAATCCGCCTGTAAATCAATCCATACAAGGTGTTAAAAGTCATGGTCAAAAATCATGAATCCACTGACCTGATTGAAGGGCAGCTTTAAATAAAAATTGGGCCCCATTGAAGGTCCTGACCCACATTCCTCTTAAATGTCAGCAATACATCATGCAGGACCTGCATGCCAAGCAAGTTGATTCGACTCTGGTCAGAAGGCAGATCTGAAATGAAGATTTTTAAAAAAGGAAATTTTATACAAGTTGTACATAACATAATGGTAGACCTTTGAACTTGTTCAACAGTGATTCTGAAAGGAATCCATCTTCAGTGAAGCATGGATAAAATTCACACCAACTATAGCCTCTATAGAGGCAAATAATGGCCCCAAAATGAACTGCAGCCACAAGAAAGGCTGAGTTCTGAATAAGAAGCTCAGCTGTGATAATGGATGGAAAATAATTAACTACCTCACAGTCTGTACGTATTTGGACTGTGAACCATTTTCTGTCGTGTTGGCTCAGTACTCAAACACACCAGATGTGAGAAGAGTGTGTGTGTGAGAGTTTGAGATGTGCATATCCATACTGGATGAACAATGTAGAAGAAAACAGCCTTTGAGCAAATAGAAACTGGTTTAAGTCCTATACTGAGCATTCACTGACAGCCCTCTGATATAGAAGGTCTATAAAGATTAATGTAATGCATCTAATTCTTTATAACCATCATTAGCCTATAAACAATAGGAGAACCACAGCATTATTCTTAAAATGTTAATTTTAATAAGGTGCCGAAAATATTCAACAGTCACATTTGCTCTTTTTCCTTTTTACAGAACAAGGACATATATAACCCAAAGCCTGGAGAACCGCAGATTGTAAGCTGCAGAACAGAAGAAAATGACCTTTAAGTATATATACAGACAAAAAAGTCACAGTGTGGAAGAGAGGGAGAGTGAACACACTGCACTGGGCAATTAAGGCAACACGTCAAAAGGTAAAAGACAACCTTTTATGTACAAGGAGAGTAAAAAATAAGAAAAAAACAATCACCAGGAAAAACCCACAGGAATTCACATTAAAACACTTCTTATAGCTGCTGTGCAAGACAAAGACACAAGAAGTCATAGACAAGTTAGAGAAAGTTTGTCTATAAGTGACAGATGTTGCATTTGCTTTTAAGTGTTTCTTTGTGGTTATGTCCCTCTAGATTTGGAGCAGTTTTTTTTTGTCATAGCTCCAGTTTTATCAGTCAAAGAATCCATGAAAATGGCAACTTCCTTTTCTTTTTACCTTCAGGTGTTTTTGGTCAGTAGACTCTCAGTTGGCGAAGAGACACCTGCTGGTGCTATGGAGGAGCAGCTTGGCAATTACAACGTAATCCTCATGTCTGTATAATAAAATAATCTCCCTCAGCTGTGGTCAAAATCATGAGCAAACATCCTGTTTGTGTGAAGCTGAGTGTTAACGGTGTTAGTGTTGAGACATTTCCAATAAATACTGGCAGGCTGCTGACGACAAAAAATGATTAAAAAGTGTAAAAAACGAACAGTTATTCAGTTAGATTAAAATGCAAATCTCCCAAAATTGACACAATTAACTGTAAATTGGCTGAACAACTTCTGAAATGTGACGGTGAAACAGTTCAGATGACTCAGCTTCCTCCACATACACAGTTCATTGGTGGGAAAAAAAAAAAAAAAAAAGCACAGGTTTATCCAATCCCAGGCCACGTCTCTAGCTGGCATCAAATCATCAAGCGAGATCATTTTTGCATAATATTCATCTTAAGAGGGTGATAAAACATGATCTATGTACCTGCCTCTCAATGACAGGCAGTATCACAGGTCACTAAACAGTGTCGGGCCTGTTGCAGCCTGCAGTTTGGAGCAGCATTAAAACGCCAGGAGGTCGCCTGTTCATCCACAACTTAGCCCAGCCAGGCCTGCTGATTGGCTGATGAAGCTGTCCCTTTATCATCCTTTATTTTCCCCTGAGGGAAACTTGGTGCTGATCTGGAGTTAGCGACATCCAGCTTGTGAACTTTCAGAAAGTGTCCAGTTTCTTCTAGTGAATATCAAGGAAGGTGAATGGAGCAGCCACATGGGGGCCACACTCAGAACAATTTTAAATATTACATCATCTGTAAACAAGGAGAACTAACAGTCCGTCATGCCGTGCCTGGTTAAAAAAATGAAACCGTTCACAAACGTTTGTTTACATACAAACATAGACTGACATATAAAAACAGGTAATGATGTGTTAGAGTCATATGGCATTGAGTTGATCACTTATAAAGAGTAAACCGTTGATGTAAAACTGGGCTGTGGTTCTTCTCAGCAGCCATACAACAGCAATCCATCACCACTGTCACCAATTTATATACATTTACATCCTTAAAATCTTATAACTTAAAAGAGTGTGGGTTTTTCCACTTTCCCTTCATCTCATTATTTCCTTCTTCTTTGTGCAAGAATAATTATTTAGTCCCTTGTATTGAAGTTGTCTTCTATTTGTTCTCTGCAGTGTCACACAGAGACAAAGACGTCCAGGTAGAGGCGGTCGTAAGACTCCCTGAAGAAGAGGATGAGGACGAGGCTGAAGAGACAGGAGCCTGTGAGACACCAGTTGAGCCATGACAGCTCTGGGGAAAGGAGAGAGAAAACAAAGGAGACATGTTGGGGGTTAGATTTTAAGCACTCTGTCTCAGCCTGTATCCAGAACAAGACACACTGGGTGAGCAGGCAGATGATTCAGTGCCCTGCTCAGAGACACCTCCACCATCCTACACTTTGTTTTTTTATTATTTATTGTAGATTTGTTTGCCCTTTTTTCTTCTCTTATCAGCCTTTTTGCTTTTTCTCTGCTTCCAAATAAAGTTACACTCTATGCCATTTCTGTTTTCCTGAGCTTTTTCTACAATTTGGACTAGGCCCATTAGTCACAATTAAGTAAAATCTTTATTCTATTAATCTCCACTAATTCTGTAGAAATGGTTTTATACAAAACAGCACCTCTGTTAAAAGAATGATTTTCCTACTTTGGTGTGGAGGCACTTGACCAGTCTGCACAAGAGCCCTGACCTCAACCCCATTGAGCAACTTTAACTAGAGGCTGGGCCTTATTGCCCTATGTCAGAGCCGGACTTCAATAATGCTCCCACGGCTGAATAAGAGAGAATTGTGCAGTTAGGTTGCAAAGTCTGGTGGAAAGCCTGGAACCAGAAAAGCGGAGGCTGTGATTAATGTCCATGATTTTTGAAATGACATGTTCAACAATCACGTGCGTGCGTGTTCAAGGGTGTCCATCTACCTATGGTCATTAAGTGCACACCTAATTATAGTAGTATAAAGGTGAATTTTAAATAAAACCCAATAAATATATAAGATGTGTAGATAACAGTCTTTGCAATGTAATGAAACACATGGTAAAGAAATTACACAGCGGGTGAAATCATTGTGGATGAATGCATATATGCCGTATTAGCTGTTGCACAGATCATCATATTATAAATAAAAGATAACTCATAACTTTCTGTCAAAATCTGGACAGAAAATGACCACTGACTTCAACTGTGGCTTAGAACAAAGCAACAGGCCTCCACATGTGACCATGACTTCCCTCATAATCAAATATGAGTCAATTTCATATGCCCAGCAACCTAATGAGTTAGTATGAAGTGACATTGAATAATTTATAATCATATAGGACTAATGGCTAATCAATAAGAATTCCATACACAGTCTATAGGAAATAAGAACAGCCTCCTGAGCTGTCTTTCGTGATGATTTTGAATAATGCAATGATACTGGCAGTGTTCCCTATTATCATTGACCTACACTTGAACCTAGACATGGTGCAGAATGAGGTGTTCTATTTTCTCAGCTTGGTTCAAGCTCCATTAACTACAGGAGAGGAGCTCTGGCTGTCTGCAATAATGCAGAATCTGGAGGGCAGACAGGAAGCTCACAACTGCACTAAACCGCTGGCATCTTGACTCATTAGCACACACACAACCTCTTCTTCTTTTCAAACTCTGTGATGCACACACTCAAGAGTTTCTCCATGCAAGCCTGCACAAACACACAAATCCATACTCAGAAATCAATAAGTCTTAGTGTTTCAAATGCATGAAGTCATCCCTGCTGTGAAGTCAGCCAGATCAACAGCGCATAGGTGTTTGAGGTGTTCAGTCGTGACAGAGACGTTAAGCAGAATCTATGCTGCGTGGCGAGGGCCAACATCTCAGTCAGGACAGACGATGTGGTGGCAGCAGGCAACCGCTCAGCTCCTGATAACAAGCCAGACTAAATATAGAGAAATCAGGTCGTATATGCAGCAGAGCCTTGAGGGCCCTGCCAGCACAATGTGTTTCAACTCACGCCGACTCTGCTTCAAGTCCAGTCAGCTGGCTTTTCATATCGCCAATCAGCTGCCCTGGCCTGAAGAGAGGACACAGATCAATGCGTGAAGAGGCTGGTGCTTCGAACTGCATGATGCAGCCTCTCTGTGGTAAATTATGAGGTTTGGCTGTAAGGCACAAACCTTAATGCTTCACATCTGCCATAAAGAGAAAAAATGTGGGGTAAGAGGTGTGAAGATGAAAGATGAAAATTGAGGTAAGAGAAAGGTGGAGAAGGGGCTTGAGAGTAGAGAGAGATGAGGGATTGGGTGAGGGTGTTTGCAGCGAGGTGTCGAGACTCCTGAAGCAGCCTCATTAATCAGGAGTGTGTGAGCCGGACAGGGGGAGACCCGGCGTGGAGATGGGTTAATGGAGTTGTGTTTATCTGACCTAAAGTCTTCTCTGTCAAACTCTCTCATTTTCTCACATGTACGCCCAGACAAAGACTTGTCCATTTAAAGTTGGATACACACTTTCTGGTTGGGTGTGTGTTTGGTCCTGCAGTCTAAAAAGAATGCTAATGTGCTTCTGGGTAATTCAATCAGGTGATGTGGTAAAAATGGACAGGCAGCTCAGTCGCTCCCCTCTGATCTCTGAGGACACACAAAGTAAAGTTTTGAGGAAATACAGTTAAAGTTTGGCTGAATCGTAAACAGACAGGAGGGGGACTGAAGAGGTGGAGGAGGAGAGAAGAGGATGAAGGGAAAGATTAGAGCAAATAAGATAAAAGGAAGGAGAGAAGGGTGAAGTCACTTTGTTCTGTTTCTGGAGTCTCCTCTGCTCACCAGTTTGCTTTAAAGTTGATTATTAGATTTTAATGATCACAGCTTAAAGCACAGATATATCTGACTGGAGCTGTGTTGCAGACCTATAAACTTCCCTATAATTAAGTGAGCAGCCACAGATTTCTGGGCTGAGTACTGAAGGTGACTGCACTGGCCTTGAAACATTTGAGAAGCTTAGACTAACAAAAATCACTTGTATCTTTTAAATCGCTTGTCACAATTGTTCTTTTTTTTTTTTTTTACTTCTATGTCTCTTGTTTTCACTTGTTTTAATTTGTTTGAAGATTAGACTCTTATAGTAATTGTTAAAGTTATTGAGTTATTGAAATGGCTGATAATTCAGTTGCTGAAGAGGAAGCAGGTGATGTCCTTCTTTTGCTTCCATCTTAACTAACTTCTGCACTGGCATTGCTGCAGTGCTAATTTTGTCTGGTAAAGTATGACATTTATTACTTACAGCTATAAATCTGTAACTACATCTTCCAACGTTATATATTCTACTTGAAAGGGTGCCACATGTTGTTGTACATCATCTTCAAGATTAAGACCCACTGGAAGCCGACATTTCCTCCACCTCCTCTCACTCCTTGCTGTGGCTGTATCACCATTTACAACTGAGCGAGTAGCTCCAACAGCAAGTAGCTTGCTCATTGGAAAACACTTGTATATTAGCAACCCATGATACCCTCCAACAATTTGCCTGACACTGTGCCAAATAACATTTCATTTTTTTATACATAATAAGTAATCATGGGCAAGGGAGGGACCTGCATACAAAAGATGAATCAGAAAAACTCCAATGACAATCTCCAGAGACTTTCAACAGCAGCAGGCGAAAACATCCTGTCATGCCACAGCATCACGTTTTTCACTTTGTCTGATTTTTGATAAATGCCCCAAGACGAAATTGTTTGACCCTTCCTTTTTATTCTGCTTATTGGTCAGTCCTGTATCATCTGGAATCCCACAGTGCCTTTCATCATATGACAAAGCAAACACCAAGGGCAAATTTTTCATTGCAGGTCCGACTGTGAATGCCTTGTCTTGTCTATCTAGAAATTTGTCACTTCTTGAGGGCAAAAATGAGCGTGTATGTTCAGAAAACAAGAGATCAACAGATAATTCAAAACTTGTGTCTGTTCAAAATTAAGAAGCCATCACCCTGATTTAAATGTAGTGACAAAAAAATTGTGAAAAACATCACAGAGGTCAGAGATAGCGGGGGTGATGGTGGCCGATCACATTTAGCGGCTCACCCTGCTTTGCTATGTTTTAACTGAACCATAATAACTGGATCTCAGCCACAAGCGACAACTCCACTGGTCACTGCTGCCATGAACTACAGCAGGATCACTCTGACTGTTCAGAGGACAATGACATGAACATCGGACAGTTCATCATCTTAACAGCTTATTAGTTTATCAGTCAGTGTCAGCAGAGCTGTGCTACAGATGAAGGCAGAGACACGGGTTGACAGGCGGCTTATGGCCTTAATTAGTCTTAATTGAGGTCAATGCAGCGTTGTAATTAATGTGGCTCAGTTCTCTTTTATCGCTATGGCCTTTGTTTGAGGAGACTGGGGTCACACCTGAAGATACAGAGACAAGTGTTGTGTACAGAACAAGATGATCCATCACAGA
This sequence comes from Rachycentron canadum, assembly GCA_038496675.1. Lineage (NCBI taxonomy): Eukaryota > Metazoa > Chordata > Actinopteri > Carangiformes > Rachycentridae > Rachycentron > Rachycentron canadum. Next base: position 5,475,952 of record CM076658.1, read on the forward strand.
ATGACCAGTTCCTCATTACTATCCATATGGAAATATTTACTGTAGATTCACAAGTTGGTGAGCTTGCCTCTATTAGCCAGTTTTTTTTTTATAATGACTACCATGTGTGTGCTAAAGTGTAATTAATGTGCCACTGTTGATTTAATGTGTCAGTTGTTCTCTCTTACTCGTGACTCAAAACTGAAAAATGCTTTTATTCTCCAGGAAGTGACAGAGCTAGGCAAAGAAAAGCTGTTTGTTTTGTTTTTAAACACCTCAGTGGTCTTTATGGGGGGGTCAAAAAAGTTTGTCTGCAAAGACGTTTTCACTTCAGATGATAATGCAAAGTTTGCAAAGCAGAAAGGGGTGGGGGGGGTTCTTGGGACTAAAAAACGGCAGCAATTATTTCTCTGTGCTGAATAATCTCTGCTGCCTCCAATGCACGAGAGACTAACAACTCAACACCATCCCTCCCCCTCCTCCTCCTCTTCCTCTTCCTCCACAAAACCTTTGAGGCTCTTTGCTCCACAATACCTATCTACTACTTTGTATTGCACCCGATGCTCCCTGCTAAATGACACAAACACACACCAGGCGAAATTGAAAAAGAGCAACAAGCGTAGATATATGGCCTGGAGGCTCCATTCATGTTTTTGAGTCACATGGCTCAGAGACTGTGGAGATTTTTAAAACATGAAAACAGAGTCAAGAGGCCAGATAGGGCTCACTGAACCAAGACTGGGCTCTCATGGATTTTAAAATGGACAAGGAGCTTAATTCATGAATGTCTCTCTACTCATAGGGAAAAGGAGCCATAATTCAGAATGCATAACAAGGCAATGGGCAACCAAAAGGAAAACCCTAAAATGAGCTATAAACTGGAAAAAGATGGAAATCTTTAAAAGGCCAAAGTTGCCAATTTTCAATATCAAGAGTTGAAAGGGTTTTGAAAAGACGAGACTCCTGCAGAATCTATCAGTTTTGAAGTCTGCATATGATTTGCCACATCCATTATGGGACAACAGAGAGGAAATTAGAGTAATGAAACAGCCCACTAGAATACCTCCCAGGGGGATTTACATAATAATCTAATTAATCTTTGCAGGAGTGATCTCTTCAGGAGAACAATAAAGCTGATTCTCAAACATGACAGGAAACAAGCACTTCTTTAATTCCCTTGATGCAGTGACTGGACGTCTGTGTTTTGACAAATGCATTTTTAAAAATCTAGTGAGATATATGATGATGATGGTGATGATCACAACTGGTACTGGTACAAACGCAGATCAAGTCTTGAGACTAAACAAGTACAACAACTCATTGGTCAACATACTGAAAACAGTCAATGTATAGGAAAGGTTGATGTATAAGCTACATTGATGTATAAGCTACACAAGGCTACAGTGAGTCGCTATCAAAAAGTGATGGACTGGAGCTAACTGGTTATAACTTGTGATGTGGCAGAAGCAAGACAACACTGACGTTGCTTTCCACCTTGGGGACGGCTCTTGATGAGTAAAGGAATTCAGTTTAATGTTGAACTATCAACATTTCTGTTAGACCCGTTAGTAAACAGGTGATAATGGTAATGTTGGCTATGTAGCAATATCAATAACTTACAGATAGCTCATTTAGGCCTTAAAAAAAAAAATCACTTGACTATAACTGCACTAAAGAACTAGAAAATGGAGCCTGGAGATGATCATTATACTTATTGTCAGCACGCCTTATGAAAAGGCCAAAACAACAATTAACTGCTAAAACTAAGAAGTGTTGTCCATGTTAGTCCTTGGTGCCATAGAGCTCTCGTTGTTCAAAGTCTATTAAAACATATCACGGGTGACGCTGTTACACTGGGTGAGCTGTTCCTTCATTATCATGAACACAAACAAAGCAGTTTATTGAGTCAATCCTACATACGAAATTCTGGAGCAATAAATATTTCAAACACATAAAATGTGTTTTGATCCTTATGTGAAATTAGTCCCCAACAAATGCCTCCTATTTCAGTAACATTTCTTAATAATTATAGTGGGCAGCTGTTTTTGGAAATTATCAAAGTATTTTTTTTTTTTTTTTTAAATGAATCTATACATTTGTCACCCGTTTTCTCATCTCCAATAGGAATGAATGGACTTGAAACTGATTTCCTGATGCATGCGGGAAGTTGGGAAGTGTTGAGAGATGTATGAATTGTTGGTTTTGGTCTTTTCAGAGGACTTTCTCACGATCAAATAAAAAAAAGAATAATGCCAGTCCTGGCCGTGAATATATCCCACTGTTACTATAACCAAATCCCATAGAATACTGAATCTTATATGATACGCTGGCAACGCAGGGTGATAAACCAAGTACACAGCAGAACACTTTTACCTACAAAAACTTAGTGTTACTATATTGTTGGAAAAGTATGTGGGTTATCTACTACTTAGTTATCTGCTAGCTCATATGTACAATGCCTGCAGCAGTGTGAACTTTCTGACAAGAGCTTTGATCCCTTACAGCCTATTAGACGACTTCAGGTTGGAAAGTGAAGGAAGGAGCAGCAAAAGGCTCCATCATCTCACCTTGATCTTCTTTTTAGCTGTCACAAGGAGGTTGTCAGGCTTCATCTCAGCACATCAGACGCATTCACTCAAACACATATGCATACAAACGTGCTGGCATCTCAAAAAACAAGCATGTACTTGTGTGCCCACAGAGGAGCAGCAGCGCATTAAGTGCACGGCTACACGGACACAAAACATGCAACACACTGAGATGCATGTAGTCACATCATTCGGCATCACAGAGAGAAGAGTCGAGCAGATACGACATATATTTAATATGTAATGTATAATACAAGAGTTCTATTCTTGTGATTGTGTGTGATTATGTGTGTGTGTGTGTGTGTGTGTGTTGGTCTGCAGCTGCTCTATCTACCCAATGCTCCATCTATCTACACCTGGTATATTGCTGTCGAATAATGCTACTGGTTCTGATAACAGAAAATACAAACATCACCTGTCATCTTGATAATTTCTGTTTGTTATTGGTCAACTACTGTTCTTGTTCACTGTGAATATAACTAAACTGAACTTTAACTAATCCACTAAAAATCACTTTAGCTTCATTTTCAACAATTCAGACATGCGAAATTGAGCCAGACCTGCATCTGCACCATGTTTCATTTCAGCTGCCAAGCTGCAGCTCTTTAATAACAGCTTTTAAATTACTGAGAGCAAACTCAGCTCCTAAAATGAATGATCTCAATACTCTCACAAATATTGGTTTGCAGATGTATTAAGAAGGTAATTAACTACAATGAAGGGCTGAAATGATCCGTCAACTAATCAAATTGTTAATCAGCAAATCCACAACACTTGTGTTGGTCTAGAAGAATACTGTAGCCTGGGCTCTGGGAACTTAAGATGGGCATTTTTCATTATTTTCTAACATTTTACAGGTCAAACCTTTGGAAATGTGATTAACAGATTAGAGCACCATGAAAATAATCATTAGTTCTAGCCTTGATAACTTCCCATGCTGGGCTATGTATGGTGTATATTAGAGACCTGCTGTTCTTGACAAGGCAAGCTGCTTTCGAGTCCTGGCTGTCATACTGTTTAGCGTCCCTCGAGGGCCACTGGGCCCCCCCCCCGGGTGTTCAGGTCAAACAAGAATCATATTCACCTGCACTGGTGACACAACCTACAGGCAGGTTCAAGATACAGTTGTCAGGCAGCAGCTGTCAGTAGCAATCGGAAGGATTTGGCAGAGAAGGATGAAGCTTATGAATATTTATGAGGATCTGGAAATATATTTTCTTATTTACTCAAACAAACAGGGTAAAAGGAATGGGTGTGTGTATGTTGGTGTGTGAATGTGTGTATCAGAGATGGATCTGTCTTTCCAGCAGATTGGTGCTGTGATGTAGCCAAACTTACAAGGAAGGATAACGAAACTGAAGACAGGTGAGCAATGATTAGAGTGAAGCTGCACTCATGAAACATGTTACCAAGCACACACTGACATACACACAAAAATCTCTCTCTCTCTCTCCCCCTCTCTCTCCCTCTCTCCCTCCCTCCCTCTCTCCCTCCCTCTCTCTCTCTCTCTC